>SSNS01000606.1:18085-41915 GCA_006937985.1 Aphyosemion australe
ATTCAGCCCTTTTCCATCCCCGCGCTGCGGCTGCATTTATATTTAAATGTGCTTCTTCTCTGCACGCATGCATAAAAACATTTACTAACCTCTTCTGTCTCCAGAAAGATCCTTTTTGGTTTGCAGACGGAGAACATCTGGAGCAAACAGACATTAAAAAGAGAAATGTTTTCATCTCTTCTGATGTGTTTTAGGAGTGCAGCTGGAGTCAGGATCCTAACTAAAGTAGTTTATTATATTTAGAATCAAATGTAAACATATAAAGATTCATCTAAACCAGGGTGAAGAGATCATCTATGTCATTAACGATCCTTCCAGACATGACTAAACGAGTCACGATCAAACAAATTCATCATCGTACCATCAAAGAGACCTTAGATAGGAGACGTCTTCATCTTGTTTAATTACCGCGGTGCAGAATCTTCAGGTTAGATAACGTTCAGATTAAAACCTCCACATACAGAGTTAGCTTTTGTTATTTAGGGTTTAACGGTAAAAGCTCCAGGAATCGTGGCTCCGGTGAATTCCTGCAAACATCGGTTGAAACACGTTCCGTTTCCCGTTGATCCGAGGGCTAATTAAGTTTCACGCCGTCATTTTTACAGATCAGCAATAACAGCAGCAGCTGGGTGGGGGCTATGTTCATAAATAAGAGGCTGACTGCCTTATTAGGATAACGATTAACATATAATAATTTAACTCCATTAAATGTTATTTCTAAATTAGTTTGCTCCAAAACTTAAATATGTGGAAAATGTTTCTTTTTTACTACCTCTTTTACACATTTAACAAGTCAAATGACTAATTCAGAGGTGAAAGAAAAATTTAAGTTACATGGAGAGGGGGCGTGGCTTAAGCTGTGCTGCAGCCAGCCACTAGAGGGGGCTGCTTTACTTTAGCTTCTGGACTCACATGTTTATTTATTTATAAAGTCAACGAGTGCTTTTCAGGACAAAACTGAAGATTCTTTAAACACTTTAAAAGTGATTCTGATGTTTATGATGACACAATCAGGAGTAACCATGATTAGAGTCGTTTAGTTGGGTTTAAATAATGAGTTTAACTTGCAAAGAGGTAAAACTGGGTCAGCTGTTTGACTTGCAAAGTGACCCGACATGAACGAGTTTAGCTGCAGCGTTAATAGACTAAGACTCTTTTAACAGAGTGACCGGCCAAAACAAAGTCTCCACCAATAAAAAGTCACACTCTAATATTCTGTTGGACCTCCTTTAGCGCTGATTACAGCACACATTCTCTGTGGTGTTGTTTCCATCAGCTTCTGCAACGTCACCAGATTTATCTCCATCCAGTGTTGCATTAACGTTCCACCAACATTGCATTGATGATGGTAGAGTCTGACCGCTGCACAAAGCCTTCTCCAGCACATCCCAAAGATTCTCAATGGGGTTCAGGTCTGGACTCTGTGGTGGCCAATCCATGTGTGGAAATGATGTCTAATGCTCCCTGAACCACTCTTTCACTATTTGAGCCCGATGAATCCTGGCATTGTCATCTTGGAATATGGCCGTGCCATCAGGGAAGATGGAATAACCTGGTCATTCAGTATATTCAGGTAGTCAGCTGACCTCATTCTTGGAGCACATCCTGTTGCTGAACCTAGACCTGACCAACTGCAGCAACCCCAGATCATAGCCCCGCCCCCACAGGCTTGTACAGTAGGCACTAGGCATGATGGGTGCATCACTTCATCTGCCTCTCTTCTTACCCTGATGCACCCATCACTCTGGAACAGGGTCCATCTGGACTCATCACACCAGTTGTTAATAATGCGTTGGACAGTTCTGAACCCAGTTTTAGTCATTTCTGCAATCTCCTTAGATGTTTTCTCTGCTTGATTGCAGCTGATTGCAGTAATTATTCAACGGGATGCTCCTACCTGTACATGTGTGGTAAACACATGATTGCAGATCCGAGGGCAGCACCCTGCAGCACTCCCCCAGTCTGCTGTGGGTTTATGAATAGCAGCAAGTGGCAGGTTGGAGCAGCACGCCTTGTTCCTGAGTTACGCCAGCAGCCTCATCTGGCTCGCCTCCATCACCCACTGATGCCCGATCTGCTGCCGGCTCTCGTCCACGGCTCATAAACCCGATGATGATGGTCAGCTCCTCGTGTCGGCGTGACGGAGATAACGGTCGGGGGTTTCTGTGTTTTATGGCTCTGTTCATAACCTGGTGCAGCATGGATTCTTCTATAGTGATCATTATAAAGCAGGCTGCTGAGGGGTCAGCAGGATCAGTCACCTGTGGTCACGTTTCCTTTATCATTAAAACACTCAGAAAGCCATTTAAACATGAGTCAGGACTGGATCCCACATGGCTGTAGGTAAACACACCTGTATGATGAAGTGTGTTATCGATCTGAGTCCTGGAGTCAGTTACAGCCACGCTAACCCTTCTGCAGTAAAAGCCTTCCTCTGATAAATCAATAGGATGTAATAAACACCAGGAGGAGCGCTGGCTTTCTGCCTCACGTCCAGCACTCGGCCATGCTGAGGGAAGGCCTGAGCGACCCGCCTGGAGGAAACCTTTACCCTCATGCTGCTTTATTGAAGCTTCTTGTGAAGAATATTACTCTGTTTCCTAGTTTTAAAGGACTGCCTACTGCCAGACTTTAAACTAGGACCTGTAACGTGGAGCCGTCCTGGAGTTAAGGTCGTTCTGGTTAAATCTGGTTGGTTAGCCTTCAGGGTTCCGGTCACTCAACTAATCCCACGTAACAATGATGCTCAGCATCTCCAAAAGGGACGTAGCTGTGGCGGCCATCTTCAATTGTTAGTCGTAGTAGACACACGTGTGATGATCACACACACACACAGCTCATTAGCCCCTGAGCAACTGGAAAGTGAATCTCCATAACCACATCAGCGGGGGGGGGCTCCTCTAACTTCTCATAGTGACTTTGGCCGGGTCGGTTGTGTAACCACGGCGACTCACTCGGGGCCGGAGGGGCCATTAAACCTGCTGCTGCTCTGTTGGGTCAGCATGACGGCGACTCAGAACAGGTGGTTCTGGAGCTGATGGTAGACGAGCAGGAGACCCGTTCCACTCGACCTGGGGGGGCAGAGTGAGAGGTGATCTGTACGTGACTCAAATGAGCCTTTAACTCTGCCACCAAACACAACACAGCTGCACCTCATCAGGGACCACGATGTTGGTTTTGGTGTCGCCGTCATGGTAACGGTCCTGTTGCTGCTGAGCGTTCAGTGAAGTAGCCATAACCCTTATTATGTCTGAGATCTACCCTCACCTGGAGCAGCTGGAGCATGGGATCGACGGGAGGTTTGGTAACGCGTCTGAAGGGATGTGGATGTGGTCCATCCCTCACCTCCGGTCATCAAACATGGAGAGTGAGATTATGAGTACGAAGGGGCTGGATCAGGTATCAGCTGTGCTGCTCCTCAGCATCGAGGTGAGGTGGTTCTGCTAAGGAAACGTTCTAGAGATCTACTATGGACGTGTCTCAGACAATGGGAAGAGACTATGGGACATACCCCCCCACACACACACACACCACTCCCAGTTCAGGTAACTGGTTTGAGAGCAGTGGTCAGGACCAGTAGATGTGGATTATACCAGATTAAATACCTGATTTGATCAATTATGAGCTGCTGTGCTGATCACCGTATCGACGATACTGTCAGCATGCCATAGAGGTTACCGTGGTTACCACGCAGACAGACTAAACTCACGTTTTCCAGGCCTGTGAAACCCATCAGAGCGCTCTAACGGGTCTAATTAGCAGGAGGAGCGTATCGATCGTGACAACGGGATTAAAAAGTCCATCAAGCTCCGTTACTCCTGGCCCTGGTGACCTCACGACCTGCCTAATGCTACACAAACACAGGATTAGGGTCAGGTCGGTGCAGCCGGGAGAAAAACAAAAACACTTTTGGGACAGTGATGGCTGCTGGCTGACGTAGCTGCATCGTCCTCCTAACCACGTTCCTGTTAGAGCGATGAATGGATGTGAGGGGCAAGTAGAACCACGCGCCTGGTCTCAGTTTAAGACAACATGAGTGTAGCTGTAAGTTCATGAGCCTGTGGTGGTGTCAGAGGTAGTCACAGGGCTGATTACCCGCTCTAACCCAGTGGGTTGTGTAGATGATTTTTATACGTTTGTGGTGAAACAGCTGATGCTTCCGTCCCATCCCGACGCTCCCTCTCCTCTCCATCCCTGAGCCTTCTGGGAACCTACCCATGATGCACCGTGATGAATGCAGCGTCTTTAAAATTGGAATGCAGCCGCAGGCAGGGAGCAGATCGGCCACTGAAATATTCACAGACTTTATTAAAGCTGTTGTTCCTGGCAGAGGTACTCTGGTCCAGGCAGGAGGCGGTAACCACGCCGTGGAACTGGTTGTTGGGTCAAATCCCAGTTTGGCTCCTTAAGCACGCTGACCAGGCTGATGCTAAAAACACGCATGTGCATCAGATTCTTTATGTTTTCTGCCCCAACAGCAGGGTTTAGGCGTCTGAGGGATTATTTCACAGCGTGGGAGTCAGATGATTGACAGGAGGCGACGCGTGATGTCAGCAGTCGGTGACAGTCTCTGTTTCCCACCACATCAACCGGCCTGCCAGGCCTCATTTATCCAATCAGAGCGTCCGGATTGGCTCTCTCACCCAATAAGACAGCTTTCTTTTGACTAGAATGGAAAAATAATCACAGAGTCTAAACGTTTTAGGGACGAAGAAACGTGAAGAAGCAGCTCAAGTCAGGCTAAAGTCAGGTTTAAGGGGAATAAGGAGCTAGTTTTATGAGATTTTCTATGTTTGTTGGTATTATTAAAGGTCTGGTGGACTCCACTTAATCAGGACTTTGCATTTTATTTGTCTTCTACACCACCAACAAAACGTCGTGGACATTAATCATTTTCACGACGTATTTTTTTCACATTTTAGTGGCTCTTGTGGTGATTGTTGGTGTTTTTAACGTCTAGCACAGCTAACGGCGTCAGAACGAGGACAAAACTCTAAACAGAACTGGAATTAGGCGTCTGTGTTGACTTTAGTGTGATCAGACTTTAATCAGCACTAAACGGCTCAACTCTGCCCCCTGCAGGTTGCTGTCTGAGGTGATATTTTTGGATTTCCATCAGAAAACTTCAGCTATAAAAACTTTATGTTTTCTAATCAAAGCCTTCTGGTGATGGAAGAAACAAATCATCTAAAATCTACAGCTGGAGGGAAAAGGTGCTTTTATTTTGGTGATTTCTGTCAGAATTTGTGATGTGAATCTTCCACTAGGGCTGGGCAATATGGCCTCAAATCTATATTGCGATATAATCTGAAGCATGTGCGATAACGATATATGTTGCGATATATTTTTTCCTCTGTTTATATGTCAAAATGACATGCTTTTAAAAATCCTCATATGGCAAATATATTACAGCAGAATAAAGACGTCCAAAATCTCTTGTGTAGAATGCTCCTCGTCCTCCGCCCGCTCCATGCTTGCAGTCACTGCCATTCTGTTGTCCCAATGTCGGTGCGGGTGCACATCTTAGTGACGTCATGTGTTATTGCGATATCGCAATAGAGCCAAAAACAATCATTACCCAATTGTATATCGTTTCTACCTTATATGGTTTATATTGCCCACCGCTATATTCCACCATCGTTGAGCTCCTACAGGTCCTCCATCTGGACGCTTTTACTCTTGTTCTAATTCATCAGAAACCTAAACGACGTCTGTTTTAACTGTAGTAGTTTGGGATAAACTGGTATCGGCCTAAATCGGTGCTTCTCTGGTTTTAAATCAGCTCTTTTTAACACGACCTGATAAAAAAGAACCAGATTAGTTGAACACGACTTATTCAAGCGTTTAGGGCAGCAGCTTTTATGACAGGATTCATAAACAACCTCTGTAAGAGTTGTTCCTTCCATAATGGACGGATCTCTGGCGTTTGTCCCGGTTTTCCGGACTTCCCATCCTCGTCGGGCTTCGGAGGCTCTCGCCTGAAGCAGCTCGTCGTTTCATCCTATCGTCTAAAACGTTTGAACAGCATCTCTGGATTACGTTAGAGAAAGAGAAGCGCCGAGCCGTCGCTGAAGTGGGTCGTGGGTAACACGTTGCCACGGCAACTGCCATTTGCCGGCCCTGGGGCCAAGAACTGCTCTTCCTCTTTCGCTCTGATCTTTCCTCGCTCTTCCCTCACCTTCTTCTCTCGCTCTTCCGCCTCGTCTCCCGGCCTCGCCGCTGCTGCCGTCCCATCGCGTTCCCAAATTTAAGATTTAAGCTCTCTTCTGCTCATTCTGTTGCCTCTGTGGCTGAGATGAGGCTGTGGGAAACGTGTTCAAATGACGGATGAGACGATAGTGGAACAGGAACAGAACATATTGTCTCAGATTGACTCCATAAGAGCAGCCTGGGTTATATTTCAGAGCTGGAGACCCGAGGAAGACAAGAGGGTGAAGATGGAGGCAGCGAGGTAGAAAACGAGGTGGCCGGCCTCGGCGTGTCACCTAAATTCTGCTCTAATGAATAGGCCATTGATTCCCATTAGGCCCGGCTCGGGCTGACCACTCCGGCCTGTCTGCTTCCCATTAGTGGGCTTTTAAAGCCAGGCTGACAGCCGGAGGCGGCCGGGAGAGCCGGTCCTGCTCAGGAAAACCGGTGAATCCATCCATGAAGCTGCAGGGAGCCAGACCCAGAGCTGGAGTATCCCACGGATGATTTATGTTTCCTCAGAGGAAGTGAGCGTTAAACCTCCTGATCAGACCAGGAGACCCGGCCCGGTTCTGGATTTTAGAGGCTTTATCCTCCTCCATCAGCCCCTTCCCTCATTAACATTAATAGGATCTTGATCCATTATGCAACGAGCCTCGGCTCCTGTTACGTAAGCCGTCATCAGCAGCAGCTCTGAGATCTAAAGATGGTCTTTTCTTCTCAACCAGACACCGAGCTGCAGCTCCCATCAGCACCAGGAAGTTCACCAGAACCTTGGTGTGGTGTCATGATGCCCCTCTTAATTAAAGTCCTGATGTTGGTGATCCAAAGGGGTTCGAATGAAGGCCACTGGCTTGAAAACGTTTCGCTTTGCAACCTCAGAAGTCCAGTGGCCTTCATTCGAACCCCTTTGGATCACTGTGACCTGGAGGACTGAGAACCTTCACCAGCATCCTGACGTTCTCCGAAGCTGCTTCATCTCATATTATCTCCAGATCTTCTGGGATGTATTAATAATCTGAGTCGGGAATGACTCTTCGCTCCTACGGCGGCCATCTTGAATCAGGCCCTTGCAGCGATTCCTGAAAGCTGAAGTTAAACAAAGAGATGAGAAAGCTCAGTGTTTAGCCCGTTTCCTCTCGGCCCAGAGGCGTTATTGACGCCCGCTCCTCCCCTTGGGGGCGCTTGAATCAATCGGCTCTTTTAAACCGTCAATAAAAGCCGTCGGTGTGTTTTAAACGCCGCCGTCCTCCGAGCAGAGTCAGATTAGTGCCAGAGCGCTCTGCCGGACACGCTGAGATCTGATCATCAGAACCGGGACCCCGACCTGACCACCACGCTAAAGCTCCACCAGCACAGACCAATTCATGAACATGAACATGACGGCGCCGCAGGGCTGCCAACTGGAGCAGGTTGCCATGGAAACAGCAAAGTGGCACACACAAGACAATTCATTTTGGGTTTCCTCCTCTTCCCAGAGTAACTTCCTGCTTTTGCCGGAGGAGTTATTTTTAACGGCGGTTATATAAGATGCTTTTGTTGCCCGTTTGTGGTTGTTTTCCGTCTTCTCCGCTCCGGCGCGCGGCGCATCGGTGCCACCTGTGCGTCCCAGACTCATAACTGATGCAGGAAGCTGCTGCCGTTGATGGAGAACAGGTTTACTAATTCATCATCATCCCTCTGCAGCCTCCGCTCAGAGGAAGGGAGGGAGGGAGGCTGGTTCATTATTTAGCTACAACTTCATTAGCTTCAGCTAGATCCTCCAAACCCCAGATTTTAACAGGTTAGCTGTCCTTTGACCTTTAGGTGTAGAGATATGTTTTACTGTAGTGATGTGTGTGTTTATTATGGGCTGTTGATTGTAGAGGATCATGCGCAAGAATTTACTACAGAGCGTGTGTTAGCAGCTCAGTTTGGGGCCTGCCCACAGGAAGGAGACAGCAGAGCACGTCTCGGCTAGTAGAAGCTAGCCGTTAGCATTAGCAACATGGAGGAACTCCTTCAGGCTTGTGCTATTAGTGGAGATAAAACATCGGTGTTGCGTTTTCAACCCCAGAAGGAAGAGAAGGGATCAGTTTGAGCTGAATCACAGCTGCTGTGCACCGTCGACGCCCCATAGCCCGCTGCTGTTCTTATTTCAGCGTTGTGAGGTATTCCTGCCACAACAACCAGATTTTTAGGTTATGATGAGAGCGTTCCTGCAGCTTACATGTAATATTCAGCACCCAGAGACTGTCTCTGATTAGCTGCTCTGCTCCTGACGTCTGTAACGCCGCTGAAGCGTGTCTGATTCAGTCCCAGCGGTGCACAAACATCCCCACAGGTTTCTGCTGCAGCACAAAACAACAAGAGGTTTGCACCATGAGCAGAGTCATATTCACAGCTCAGCCTTCAGATCTGACCTGGATTCGGAGAGCTTCCTTAAGCTTTCAGCTTCCTCTGCAACATGAACGCTCCCACTAATCTGTCTCTTTGCCGCCCCCTGCAGGATGCTCCGAGTGCTGCCTGAAGTGTCTGGGCGGGGTGCCCTATGCCTCGCTGGTGGCCACCATCCTCTGCTTCTCAGGCGTGGCTCTGTTCTGCGGCTGCGGCCACGTGGCCCTGACCGGAACCCTGACCATGCTGGAGAACAACTTCTCCAGGGTCACCAGTGATCACGCCACCCTGGCAACTGTGTAAGTCCTCAGGGATTATAATCCACACGACAAACTGGTGGAACGGTACAAACATAGCTCAAAAGCTGCACCTGTGTCCCGATTTTGTCTCCAGGATCCAGATCTTTCAGTACATCATCTACGGCATTGCCTCCTTCTTCTTCGTCTACGCCATCCTGCTGCTGGGCGAGGGCTTCTACACCACCAGCGCCATCAAGAAGGAGCTGCAGAGCGACTTTAAGACCACTGTCTGCGGACGCTGCATCACCGCCTTCGTACGTCACCGTGCTTCACCTACGACACATGAAACTAAACATGGTTTAACTTAAAATGTGGTTTTATGAGGCTGCTGCGAGCCAGGAGGAGGGTCTTAGCATCAGCGAGGAGGTTTGATTAAGCTCATGCATCTTCTCTGAGCCTTCAGGGTAACTTTCTACCCCGATTAGTTTAATGACTTCAGACGTCCAGTTACATCAACACAGACTCTGATTCATGTGTGGGTGGACAGTTTAGCTCTCCAACAAATATCACATCTCTGTACCTTCTCCAGTTCATGTTCCTGACCTACATCTTCGCCCTGGTCTTCATCGCCATCTTCTGCTTCACCGCCATCCCGGTTTTCCTCTTCTTCAACATGTGGAACACCTGCGCGGCCATGAGGTCTCCTGATTCCAACATCACGTCTCCCAACTCCATCTGCGTGGACATCAGGCAGTATGGTCAGTAGCTTCATCCATGTGTGTTAGCATCGTAGCTGCTGCAGCTAGACCTCTGAACAACCTCAGTTTGGAGAAACTGATTACTTCTGATTGGATTGACATGCTAACGGCTAGTCTCAGTGAGAGCCGTTATGAAAACTGTGATCTCCAGACATTCAAAGCATTTCATGCGAACACTAAATCGTTACATTTTACTTTTTCTCGTTTTCATAGAATTCTGTGGTTATTTCTAGTGCTAACTGGCTGCTTAGCTAGCTACTTTAGCATGTCTGCTAACCCGTGCTGGGATAATCATGATGTGTCAGATTTATGACAACGTTTATAAAATGGGATTTGTAAAACCTGCTCTGAAATCTTTAAGACCGAATTTATTCTAGGACCGGACCTGGTGTGGCTAGCTGTTAGCTAATCTGTTCAATCAGGACTAATTTATGTTTCTCCAAACTGAGGTTGATCACAAAGATATCTACAACCATATAATAGATGACCAGATCTTTGTCTTTGATCTGTAAATGCACCATTTGTTTATCTATTTTTTTTATTTATTAATTTATTTGTTTATTTATTTGTATTCATTTTATTTATTTATTCGTTTATTTATTTATTTATTTTATTCATTTTATTTATTTGTTTATTCATTTATGTGTTTTTTTTATGTATTTATTTATTTATTTTTATTCATTTATTTATTTATTTTATTCATTTTATTTATTTATTTATTTTATTTATTTATTTATTTATTTATTTTTATTTGTTTTTTTCATTTATTTATTCATTTTATTTATCTTTTATTTATCTATTTATTTATTTATTTATTTTTGTAATTCCTGCAGCTCTTAAATTTGAATTAATTTGAATCCTGGCAGAAAACCCAAAGTGTTTCTGTGTTTTCTGAGCTCATTAGTTCGTTCCTCTCTTCTGCTCCAGCTGTGGTTTGCAGGCTTCATTTAGTTAATGATGTTATTTTTTATTACAGTTGGACTGGATCAGGTGTGCTGGAGCAGAAACGGGTTATGAGTTTAAATAACGCGCCTCTTTCTTGTTAAATGTTACATGTAGAGCTGCTCAGGCAGAGATTAAACATGCATGGAAGCCTCAAAAAGAATATCTTCCATTTAGGTTTTTAACCCTAAAACATCATTTTTCACCTCATTAAAGCACACATTCACTTTCAGCTGCAGAAAACAGCGTTTTTATTCCAGAACAGATGAAATAATCTGATGGGATCTCCATCTTGCAGCTTTGCAGATTGCTTATGTGTGTTAATGTACAGCATGTGACCCACATTTAGAAGACAGCTGGCCTGTTTGCAAAGTAGGATCACATATGTTGTAGTATTATGCTGCATGAAATATTAACCCCAATTACTGGCACCAATCGAGTTGTTGTCGGGAGAGAAAACAATCAGGCATGCAGTCTTTTTCCTGCTGATCGACACGTGTGGTTAACGTGTTTTTCTAGCTTACAGGAGAAAATCCGTGAGCCCAGATCCAGAACGATGACCCATATTTGTGCAGCAGCCTGTTTCCTTTAATCTCTATCTGAGCCTGATTCACGAACAAACATCCCCGATTCTCTGGGGTGGAAAAAGCTTGGTGACGTTTGGTCTCTCTGATCCCACAGGCCTTGTCTCCTTGAACGCTACGCCAGGAAAAGCCTGTGGAGCCACTCTGGGAGAGATCTGCAACACCAGCGAGGTGAGGAGGGTTGATTCCTTTTGTTTTTTTAGCCTCATTTCCTGTTATTTATTGATTTTTGGCCTTCCTTCCCAGTTCTACCTGTCCTACCACCTCTACATCGTGGCGCTAGCCGGCGCCGGAGCCACCGTCATCGCTTTGGTAAGCTGCTTTGATAATAGACTGCTCAAAATATGCACGTTGCCATGGCGTGCTTATCTGTTGCTATGACAACCCCGCCTCTCACGTATGTCATACTATCAGCTGAAATCCTGGCCTGCAGCCGGCTGCATGTGTGTGTGTGTGTGTGTAGGCGGACTCCTTTGTGTGTGTCCGGGGAACTGGTGATGCTAAAAAGATAAAACCTGAAGCATCTTATCCTGCTCCGGTCTTTCATGTTTTCCTGTTAGAGATCATTAAACATTATTTTTATAATAATCTTCTTAAATCAAACCCATTTTCTGCGGTTTAGCCGTGCTGAACTCAGTCCAGGCTGTTATTCTAAACTATCTCAGTGGCAGCGGCTATTTTAGAGGCTTTATTGAATCTCCGCCCACCAGCTCTAGAACAATCTGAACTCTCAGATGATGGATGTATGATAATTAGCTGTTCTCTATGGAGCCCTGTTAGGGCCAAAATTAAAACTATTGCTATATCCTTGTAGCAGGAGGCTGTATCCGTTCTGAAGTCAGGCCTCGGTGAATGACAGGCCAGTGCTGGAAAAATGAAATAGAGACTACGCACACGTGTTAGCATTGGAGAGGCTAACGACTAGCATGCCTAGGCTTTTTCTAAAGAAAATGTTATCAAGAAAAATGGTTCCCATACTGTATCTGACATGTGTCTAATCCAGTTGGTGACCGGCCTAGGCATGCTAGGTGTTAGCTGCTCTGATGCTAACACAAGTGAGAAGTTTCTCAGATCTGCTCAGGAGCCTGATCCTGCTGATGTCATCACGCTACACAATTGGCTGAATGTTGGCACGCTGGCGTAGAAGATTCTGGTTTGTCTGGACAGACTGTTTAAGTTACGTTAACATGTAACGTGCTTGGGTAGCCCGATCTGCTCAGGGTTGTAGTTTTCGTGGGTTGTTGTTCTTCTCCGTAGGAAACGTGGAAGACTTTTACAAAGAAATACATCGTTACCGTCATACCTCGTATTTGGTCCGATAAATAATCCCAGACTGAATCATTAATAAATTATTTTATCTATACACTCAGATTCATTTACTCACATGGGAAAATGGGTTTTGGGTGATTCTTATGAAATGGTGTTTTTTAAAATAACTTTATTGAACAAATGAAGTAAACAGAATAATTCAACGCTCATTTAAAACAGCCAGAGGTGTTAATTACATACAGACATGTTCAAATTCATACATAGGAATTGTTGTGAGAAGCTTTCTGTTTGTAGAGTCTGATTCTGATGCTAATGCTAAGATGGTTAAAAAATGTGGTGCAGTGTAGTTTGGCCAAGTGGTGTTGCCGTAGCGGGATGTCATTGAGCAGATCTAGTACCTACACCGGTCTGTTGTTGATCAGATCAGTAGCTGGTTTCAGAACAGCCTCCTGCTACACGGACGCAGCACCGCTCAATGTGCAAGGGTCTTAGCTTTAACCCTAATAAGTAAGTCTCATAGTAGAAACGTTAGCAAACAGGCTACTAAAGACAAATTTCATCACAGCAGGAACTGAAGTGGGGACCCTACAAAAGTGCTCAGAGGGCCACAAACGGCCCGGGCCACACTTTGGACATCCCTGACCTAACTTATTACCTGACTGGGATGCAGCAATTTAAAAACATTATTTTTGAGGGAGTTTCCAAAATGTCGTCTGGAACCCGTCTTGTGTTTGTTTCCATACGTGGAAATGCTCGACGGCGTTGGGAGGAGTCGGTGTTTCCAGCTGGAGAACATTCCCACTTATGGAAACAAAGATGTGATGGGCTGGAGACGGGTTCCTCTGAAACCAGACGGTCCAGAATGAGCTGTTCCTAAAACACACTTGTGTCTCCTCCCAGATCCACTACCTGATGATCCTGGCGGCCAACTGGGCCTACCTGAAGAGCGCCGTCTCCACACACGAGTACCAGGACATCAAGACCAAGGACGATCAAGACCTGGAGGCCGAGGCGCGCTCTAAGGAGGGCCAGAACTCCTCCTCCTACTCATAAGGACATGACCTCCTCTCCCGCCATCGTCCATCTCCTCTCCAAACCTCAACCCCCACCCTACAACACCTAACCCCCCCTCCCTGGGTCATGTTCGGCAGTCCCCACCCTCCTGATTCTCCATCCTCTTCCCTTTCTGCGGTGGTCCAAGTCGTGAGTGCGTGTGCTCACAGCGGAGAGGAAGAGGGTAGCGGGTCAGGAGACGGAGGCAGACGCTTCGGAACGGGAGGGCTCGCCCGCCGGGGTCGAGCTCAGGTATGGTAGATCGGTTTAGAAGCCCCTCCCCCCACCCCCTCCCTCGTGCTTTTGGGCGGCGGCTCGTGAACGTGGCCCGGCTGTGATGGCCTCGCGCCCTGAGCCACCTCAGCCTCTCGATACACATCTAACAGCCTAAAGATCCTGTTCACTGCCTGTCGCTGAAAGGCCAGACAGCAGCCGACTTCCTGTTTTATTTGGTGTTTTATATGCATATAAATAGATATGAATATAAATATATGGTGTGAATGTGTGTGAATGTGCTTTTCTTTTTTATCTCCTCGGAAGAGTATGCCAGCTATTATTATTATTATTATTATTATTATGGTCCTTCCTTTACTTTTCTCTCCATGTTTTACTTTTTATTGCTCAATACATTATTGCACTAATAAAAAATAAAGATTAGGAAGGAGGGAGAACTTCAAACCCACACCTTCTTCCTCTAACAGGATTAGGATTACAGCATCTCGAGGATCATCACCACATTTATTTAACCATGAAATCTGAAACAGACGTGTTTTTATGCCTTCGTGTTGGACAGGTAAACGCTGATGCAGGTGACCACGCTTTATGTTCTCATGGTTTCTACCACATTCATCACCAGCTGAAATAAAATACTTCTGGGTCTTAAAGAGACGCACACCTCAGGTATCAAACCCAATCTGATTTCTGTTCCATTTGAACCCATTCCAGATTACTAATCTGTACAACACCTGTAAATAATCCCCGGAGATGGAGCGCACCTGTCCCTGAGGCACGGGGAACACCACCCGTGTTTTTCTCCACACATATATGTAAATGTACCGTTGACACGTGTGTTTAGCACTGATTACTAGTTCTAATTGTAACGTAACATCTGTGGTGAGGTGAGAGGGAAACAGTGCAGTCATGATTGATTCAGGTGATTGTGACGTTTTAAGATGTGACAAAAAAAAAGAAAAAATCATCATTTTTAATATTTATCAGTTTTAGGCAGCTGTGATGACGTATTTGACTGAATATGTTTGCTGATTTTAAACAAAAAAAGGTCATTTTCTTGTTTTCTTTTTGAGTTTTGACGCCTCATAAAAGCCACGACGACTGTTTTTGGATGTTTACACTCTGAATAAAACGAGTCAGGAACTTTCATAAATGCATTTTCTAACCAGGTGCGGTTTAACGGTCATGTGTTCATCACTCCTGGTGACTTTTCCCTCCAACAGGTTGAGCGGTTTCTGCTGAGGTGAAGCATGTCGGTATCGTCCCTGTGACAGCTGTCTACTCTGTAATCAAAAGGACTTTATTGTGTTTTGTTTAATAATTACTCGTGCTTTGCCGCCAGGTTGACTTTGCGTTTCCTATAAGGGTGTTGTTGTTACCTCGTTATTTGCATGAAGGAGACATGACTGTCTTTGCGGTTTTCCAGGTGATGTGTCGTCATTTGTACTGGCAACTATGGTAGGCGGTGTTTGCCCCCCCACCCTGACCTTTTCTATAAAAAAAAACAAAAAAAGAAACTCCGTTGTACTTTGATGGCATTGTAGTCCCTGTAGGTGTTTCATGACTCTGGTATTCTTTTCTTAAGTTGGGAATAGTTCTGACTCCTATATAGTGATGATTTTTGTAACCTTCTCTAGTAAAACCGATATTTTTTATTATCGTGACTCGTGTGCGTCCTGCCTCTTTATTTTACCTCTGGGTGTTTTTATGGAAACCAAAACTTTATCATATCAATCTAAAGAAGTACGTTTAAACTGAAAAGCCAACGTTTCAGAATTTTACTCATTTACCCCATAAATAAAGTCAGTTATAAGGCCTGAAATCTAAATAAACCTTAAGCTGTGATGAAAATCCAACAGAAGCAGGTTAAACATCAATAATCAGTGTTTTGTGTTTTTAGCAGCGATGTGATAAATATAAACTTAATATCACAACTTATTTAGTCTTATTTAAACTACCGGCGTGAAACACGGTAACATTTAACTGATTAAAGTTGCTTTTGCTAAATTAACTGGTATTGTCTGGATTTATTGGTGCTTTGTTTTATAGCAATTTATTCCTTTTTTCTAATATAACTTTTCTACAGATTATTTGAGTTAGTTATTTATTATTTGTGACTAAACAGGTGATCTATTCTAGGTCGTTAGCTAAATCGGTTTTATGTATTTTTCACAAAGCAAAATCGTGTTTAGACATTTATCAACTTGATTTTATACTAATTAGATCACATTTATGTTTTTAGTAGTTTTTAAACAAAACTCCCAAAGTAAATTGGACCAAAATTCAAATGTCTTTTGATCATTTCCTCAAACTACAGATTTAAACTAATGATCAAAATGTAGAATTAATTTAATTTTAAAAAGTCATCGTGGACTGGCGATACCGTAGTGGATGGGTCTCCATTCGCCCCCAGTGCATTTATTTCTACTGAGGAAGGTGCTTATCCAACTTTAAAAAAACATTTAATTATGCTTTTTCCACATAATCAGACATGTGGTATAGCATGATGGTTAAAATATAATACATAATAGTATATAAATAGTACGCCGGTTGTTACAACCGTAGGCTGTAGAAAAATCGAGCATAGTTGCTCGCTCTGCGTTGACTCCAGTTGGGTTTGGAGAGTGAAGGACCCATCCAATATGGCGGCGACGCTGTTACGCTCTCCTGCGTGTGGGTGTCTACGTAGTCATGTATATGCTGGTTTTGATAACCACCACCGACTTTTAGCACCAAGTCCTTCAGCTAAATCTGATTATATAAAACCTGGAGCTGAACAGAGAAATTAAATTACAATAAACTTACAACCTCGAAGCATTTGTTGACCTAAACTAAATATTTCTGTCACCGTAGCCTGCTGTTAGCTTCTGCTTCTAGCAGGTGATGCCATCTAGCTCATTAGAAGCTACTTCCGGTGACACGAGGCCCTTGTCTTGAACACTTTTAGCTTTATAAATGAACCAAAATAATGTTAATTAAAACATGAATTATATATAAACAGGTTTGACATATTAAAAGACTTAAAACTGTAAAACACATTAGCATAAATCCAAATACCGGTGTATACCCTTACCCTAGCACCAGCACAGGCTAACGTTGGCCTGTGGCGCCATCGTGTGGTCAGAAACCGGTACTGCACCGACATAAACTCATAAAACTCCTGCTGGGTTTTAGCTTTAGTTAAATCGGGTTAAATGATTCTCCTAAAAGAAAATGCCAGTTTGTTGTTTTTGCAGCTTCACATCAAATACAGAAACAGACTTTTGAATGTGGTTCTTTAATCAGTCCAGCTCGTTGATTAGCTGCAGAAGCGTTCAGCTTTCTTAGGAGTCAAATACAGTAAAACCACACTGGTAAATGTGTAAACAGCACTTTTACTTTCATAAGCTACAGTACACAACCGTTATAACTTAATTATGTAAACTTCAGATTGTTTTTTGGGTAAATTTGACCAAATGATGAGGAAAGAAATGTTTTTTCAAAAGTTCTCAGCCAAGTTGGGCTTCGTTTAGAGTTGTGAGGAGTTTTATGGACATTAAGTTAATGTTTTAACTCCATATGTGCCTTATGTGGTACAGGAAGTACTTGTGACATCACAGTTTATCTTCGGCTTGATCCTGCAGGAGGAAGAATCCTGTAAAGGTGATAAAATGAGCTTTTGTTCCAAATGTCCCTTCAGGTCGTCTCCATACGTTGGTCTAAGGTGTAATAAGAGCTGGTGTTTGTCACAAGCTCCTCTTTAATGAATGAAAATTCTTTTGCTTTTAAAGAAACGTTGCAGATTTGTTGGTGCAAAATGGCTTTAAAAGATCAGAAATCATCTGTTTTGGTCTAAAACACAAAGATTGTTGAGTAAAATAACCGTGGACAAGTCTGTGATTTCTGACCGCCGTGAGGCCGTGGCACCGGTCTCGTCCGGTCCTCGGGACTGGGCTCAGCAGCAGCCGGACCCTCGGCGACTCTTCTTCTGCAGGTCGACCGTGTCGGTGTGGATGATGTGATCCTCTCTGTTGTCTGACGCCAGAACTCGCCGAACAGCCTCCTCAAACGCTGACGCCACATTTGTAGCGTCTTTGGCGCTCGTCTCAAAGTACGGATGTCCACCGTTTTCACTGCACCACTTCCGAGCATCCTCCCCGGACACCTGGCGCTCAGGAACATCCAGTTTGTTTCCCAGGACCACAAACGGGAAGCTGTCTGGGTCCTTGACGTCAGCGTAATAGGAGAACTCCTTCTTCCAGTTGGCCAGGTTCAGGAAGCTCTGTCCGTCGTCCAGGCTGAAGGTGAGGAGGCAGCAGTCGGAGCCGCGGTAGAACGGCGTGCGGAGGCTGCGGAAGCGCTCCTGTCCCGCCGTGTCCCAGATCTGCAGGGTGACGCGGTGCCCGTCCACCTCCAGCTCTTTGTTGAGGAACTCCACGCCGATGGTGTGGAACAGGTGGGAGTCGAACTTGTTGGTGACGTAGCGGTTCATGAGAGACGACTTCCCCACGCCACCGTCCCCGAGGAGGATGACCTTCAGCAGAGCAGACTTTGACATCCTGGCTTCTGGGATTAATAATCCAGCTCAGGAGACGGCCCTGAAGGTCTGGAGACGTTCCAAGCTGAGGAGGAAAACACATCCAGATTTATTAGAAAGCAAAGAAATCCCAAAAGAGATATTCCAGTCTGCTGCCACAATCCCAGTTAGATTACCCCAGTCATTCTCCTAATCTGGCTGTATTCAGTTAGCTTTAGCTTAGCATAAACAATGGAAGTGAATGATAACAGCCATTCCATCACTAAAAGTCTTAAGCGCTTAATCTCATTTCAAAAGCAGGTAAACTCCAGATTAAATAACGTCATCAATCACAGCTGCGCTAAACCGCTGGAATAGATGAAGACATTTTATTGTCCTAACTAATAAATCAGTAATCTGATTACATCCAGGATGTGGTTTGTAGTTTTAATCTGCAGCATTTTATTCTGAGATTAGAGACAAACCATTATCAAGTCTGGAATGTTGGGTATGTTCGTGATTTACCTTTGCCCTTCCTCTGTTGTTCAGATAAAAACACTCAGTGTTCACTTTAACCGACGAACTTCCTGTTTCTGGATCCTGCAGCTGATTCTAGTCGGTCCGGTTCCTAATCCTATTAAACCATCCACCGTTTACGACATCATCAACTTCCTAATGCATGAAATAATCCGAGCAGAGCATCACATGGATGCTGGTCACGGGATCAGAAGGAGCTGTTTGAGTTGGGTTAGGGTGAGGTTGTAGAGCCGGCCCGGTGCCATGAGTCCAAACACGACCCAAGACTAAAAAACACACAAGTGAACAACAGCGGAGGGGCAGTGACGAAGGCATCATTCACACCACAGACCACAGCAGATTTACTGACTAAATGACTTTTTCTCGTTAAACCTTCAGGGCCACCGTAGTTACGGTTCAATCAGGGGTTTACAACTCCTGGATTATTTTCTGCGGTGGATTTGCTCTCATGCTTCAGATTATCGTCCTGCTGCATCAAACTGTTACACAGAAAAGGGCAGCTTTATTTATTTATTATTTATTTATTTATATTTCTGCCAATAAAGAACAGAAAATCTCAGCAGTGCAGCAGAACCAGAAATGAAGGATTAAACACACACACACACACACACACACACACACACACACACACACACAAACAAGTCATGTGCTTCATTCAGCAGATGATTCAGCTCCTCTGTGACTCTTTCACAATAAAAACAGGCGCCTTTACTTTATTTAAACCTTCAAAATAAAAGAAGTGGCGTTTTGGTTTTATATATACAGTCTTTGGTTTTAACCCAAAAAAGAAACAGGAAGTAGAAGCAGCAAAGTAATGATTTACAAAATAAGAGCTGATTCAGCGGACACGCCTCGGAGTCCTTATCAGTGACAGTGACACATAAACTGTATAAAAACATTTGTCACATGAAGACGAGCTTTTTATGGACGTTAAAGCAGAAAAACATGGAGGTAAAAACGTAAACAGGCGCTTTTGTGGCTAAAACGTTAAACTCCTACTGCTGGGAGGACGGAGGCTAAAATAAAAGTCCAGAAGCTACGACATGACATCTCCGTGATGTATTCATCTCTCCAGAGGAGTTAGGTCGGCTGTGTTTAGCATTTATGTCATTACATGAGTTTGTCCGATAATGGAACCTTAGCTGCTAACTCTTGTCCGATAATGGGTATGCTAGTAGCTGCAAGTTTCAACTTTAATTTAAACAGATTAAACGACAATAACGTGAGGGATTATAATCCAGGGTGAAGGGTTCTACCTCTCCGTAGTGTTGCCCGTAGGGGTGGTGCTCCGTGTCGGGTAAAAAGCTGTTAAATTCCTTCCGTTTACCCCGGCAGGGCGCTGCAGTCGAACGGTGACATGTCGCTCCGGTGTCCCCCCGCTGCTCTGGAACTCCGGACCGGAGCCGTTGATGACGCTCACATGACCCGCTGCTGGCCACACCCTCTCCCGTCAGGAGGGTCAGTTTGAGGCGCTGCACGCTTGGCTCATATGGAGCATGGCCCAAATGGCTCATGTGGTGCATGGTTATAGCTAGCACACATAAACTGAAGCTAGGAAGCTAAAGAATAAAAGGTGCTGTTGATTTTCTCCTAAATGTAACATGAAACTAAAACAACTGAACTAAATAAAAATACCACTAAGATCATGAGTTTATATTTATGTGTTTAGCAGCCTTATTCTGATCATTAATACTTAAAAAAAACATTTAAAATATGTTAAACAGCTTCTGTGGATCCAAATAAAATGTCTTATAATAAAAACAAATAAAGAAATCGAATAAATTACTAAGCTAACCTCCACTGAATATCTGTAATTACAGGTAAGTACAAATACAAGGACTCACGTTTATAAAAGCCTATTTAATGCTTATTATCCATGTGATTCAACCAAAATCTAAATAAAAATCATTAACAAAACACACAAGAATGATAATCCTCACTACTGACCTTGATCTGGTAACCAGTTTGTTTAATTCATAATAAATGTTGTTTGCATGGACCTGATGGTCAAAGCTGCTACGTCAGACACCACACAGATCTGACAGCAGACAACTCCACTCTTCCTCCCTCTGAGCCTTCAGCAAACCAACATTTGACTGAAACTCGTGATGTCACGGTGATATGTGCACGAGTCATTTGTGTCACGCCGGCTTGTGCACCCCCCCCCCCCAGGAGGCCTCACATGCTCACCGTTTCCTGAAATCACATGTCTGAATCGCTGGATTCAGTTTGCAACAGAAGAATTAGATATTTGCTTTCCCTTTTGGGGGTTTCACTCGGTTCCCAAGCACCCAGTGACTCACTTATAATTGCAACAGGAAGATATTGGAAGCCACTAATGGTGTTTAAATAAGCAGCTGCAAACATAAAACCTCTGAAGAGCCATGAGACAGGAAATGGTTCAGAGAACCTGATGAGTGGAGCTGCTGCTGGATAACTCCTGGTTTCACTTTACGACTAAAAGCAGTGACTCGGCTCTTCAGAGTCAAATCAAAAACACGGCTGGGGTTTTACGTGAAGCTAAACTAAATACTTGACTTACACTTTTATTTGATGAGTCTAGAAAACAAATAAAACAATATTAAAAGCAGGTTTGGGTTTGGAATAAAGGCTGAATGTTCTCTGTGAGGGTAGGAGAGTCTGGTTTAAGGGTTTTAGGGTCTTGTTTGTGGACGACGGAAGGATGGAGTGAGTGTTGGACCAATGGATCGTCTTCAGTAAGATGATGTTGATCTTGTCCAACATGGTGAAGAAGGAGCTGAGGCGGTTCGAGCATCTAAGTCGGACTGGTCACCTTCCTTTGGAGGTTTTCCAGGAACGTCCTTCTGGAAGAAGAAACCAGAAGAGGCCCAGAACATAACCCTGGGAAACCCCAGGATGTCTGCAGGGCTTCCCTCCTGATCCTGCTGGCTCCCTGACCCAACCTTGGATAAGACGTAATGTTGGATTTAAATGGTAAACAGCCTATATTTATATAGTGTCTTTTGAGTTCTACAACCCCCCAAGGCACTTTTACAACACACCAGTCATTCACACAGTCACACACTGGTGGTGATGAGCTACGCTGTAGCCACAGCTGCCCTGGGACATGCTGGCACCACCGGTTCCTCCTACCACCACCAGCAGGTATGGAGGGTGAAGTGTCTTGCCCAAGGACACTAGGGCTGTGTCCAAATCCAGGGATTGCATGCTTATGAGTACCCGTCCTCATTGGTCTCAGGAGAACATGTTCTTCCGTGACCGGTTAGACCGGATGTTAACAGCTGTGAATGTGGACGGTCTAGCCTTCAATAATAGTCCCGCCCCTACTTCTGCGGATGTCCTACTGTCACCTAGCAACTGCTACCGCACTAAGAAAAAGCTGCAGAAATGGAGCTCGCACATGTTTTAAACTTTTTCCTTGGTTATTTTATGATTTTTGATTCACCAATTTTATGAACTGTAATTAAGAACAAGAATAAAAAAACACATTACAGGCCTAATGAAAACTGGAACACAACCACTTCAGGCTTTTACTTTTTGTTCAGTCAGATTTTAATGAGCTGTCATTTAAAGTTGTACTGCTGCTCTCCTGCTGCGTCTCCCGTTTCTTCTGCCATTGTTGCTGGTACAGAAATCAATCCCGCAGTGCATCACGGGATTTATGGAGGTGAGGAGACCACGGAGACTACACCGCACCCGTTCACAAAATCGGGGAAAAGAAGAACGCATTTCAAGACCGCATTCTGAGCATTCTTTGAATTCTTTGAATTCGGATGGTCTTCGACGCAGCGCAGTGCCGTCACTGGTCTTAAAATCCGAACTCATGAGCACGCAACCCCTGGATTTGGACACAGCCAAAGACTGCGACAGACTGACTGGGATCCGAACCTGCAACCCTCCAGTTTCGGGGACAGGAACTTAACTCCTCTTCCACCATCGCCTGATTCAGAGACAGACCCAGCCGCTGTGGTACCACTGCTGACCACACCCACTACAGGTCACAAAGGTCATGGCGTCCTGGTCAGGGCCTCCCTGCCTCACCCATGCAGGTAGAAACAGAGCACCCCTGGACACCTGCGTCACCCTACAGTCTGATCCTCCACACCGTCTGCAGCGGACCTTCTGCGTGGGCGTGCCCTCCACCCCTTGAGGAAGCTGCCTCTCACTCACACCTTGAGATGAAAACTCCTCCCTCTGCTGCCGGAGCTCTGGACTGGCCATCTCCTCCACGGACATGTGGGCGAAGTCCTCCGGCAGCAGAGAGCCGCTCAGGAGGCCCTGGCGCAGGTGAGGGCTTTTGGGATTCCTCAGGTTTGCCACTTTGCTCCTCACACAGGTTTTGTATTTGAGTCTGCTGGCCTTGTGGAAATGGTGGATGTGCTTTTCAACGTCTTCAGCCAGCTGCTCCGCCTTGATCTGATCAGGAGGTTCAGGATGGAGGGCAGCTAGGAGGAGGTGAACACATTTGGTTCTCACAGAGTCTGACGTAGCAGTTGTACCCTGGAGGGGACAGTCTGCCTGCTGTTCTGGAGCACGTTCTCCACCATCTCCATCCTCTTGTGCCGAAGAACCTGCAGAATCTTTGCTCTCCACTGAGCGTTTCCCTCCTGTCCTCTCACAGCTGTACTGTCTCCTCCACCTGGACAACAAGCTCTTCACCACCTTCCTCACGTTGGTGTCTGAGCAGGTCTTCAGGACTCCGTAGAGAACTTTGACCAGGTGTGTGATTTCCAGCTGCTCTGCTGTGATGTGAGACTTATCCAGGTCACCAAGGAGGGTTAGGATGTCCCCGAAGCTTCGGTCTGCAGCCAGCTTCTCTATCTGGACAGCAAGCTGCAGGACTTCCTTTGTGTCCATTATGGCTGCAGAGAGATGTTTCTGTTATTCTGATGTCTTTATGCAGCTAAACATATTAGCGACACGCATGATTAAATGGGTTTAACCCAGTTTACCTGAGTTTCTTCGTGAGCTTCAGCTTCTTCCTGCTCACTGCGAGCCTCAAACCTGGGGGCAGCCATGTTGTTTCTCTTTAATATAGAAAACTACCTACATGCACCACTAGATGGAGCTGCTGACTCACTCATTCTGACTGAAGGCTGAGCTAAAAGTCACTTTTATGGGGAATGAAAGTTTGTAAAGTTTGATTTGTAAACTCACCACAGAAGACGTGCTGCA
>SSNS01000606.1:54926-77688 GCA_006937985.1 Aphyosemion australe
CCAACCATGAACCCCACCATGAACCCAACCATGAACCCAACCATGAACCTCACCATGAACCCAACCATAAACCCAACTATGAACCCAACCATGAACCCCACCCAACGAGACAACTGCTGGACCTTGTGGGAAATGCACCACCAGCTTAGTAACCACATCCTCCCTTTAGCATTGATGCAACATTCACTGAAGGTTAATTTAGGATGAGACCTAACTCTAACCCTCAGATACACATGACGTTCTACCCAACCTGCAGCTGTGAGGCATTCACACAAAAAGCACCAATATCTGTCATCTACCTGACAACTGGTGACCAAACTCTTCTGTTCAAGAGACAGTTTCCTTCTGACTAAATGCAAAAACAATAATAGCGACGACATACTAAACATACTAAACATGCAGGCCATCCAAGACTCCCTCCATCCTAAACAACTCTAGTGTTACGCCCGTGTAAATGTCATCTTTAGACGTGTAAGTTCTGCTATCCTGGCATCAGAACAGCTACAGGAAGTGCTTTTGTTTAACAGAAATATCAGTGAAGCTTTCAGAAACTAAATGGATTTTAATTACGGCTTTTACTGCATCATCGTTGTTACCGTTCTGTTTAGAAGGGAATTAGTGGGCGAGTCCAAATAACGACCAGAGGAAACGGAGGAAGTAAAACCAGCAGGTTGCTCTTGAATGTAGCTCTTATGTTTGGGAGTTGGCCGACATTCGCTGACCTCATGTGCTCCGTGTTACTTGTTGATAAGTGAGTGAGGAAAACATTTCCTGTTGATGCGTTCAGAAAGTAGAGGGCTGAAAAGAAAACCAGTTGGTGCACTTTTACAAATAAACCCACTGTTTTCTGTACTGGTGAGCTCTGAAACATCTACTGGTTCAGATCGCTGGGTGGGTGGTTTGGAAGGGCAGCACCCCGTTAGATCTCCAGGAGGATTTGGTCCACCGTGTCCCAGTTCTGATACCAGAAACCAGCCAGGATGTAAAGTTATATGATGGTCCAGGTTTGACTTGAGTTCCTCTGAATCTGGCCTGTGATCATGTAGTTCTGTTCATGTTTGCAAACCCTAGAAGTCGAGTTTGTTTCTCGTTCAGAGAAGTTTTTATTTTTCCAAATCAGAACAGAAACCAGCGGATCAACTGTTCATTTGGAACCAACGACCTCTTTTCCTTTGGGTGATTGAGTCTGAATTCCAGATATCCCACAGTTAAGATTCATGGGCCTGCGGTGTGTGTGTGTGTGTGTGTGTGTGTGTGTGTGTGTGTGTGTGTGTGTGTGTGTGTGTGTGTGTGTGTGTGTGTGTGTGTGTGTGTGTGTGTGTGTGTGTGTGTGTGTGTGTGTGACTTTACCCTTTAACTCTACTGCCTTTCCTTCTCCTCCTCTGCATTCCACATTTCCCTTCTCCTTCATTTCCTGCTTTTTGGCCTCTCCTCGTTCCTCTCTGCTCCCCCACATCGCTCCCCCCCTCCCCCAACTGCCGATTTACCAAAACACATTCCTCCCTCCCCTCCTCCATTTCTCCTTTCGGCCAGCGCCTGTTCTCCACTTCACCCGTATGATTATTGAAGCTTCGTATCGAGCTTGAAAATCAGAGGAGACCTGAAGGTAGAAAATGCTGAGAATAGAGATAAAGATGAAAACACACGTGAAAACACACGTGTGCACATAGTTGCAATCACACACATTCCTGGCTGGTCATGTGGCAAAAACATCAACAGCTGACCAAGCTGGAGTCAAGATGTCTCTTTCTGTATTTGAGCTATCAATAAAAGTACACACACACACACACACACATTTTAGACTAGAAACATGAAAAAGTGAACTGCAGTAGAATGGTGGTGGAGTCAAGCTAAATCTTCAGTAGCTAACCTGATCTATGATCAGTTAGGCACTAAAACACGTTTGTTCTGCATAACCTTTGTTGTTGTTGTTGTTGTTGTACAGATAAGTCAAAGGTGTTTTCCTGCTTTTTATGATATTTCACAACCATAAACTCTCACCTTTATCTTCTGTCTGAGCGAGCTAGCTACTCAGATCATTAGCACGGTGCAGACTGACAGAACAAATAAAAGTCCTAATAATTGATGCCTTGTTGGTGCTTTTTCCCTCCCTTAGAAGTCCTAACTCAGACCTGAGGATAAATGTTACACACAACGTAACGGAGTCAGTAGATTCAGGGCATTTGTCAAATGTAGCTGGATCAAGCTAGCTGCTGTTAGCCAAACAAGCTACCGGTAATCACATTTAGTTTGTCTTCATTCAAACACGGTGGCAGCATGTTTCCTCCAGCATGCACCAGCGTGAGATTTGATCAGATTCAGAGTGTTCAAAAGAGTTTTAAAAGTTTATTTCAGTTCCTGCTCTTGGCGGCCATATTGGATTAGATGATTGAGTTTTCAGAGTCGGGATTGGAATTTTGAGGATTCAGTTTATAATAACAGAAATGAAAGAAAAAATGTTTTAATCTTCAATCCTAAAGACCTCACGAGGATTGTGGCATTACCATTTTCATCCAGAAGAAGATTCAAGTGGAGTTTTCCCATCTGGTTTGGGTAATCCAACCAAACCACACACACTCACACACAGACACACACGCACACACACACATGTTCACACACACATGCACGCACACGCACACACACACACACGTTCACACACACATGCACATGCACACACACACACGTTCACACGCACGCACACGCACACACACACACGCACGCACACACACACACACACACGTTCACACACACATGCACACACACGCGTACACACACACAAGCACACACACACATGCACACACACACACGTGCACATGCACACACACACACACACACACACACCCACACACACACAAACATGCACACACACGCGTACACACACACAAGCACACACACACATGCACACACACACACGTGCACATGCACACACACACACACACACACATTCATTATTTATTATATGTATATATTTTCTGTTTATGGAGTCCATTGTGACACAACAACACAACAACCGTTTATGATGACAACAAGCTGCAAATTGTTCCTTAAACCAAACCCAGTGGGACCAACAAACCCAGCATCAGCTCTCAGCTCATCATCCAGTTATTTATAATTTCACCCCAAACCTTCGGGTCCACTGTGGTGCCGAAACAAATCACGTGCATCATTTCATTGACTATATATTAAGTTAGCAACAGTTTGTGTGCAGAGCCTAAGAAACCACAAGACTCAACTTGTGCTAATGATTAACTTGTGCTGCGTGGGAGGTGGCAGGTGGAGGTGGCGGTCACTCAGCTCGCTCTGGAGGATAAAAGCAGCTCTTATAATGAAACGTAGGTCCACAGCGAGTGGGGACGTCTGGAGACAGACGGCAGGTCTCTTTTAAGTCCCCCTCCTTCTGAACTAGGAGCTTTTGAACCAACATTCTGCCTCACTTCCTCGTGTTCCAGCCAACGTGTTGTCTCATTTCAAACAGAGAACTTAAAAGCAAAAAAAGAAAAACCACTTTGTGCCGGTTCACGGTTTTGAGGAAGTAGCAGTTAACAGGAAGTTGGCGTGGAGTTGCTCAGTGCTGACCTGATCAGCCTAAAATAATCCTAATGTTTCTAGTTTTAGGGCGTTGTTGTCGAGCTGTGCTGCACTTCAAACGAGAGGGAATGCAGGCGTGAGCTTATACCCAACTCTTCAGACGTGATAAAGCCCTGCCTCCACTTAAACAAAACACGAGGACTCTTGGGTAAACGGCGTGTTCGCGATACTGACGGTCTGTGAAACGCAGCAGCTGTGGCTCTGGGTGGAGAAGGGGAAGAGTCGACCACACGTGGTGCAAAGGTTCCTGATCTGGATGCCCTGACCGAGTTACGTAACCCCGAACATGTGACGCAAAAAAAGCCTTAAAGAGAGAAAACAGAGCTGATGTCATGCTCTTCATAGGAAACGAGGGTCGAGTCGGCAGAGCGTCACACGTTTTTCTGCGTGTCACCCATGAGGAGACCTCCAGTTTCTGCACGTTGCCTTATTTGGCGTCGGAGGAAAAGGGAAAAAACAGGACGAGGAGACGGCGAGGGCCAAAATTCCACATCAGGTTTTTATCAAGCCAAGCCTGATCTGGAGTCAGCCGCTCGCTGAGCAACAATGTCTGAGGCCCGTCAGGCCAGAGGCCTGCAGCTATACTTCCTGTTAGGAGTGCAGAAGTTTTCCCGCGGAGGTTTCTTTGTGTCCACCTCTCAGCGTAAGCAGCTCACTCTGACACAAAACCACATTCAGCTGCTCGCATCTGACAAAACAAGCAACAGGAAATAGAACAGACACCTCCTTGTGTGCTCTCACCCCGCTGTTATCAAGCCTGGGTCACACTTCCTGCCTTTCTGCAGCTCCAATTCACTCAGAGGATTCTGGGTGAAACGCAAAAGGCTCCGCCCCTCCAGCTTCTCAACTTCCCCGCCCACTTGTTTCAGCAGCAGGAAGTCAGAAGGCCCACTTCCTCCTCGCTGAGCGCAAATGCAGAAGTGTGGAGGGCTGGAGCTGGAGAAAGGTCGCTCTCGGTTCTCCATCAGAACCTCCTCCTCCTCCTCGTCTTCCTCTTTAGAACTCTGAACATCTGCAGGAGCCGTTTCATCTGCAGGTAGATGAGAAATTTACGGTGAAACTGCAAAGATTCAGGATTTATGTTACAAGTTTAGATCCAGAGATGAGGAAGGTCCGACCTGATCTGGTTCTGTAAACCGCAAACCACCTTCTGCAGGACCTGCTGTTCGTTTTGGCGACTCGACCCAACATGGATGACAGAGTTACGTCTCAAACGTAACTAATGTCAGTGAAAATGTTTGTGAAACCATGTTTCCTTTAAAGAGTCCAGTCCTCGCTGCTCAGACTAGCCGTTAGCTCATCGATTAGGTCAGAACCATTTCTCCAAACTGAGGTTGTTCTTCAAAAACTTTTGCTTTAGTTTTTTTACTTCCTGTTGTTGCCGACATGATTTAGCCAGATGTTTCAGGAAAATGGCCTCCAAGCACAGAATGATGTGATAATTAAAAAGCAATAAAATCCATCACCTGATTAATTTTACTGAGCGTAATAAACCCGATCTGCTTCAAGTGTTCTAGTGTTCACCCCGAGAGTCAGAACCGTGCAGCAGCACCGCCAAACGATTTAGCAAACACTTAAATAAAAAAGGGTAAATCTGCAGTTTAACTTTTAAATATCAACAATAATTATAACACATTAAACATGTGCATGAAAAGAAAACAAATGTGAGAACAAGTGATGCAATAAATGGATGGAAAGATGACTTTTCTGTTGTAAATGTGGTCATTAAGTGGTTGTAAATGATTCCTCAGGCCTGAGATGGGGAAGAGAGAGAGAGAGGATGCACTAACACTGGGCAGGTCATTGGCCTGCTTGTAGCAGAGAGAAAGACCGCCCACATTCCTCAGCGATGACCTCATGAGGGAGAACCTGGACTCTCGCTGGTGTAAAAACACCCAAAAACAAACCCGAGCCCCGACTCTCTGGACTGAAGCACGTCTCGCTCCTGCAGAGACGACAGACACAGATGAAGACATTCCTGCACAGCAGATGGGAAGCATGTCCCTTCACGTCCAAATATGGAAGCATGCTGGTACTTAGTAGAAGCCCAAAACAAAGACGTGAGGTAAGAGTTTTCTACATGGACAAACTCATCTTCTCACTGATGAAAACTGGAGAAAAGACCTTTGACCCCAGGTGTCCTCACCCACAGAGGTCCTCCTTTAGGATGGCCTCTCTCACTACCTGTCATGGACCAGTCATCAGCACACAAACACCAGGAATGTCCACAGATCAGTGAAGGAGGCCGGCGGCTGTGGCAGCAGGGAGCCCTCCTATTGGTCAGTTACTAACGGAACACCCCCCATTAGGCAATAGCATGACAGGCTTTTCCCGCCACGCTGCAGTGGGAGTGAAGGACAGGCACATCAACCAGGGGGGCTGGTCCGCTTTGATGCTGTGATGCTAAAGCAACAGAATATTGATGATAAAGGGAGTTTCAAGTGTCGTCATGTAAAGGTTTTAAATAATGACCTCAGATAGCCTCCTGAACAGCCTCAGTTCAGAGAAATAGAGTTTACATTCTCCAGGAGTGATAGGCTAATGGCTAGTTGGAGTGCATCCCAGACTAACCTTGACTTAAGCAGCACATCAGCTGATCATAGCCAGCGTTGTAGTGAAGGGCTTTGTTTCCCGTGTTGGTGTCGTAGACGCGTGATGTCATGGCTACGCTCACAGAACATGTCGAGCTCAGCCGTTCAGACTGGGTCAGACAGGAAACTAAACACGGGAGCCATCTGATTTCAAAATAAAACACATGCATATTTTCCGTTGCTTAAGCGCGTGAACGGGTGAATGACTGATTGTGTTGTAAAGCACCTTGGAGGGTTGTAGAAACCTATGAAGGCCATTTACCATTTAAATCTCGTAGAATGAGTTTTTCTTTTACAACAGGAAACCGTCTCTAAGCCTCTCTTTAACCCAGGAACCCATAATAAAGGCCCCGCCCACTCGGCCAGGACATGAATATGAAATGAGCTGACTGGCCGGTTTACCCTGATGGATCTGTGAAGGTGCCTGAAGCTAGAAACTCCATGTATCCGGATTACTCAGTAGTATCTATCTGGGATTCACTCATAGGCTGGGTATTCACAGAACATCTTGGAATGTTGTGTGTGCTCCGACATTCTTCTTTGTTGTTTTCCACTCATCTAACAAGGATGTTAGCAGTAGCTCACGCTAGCGCTGTTCTGTGGTTAGCATCACCTCCACCAACATTTATACATTGATGACGGTGAAGTGAGTTGGCACATTTAAGGGGGCGTGTCTATGCAAATGAAATCTCCCGTGAACCCGTGATCTCATAGGACAGCTACGTTTAAGGGGTGTGTCTATGCAAATTAACTCCCCCGTGAACCCGTGATCTCATAGGACCAGCTACGTTTAAGAGGCGTGTCTATGCAAATTAACTCTCCCGTGAACCCGTGATCTCATAGGACCAGCTACGTTTAAGAGGCGTGTCTATGCAAATTAACTCTCCCGTGAACCCGTGATCTCATAGGACCAGCTACGTTTAAGGGGCATGTCTATGCAAATGAACTCTCCCATGAACCCGTGATCTCATAGGACCAGCTACGTTTAAGGGGCGTGGCTATGCAAATGAACTCTCCCGTGAACCCGTGATCTCATAGGACAGCTACGTTTAACGCTTTCACAGGCGCTGCTCCTCCAGGAAGTGACGCATTGCTGCAGTCGCAGGCTAAACGCCACTGATGTTTTACGTTCATCTTAACGACACTTAGCATTGTCATGCTGGAAATATGGATCTTATCAAAAGCAAAAGTCAAGCTAATTATTCTATTAAAACATATTCAACTAAAAGACTTCCTTAGTTTTGTCTTGGCAGCACGTGCATGCACAATAATCTCATCAGACTGTTGGTAAATAGTTGGTTGCATCAACTAAAGGTCACACGACACTTGCACACGTTTAAAGGTATGTTCTGCTGTGCTGCAGGACCGTTCTGCTGCCTACGGTGACTCAGTCTGCTGACTGGTCCGTGTTCCTGCTCTGCTGCAGGTGGGTCAGAGCAGCTGGCTCCGTTTACCCTGTATTTATGCTACACGAGTCCTAAAGCGAGCTGCAGGAGCTCACAGGCCACGTGTTTGACATTTTTTCATGCATTGTATTGTTGCAACCAGCAGCACTGAAACTGGAGGCAATAAAAGCTTTTAGGAGAGGGAGAGTTGTGGAAAATGGGCTTCACTGTGGAGAGAGGAATCCATTAAAGATCTTAACTGGAATTATCCCCCTGCTGTTTGATAGGCGCAGCATCCCAGTAGGAATCAAACGCACCCATCATTCACAACATCCAGAGACCTCTACCTCACCTTTCATCAACACACAAGACGCGTGGATGACATCAGCTGCGAGATTCCTGCTGCTGCATCGGCTCAGACTCATGGTACCGCAGGGCCAAGAGAGGGATGCTCACCATCAGGGGCCTGTGTGTGTGTGTGTGTGGGGGGGGGGGTGCGCGTGCGTGCGTGCATGCGTGTGTTTCCCTTCAGCATATAAATGCAGGATTACGTAATACGAGGTCTGATTTGAGCATAAAAGCTGGGCTGCCCTGCTCAGAGCACCCAGGTGGATTATGGGTAATATTGGAAAGTTGCAGACGCTCCGTCTGTTTTTGTCTGTCGCGTTGAGCTGTGTTGATATTAAAACAGTGGCAGGGATGAGAAAGGAAAACAGAGATAAACCTGGATTCCTCTTTATTTGGATTGAGCTTTTCAAAATAAAAGTCATCATGTTGAGAAAATAACAAGGACATTTTTTTGTCTTTACTTGATATTTGACACATTTCTAAAGGGTTTTAGGGGTTATTCCCAGTCCCCGGGCCTCTGTTTGGCATCCAGTTGCACCTAAGAAGGGAATTTCTGACAAGTCTGAGCCTGGAGCAGACACACGACGACACACCTTCTTACGGGCTGATACGGTGGCTGGCCTAGGCCTGCATGACCTCGTCTCACGCTGCAGACACGCTCTGCTGCTGAAACACAAACTGAGAACGAATCCAAACACTCTTCCCCCCCCGTGGGTTTGGAGCAAATGAGTGGATCGGTTCATTTGAGGCAAAGCCATCGATTCTCTTCAGCCATCTGCTAGATTTTTGGCCCTGGCGCCGGTTACCGTGACAACGGCGTGTTAAAATTTGAGTCTTATTTAAGTCGGCCGTCTGCTCGTGTGGAGAACGTAATTCTCTGTTGTGTGTTTATCGGAACGTCTGGTGAGAGCAGAACTTGTTGCAGACACCATTATGGGGCGTGGAGCGCGAAATAAAACCTAAAACGTTCACGTTAGACATGAACATTTAAATTAATGCTTCAGGTTCGTTTAAACGTGAGAACCCAGTCACACCTTTATTTATTTATGTTTTATTTTAAATTTTATTTTAATATTTACCTTTAACATTATTATCACTAGCATATATATGTGTATATATATATACATATATATATATACATACATATATGTATATATACATACATATATATGTATATATATATTTATATATATACATACATATATATATATATTCTGCATTTCATCATTAGGCTTTTTTGATTTAGGTGTTTTTGTTGATTCTGTTTTTAAACGTCCTCATAAGGAAACTTGATTTAATTCTAGTTATGAGAAGCTAAACAAGTCTTGAATGTGCTGTTTGATGAGGAATGTATCTGTTTTGTTTGTCCAGTTGTGATTTGAATGAGATGTAAACAGATCAGCTGATTTAAATGGAGAGGAAGTTCACACACTGGTTCTGAATAATCAGTCCAGGTCAAGCGAACAAAACAAAACATCCCCGCTGCCTCTCCAGTTCCTATAATTACACACGTCTGTAAACAGATCCGCTTTCCTCTGACCTTTTCTCTCACATTTTAACCACAGTTCTCAGTTCTGAGGCCTCGTGAGGCTGAGGCGCGTTTGTCCTTGTTCCGTTAACAGAAACGCGTTTCTCAGGTTTTCTCACGGAGGTTCTAAACACATTCAAACTGAGAGACATGCGGTTCTGATTAAACCTATGCTAGCTCTTTGTAGCTCGCAGAGCTAGCTAAGTTTTAGGGTTTCACTTCTTTCTGAGGTTTCAGAGCTGAAGCTTCAAAAGTTCAGAGGTCATCTTTAGCTAACGGTAGTTTTCACTAAGCTAGCTGCTAATAGCTCTGAAGGGAGGTTTTATAACTAGTCTTCTGATGTCATTCTTATGAGACTTTTATGAATGAGAAATTTTTGTTATACATTTGAATTTAAAACCTAATTGACCTTTCGCAGAGCCCCGCCCCCCTTAGTTACTGTTGCCAACTCTGACAATAAGTGGATCAAATACTGCAGCTCCGCAGATTTCCTCAATATCATCCAGATCGAGGCAAAAGGGTTACAGTATGCAGTGGAGGGATACATTAGTGTCGGCTCTGCTGAGCGAAGCGTAGCAGGGAACAAGGAGCTTGGAGTTTGGGAGAAGGTCCGGCGTCCTGGGACACGTGGATCCGAGGAGCGGTGGCGGCGACGCAGTGTCCCTGTGAGCTGTCAGATGTCAGCTGTCAGATGATCTGAGCTGCAGGCAGCTCTAACGGAGAAAAGCTCCCGGCACTCTGCATCGCTTCAGTTGATCATCTCAGCTGAGTCTGTTTATAAAATGTAACTTTCTATGCCCGTGTTTACTTTCATTTCCCGGCTGGAGCTCGGCATTAATTCATCACGTGATCATGACACCACTCGCTGTTGCGCCACGGCTTAATGTGCGTTTATAAGACACGTGGTTGAGGTAATATTACGCTAATTTGCCGACACGGTGTGTCTTATCTAAAAGGGTCTTGGATAGTCTGGGAGGCGAACCTCCCCCCAGCCGCGGGCGGGGGGAGCACTCATGCTTGCTGTTGCTGCTGGTTGAGCTCGATGAGGAGGTTCTGGAGGGAAACGAAGGAGACACGACTACTATCGAGGCTAATGCTTAGTAGTAAATTAGGCTTAGCTTCATCATTTTGTTTGGAGTTGTCAGATAGTAACGGTTGCTATGATGTGTGATTGGACAATAGCCGTTCTTGGGGCGGGGCCGGCGAAAGGCTAATTAGCTTTAAGAAGATGTACCTAGCTAACTGTTTTCTAGGCTAACTGCTACAAGCTAATTTTGTCATTTTCAAACACATACTGAAATAAAAATGCTCTTGAGATGTAAAAGTATTCCTGAGTGGGTAAATAAAAGTTACGGGTTTGTTTTTGTTAGCCCTGGTTTGGACCGAGGAAAGCAGAATATGAGGAAGAGGAGGGAGAGCGAAGCTCTGGTGGTTTTACTGTAAACGTTTCCTTTACGCATCAGATGAGCTGGAAATGAGCAGAACCAGGTACCAGGAAGCTAAAGGGTAAAATCCAAACTATGTTCAGTATGATGAACTCAAAGAGCCGCATGCTCCACACTTCCATCAGATATTCCAGGAACAGTTTAGGCTCTTACGTCGCTGCTCGTGTTTTTAATTTTAGCTTTAAATTTCTGTGTGATCATTGATCAGAAACTTTGCTGGAAACCTCACTTAAACATGTTAAATCAAAAGTACCGGAGTACTGGGGAAGCGTTAGGGCATTACATAAACTACTCTAAAAGCGAGCCATAAGGACGGTCCGTCATGCTGGAAACCATAAACATACCAACAGATAAATAAAAACATGAAGGTTTAGGACAGCATTTAACATTATTCATGTAGAAAGTCAGTCAGAAACTCCGTCTGAATATTCAACAACAGAAAAACAAGAATTTCGCATCTGAGACAGGAAGTAAATCATTCTGCTAGAACGTTAACTTGAGGCTATATATATTCCTGCTAATGTGACACAATAGTGTTATGTCTCTTTAACAGCAGCCCTGCCCTCCAGGCCTCCAGTCTGTAAACCTATCACTGACACCGAAACACGTAAAAGGTGTGTTGTCCCCCCCGAGCTAGCTTTTTGTGACATTAGCTATGTAGGCTCCACATAAACCCGCTGCTTCAGCCTGAAGGGACTTGTCTGAACTCTTACAACCAGCGTCTTGTCAGGCTGAACTAGTCTGAGTCCTGACGTGTTTTCTTGATGGCCTGAAGGTGTCCGTGCTCGTTGGGACAGGTCTGTCCCAGTTAGCTCGATCTGATGATGAAAAAGTAAAAATAGCAGTGTGAGAAAATGCAACAAAACGTTTTAGGTTTTGTTAATAAAATGAGCTGCTGCTGGAGTCACCAGCAAGACTATCTATCAGCACCGAACCAGTTCAGGTGAACCCAAGGATGCATTGTGCAGCGATGTTCCAGCTAATGTGCTAACTGATTAGAACGTGATGGCCATGAGTCGCCAGTGTGGGTGCAGGAATGTCAGAAGCTTCCAGCCTCTCCATTGTCTCCATATCAGATGCTGAGCAGAACATAGACTCGTCATTGTTGCCACACTTGAGGTTTGGTTGGACCGGTTAGATAATCTCATCAGGCTGGAGGAATGTTGGAGTCTGCTCGTGCTTTTGTCTTCGACTTACTGACTTGTTGTTCTCTCAACACTTAAGGTGGTTTCTCGGCACACATTTCCATTTAAAACTATTTCCTTTGCTTTAAACTACAACGCTGAAAATAAAGCATGCAGGTTGGACCAGTTGGGGGGGTACCAGCACACGGCCTTCCCAAACCAGATTAGACTCAGATTACATCGAAATGCACAAAGATAAGAACCTCGTTTGAGCAGTAAAAGAGCATTTTGGATTAATTTAACTTATTAAGTAACTGGACATTTTATGACTTTTTGAGTTAGAATAGTTCTTCGGTCTAAAAACATAAACTACATGTTTAGGAGCTTCTTTACATTATATTCCTTCTGAAAAAACACCTTCAGCAGTTTTATTCATGACACTTTCAGCAGAAGGAGCCGTTTCAGGGCTCTGTCACTGGCTGCTGCAGGCCACGCCCACCCACCCCTTGATTAGCTGATATGAGGTGAGGAGCTCAGATATCCTGGAGGGTCTGGAGTAGAGCTGCTGCTCCTCCAGCGTCAACGTATATTAATTTTCCTCTTTGTGACATCACAATCAGGGACTTTTTGCAACGGCTCGTTTTAGGCAGATTCCTGAAAACCTGGTACAACATCTACAACTTTGTTTTTGAATTTCTGAGACTCAAACAGCAAAACTTGACACGTTTCCCTAAACTGCTTAACTTTGGGGTCCGCCCCTTTAAGGACACGCCCTCAGAAGCCTTTTACTGATTGGTCCCCTGTAGGGAGCCAGACTGTTTCTATCGTTAGCTCGTTTTAAAAGCCTCACAACTCTGTTATTATTCTTTTCAGTGAGAAACGTGTGTGACCTCTGACCCTGGCTCACACTCAGGGCAGGATGTAAACGTTTAATTTGATCTAAAACAGTCACCGGTGAAGTTTTAATAAAGACTATGTAAGAGTTGACGAGGAATTGTTGGAACGTTAGCGCCGAGCTTCGTCTGCTCTGCTGAGCGAGTTTCTACAAAAGGATGGAGAAGGGTGTGCATGAGCTGAAAGGAGCGCCTCAAAAGGCACAAAGAGTTTTGTCTAAGGTGACAAAAAGCCTGACGGGGCCTCACGCGGGTTCACTCTTCACGTTGGGAAAACCGCGGAGCGCCGTCATGGACACCAGGTTGTATTTAGCTCCTGGAGTACGAGTGTTTTTGTGAGGATTTGTTTTGGAAAGATGGAGATCAGGAGCGGGGCTTATTTCTGGGAAATGACCCCGCTGTGACCTCAGAGGGGGGGGGGCAGCCCCCCCAACACAGCCTTGTTTTGTCTGACGTCTCCCATCGAATACCTCTCCTGCCTAATCAAAAGAAAACAAGGTCAGGATCATGCGAGCTTCGCTCCATCGGCTCCTGCTGGGAAGGTTTTGGCTGCAGCTCTGGGTCGGCTCCACGTCGCTGACCTCTGCTTTTGTTTTTATTCAAAAATCCATCTAAAATGTCAGAAAACGTTTTTTCTGCTACTGCTGTCCTCTGATTCCAGGCTGCTGTAGCTCTCGGCCCGACATTCCCTCCCCGCCCACGTCGAGCTTTTTCCCGCCCACATCCAGAGCGGTCCGAGCTACATCGGAATGCTAATCGACGGCGTAACAGATGGGTCGAAGCCGCTGCTTCTCCCAGCCAATCCAAACATTTACATTCTGACGAGGAGATGGGGCTCGTTCTCTCCTCCACGTGCTGCTCGTGTCCATAAATCCCACCGACGTTTAAGGCTTCATTAGATCCTGATGTAAACACGAGTATCCTCGGAACGTTTATTTGGCGGGTTCTGCTGTAAGTGTCGGGTCTGAACGTCACGCTCCAGGGCAGAACAGCTGCTTTGCACCAAACTGCAGATCTGCTCAAACATGTCGGTGCAAAGCTGATAAGCAGCAGTCAGATCACACGTCCTCCTCCCTCACGATGGTTCTTCTGCCCGTCTTCAGCATCAGAGAAAACATGGCTGTGTAATAAATCCAGTCCTGGCCAGCCTCACCCCTAAACCTGATACTGAGGAGTTAGGTCCCGCTCCTCTCTACAGACACGTCTGAGGCTTGTCCAGCAGGAATGACCTGCTTAAGGTCAAAGGTCAGACGTTCATGGATCCATCAGTTCCAGCAGGTGGTCCTGGTCCGGAAGCAGCAGAGCAGCTCCAGACCATCACACTGACCTCTGACCCTAACCTGAACCAGGTGAGGCTGGAGCTATCACAGCTGTTTATGTCCTCACATCGGACCAGGAAGGTTCTGGAGGCTAGTGAAGATAAAATATTTAAATCCTCAGCGTGACAAAGTCAGAATAGATCTGGATTTGTTCCTGCTGAGTCAGGATTCCTGATTCCAGGAGGTGGAACGTGTCCTGACAGCCATGTTTTAAGACAACATCACACGCTGCCAGAGGACGCCGTGGCTGTCGTTGTGCTCATCTTGGCGGCGTGCCCGCGGGAAGGGAGGGAGGTCTTCAGGGGCGAGAGAGGGCACTGGGAACAGTGGGGGCATGGGCGCTGTTTGGAACGCGGCCCGCGCGGTCTGAGCAGCCAGATCCACGAAGACAAAGAGCCGGTCCTCATCTGGGCAAGAGTCCAGTCCAGCTTACGCCGGTGGAGAACGGTGGAGGGGGGGGGGGGTATGTAGGCACACGTCTGACCGAAGCTTTCATGTCAGATCAGGGGCCTCAACGGACAAAAAGACCCAAAAAGACCCGGGCACCGGCTGCTCGCTGGCATCTGGAGTCCTATTCAGGAACCAACGGCTCAACTGGGGAAGTGCAGCCTGCAGGAAGTAAATTATGGATCCTCTTTGTTTCTTCTCCAGTCGTGTTACTTTTGCACATTCTTTCCCGCTTGTTTTCACAGGAAGTGTGCTCCAAACCTCCATGATTCATTAATCCAGACCGCGGCACAAAGAGCTTTGATGCTCAGAAGCACGAAACTTGGCAGAAAGGAGAGTAGCTGAGGTCAAAACAGGAAGAGCCGTCAGCTCCCTCACTTCCTGGTTCTCCTGTACGGACAGAAATCCTGCAGACCATCAAACTTCACTTTTAACACGCTGCTTTTGCTTTTATGATTGTTTTAAATAAGAGGAGTCTTATCTTTACCGGCTGGGTTAGGGGTGTTGGCCAGTCTGGACTACCTGTGAGTCATCAGGCTGTAAACAGGTGCGCAGTTATCAGCAGTAGCTCTAAACCAGCTTTAACGGGATTTTCCATGTTGAAGTTCATCCTGATTACAGGAAGTTCACAGAAATGCTTTACCTCTGAGTCGCTGGACTGATAGGCTAACAGCTAGTCCAAGTGCAGACAGAAAAACACACATCACACGTTTTGCATTATAATTGTTATTAAACATAAAAATCAGAAACATCTGCAAAAGGCAGCACGTCTGGTCCAGTCCAGCAGGAAGTCCTCGCCTCCATCAATTTGCCCCAGGGCAGCTGTAGCTACGATGTAGCTCGTCACCACCAGGGTGTGAATGGGTGAATGACTGATTGTGTTGTAAAGTGCCTTGGGGGGTTCTAGGACTCTGGAAATACAGGCCATTTACCATTTTCATATTTCTGCAGAAACACACAGAATGCACAGTTATCAGACGTGTAAGTGTATTTGGATCTTTGGAGACTGGAGCTGTTTTAGGCCTGGCTCTGTTCAGCCTAACCGTTAGCTCATCAATCCTGTTGAAGCTTTTGGTGGAACAGTAACGTTTACAGTGAAACACACTCTTTAAGGAGTCGGTTTCCACTCCAGCTCCTGTCGAGCACACGCTGGTGTTTCCTGAACGAACACATGGAGCTGAGGTCGATTCATCGTTCAGAGACGTCTCCGCCACGTTTCTGTGGGGAATTTTGCTGCTCTGTTGCCATGGAAACAGCATAAAGACCACACTGACTCCAGCCACACATGCTCGTATCAAAACACAAAACCAGGCTCCTTCTTCTTATCAGCTCCACAGACATTTGTTTTGTGTTTCAAAGTAAAGAAGAAGAAGAAAACGCGTCGGATTCTTCTTCTTCAAGCTGATTCTGTTTTATTAAATACGCGGAAGTTAAATCCTGACAGAGTTCTGTTTCTGAACCAACCAGGCTCACAAAAGGCCTTTTCATAGAACGAACGAACACACACACACACACACACACACACACACACACACACACACACACACACACACACACACACCAACAGGAGACAAATAAATGAATAAATAAATCAGGTCCAGGTTTAGTTTCTATGCCCCTGAACTGATAATGAATCCCGTATTCATGCTGATCCCTGATGGGTCAAAGGTCTGGTCATAAAGATTTGAATAATTCAAACGCTGCTGTGTTTTTCCCACACTGAGCAGGACTGCAGCTCCCTCAGGACGTGTGAACCTCGCTGGTTTAAACAAACAGCTCATTCACTCATTCATTCATTCATCCATGCTGGGAGCTGTCATCAGCACGCTCAGCTGTAGAATCATTGTGCTTTAGATAAGGTGTTCCCTGGAAGAGCTCCTTCAGACACAATAAAACATTCTGCAGAATTCCACGGATACGTCAGCTTCCATGTTTCCAGCTCCGCCGGTCGGCCTTGACTGTCCTGCATCAGAGACGAGCTGGACTTCATCAGACCTCAGCCAGAAGTGTGTGTGTGTGTGTGTGTGTGTGTGTGTGTGTGTGTGTGTGTGTGTGTGTGTGTGTGTGTGTGTGTGTGTGTGTGTGTGTGTGTGTGTGTGTGTGTGTGTGTGTGTGTGTGTGTGTTTATAGCAGGCTTGAATCCTGTAGAGCTGACGAGGGGATTGTTGCATCGATGCTCACACCTCCAGCATCCTCATAAAAATGTGAATGAGGCAAAAGTTTCCGCTAACGAAGGAAAATTCAGCCGTGTGTGTGTGTGCGTGTGTGTGATTGAGGGTGTGTGCGTGTGCGTGTGTGTGAAGGCATGAATGCAGGTGTGTGCGCTGTAGCATACAGTCTGTTAACCTTCCTCTGTTTGTTTCGTTCTCTGAGTCCAGCTGAGCTAAATTTCCCCCAACAGTAAATAAAGAAATGAATCGTGTCTGAGCAGAAACGAGACTCATCTAATCACATTTACAGCTTTTATGAATAAACTGGAGAAACATGTTTGTTAGCTGAAACAGATGAATGAGCCTGCTGTGCTTCCTTTGTTAGCTTTGTTAGTTTCTTTAGCTCAGATTACCTACGGAACAAACAAGCTAAAGCACCTAGCTAGCATATAACATTTTTTCACTCTTATTCCATCCATCTTTGGTAAATAACTCCAGCTTTGACAAAATCAACAGAAATTGTGGTTTGATTATGAATTTAAATGATTTGTAAAGAAAAAACAGAGTTAGCTGAATGCTAGCATACTCTGCTATCTCAGTCTGTCCATTTTTCTGATGTTTCCATCTCTTTACATGTTAAATCTAAATAGTTTGAATTTTGTGCTTTGCAGACACAAACTTTTTTTCAGCTACTGAACGAACACAAATAAATGATTCTGCTGGGAACTCCTCCAGCTGCTGGAGCACATTTATAGCTTCAGAGGGTATTTTAGCCAACAGGATGTGGACGTAGATAAACAACTGCTACGTCAATAAAGGAGCTTAATTCTGTGGTTTTAGAGAGATAACTGTTGTGTTTTTGTTAAATTTACTCCATGATTGATTAAATAAAAGCCACTATTGAGGCCATGAGGACCATGTTTTGATTTGTTGGCCCCTCAGGCTGTTTGGCAGAACTCCAGCCATTCTGTTGTTTTAGCTCGCTCCGTGTGTCCCGCTAACCTCAGTGTGTCTCACCGCCATAAGAGAAAACGCTATCACCCATGAGCCCACCTCACCAACAGGAAATAAAAGAAACTACAACATGAGATTAGGTGGATTACAGTGGTTTGGTCCTAAACTCCTCCTTAGATTAAACATATTTCATGCATCGCTCTTGCACCATTTAGCATGACTCATTAGCGCTAATGTTGATAATATCCTGTGTGCATTTCAGTTGAAGGTGTTGTGCAACAGTGCCTTTGAGCAACAGTGTTTGAGCAAGCCTCAAGTCCCACTCTGCGTGTGATGCAACACGATAGAAGGCTTAATGAAACACTACGAGATGCAGAGCAGGAGGTTATCTGGAGAAGTGTAACATTAACCTGCAGGGCTCAAAACAAAGAGCTGTAAAATGTTCCTGATGTTTGCAATAATAAAGCTGCTCCAGGACACGAACAGAGAGGTTCTGTTACAGAAACACACACAGGCCAGTGTGCTCCACCCTGATAACACACACAAACTGGCAACGCTACTGAGGAATGGCTCATTCCTGGTTTAATGTGGGAGCAGCAGCAGGAGGCGGAGTCTGCAGTTTCCTCTAACTACAGCAGGAGAGGTGCAGCTCCAACCAGGACGGAGCACACGGCTGCAAGCGTCCTTCCAAATCTGGATCATCAATCAGTGCTTGTGTTACACAAACACTGGGATGAAAACGCCTCCCGGGGCGCCTCACCTGCACCAACAGAGCTGGAGTACCAGGAAGACGGTACGGATCATCGGAATTATTAAACTGTGTCCTGCAGGATCAGACTCGTCCATCCCATAATCTATCCATCAGGTTGTTCATCCATCCATCCATCCATCCATCCATCCATTCATCCATTCATTCATCCATCCATCCATCCATCCATCCATCTAACCATTCATCCATCCATCCATCCATCCAACCATTATCCATCCATCCATCCAACCATTATCCATCCATCCATCCAACCATTATCCATCCAACCATTATCCATCCTGCCATCATCCATCCATCCATTCATTCATCCATCCATCCATTTAACCATTCATCCATCTATTCATTCATTCATCCATCCATCCATCCAACCATTCATCCATCCATCCAACCATTCATCTATCCATGCATTCATCCATCCATCCATCCAACCATTCATCCATCCATCCATCCATCCAACCATTCATCCATCCATCCATCCAACCATTCATCTATCCATCCAACCATCCATCCATCCATCCAACCACTTTCATCCATTCATCCATCCATCCATCCATCCATCCATCCATCCATCCATCCAACCAACCATTCATCCATCCATCCAACCATCCATCCATCCATCCATCCATCCAACCAACCATTCATCCATCCATCCATCCAACCAACCATTCATCCATCCATCCATCATCCATCCATCATCCATCAGGTTGTTCATCTATCCAACCATGAATCCATCATCCATCCATCCAACCATCCATCCATCCATCCATCCATCCATCCATCCAACCATTATCCATCCATCCATCCTGCCATCATCCATCCATCCATTCATCCATCCATCCATCCATCTAACCATTCATCCATCCAACCATTATCCATCCATCCAACCATTATCCATCCATCCATCCAACCATTATCCATCCTGCCATCATCCATCCATCCATTCATTCATCCATCCATCCATCCATTTAACCATTCATCCATCCATTCATCCATCCATCCATCCATCCATCCAACCATTCATCCATCCATCCATCCATCCATCCAACCATCCATCCATCCATCCATTCATTCACCATTCATCCATCCATTTAACCATTCATCCATCTATTCATTCACCCATCCATCCAACCATTCATCCATCCATCCATCCATCCATCCATCCATCCATCCATCCATCCATCCATCCAACCATCCATCCATCCATCCATCCATCCATCCATCCATCCATCCATCCAACCATTCATCCATCCATCCATCCATCCAACCATCATTCATCCATCCATCCTGACAGCAGATCATTTGTTACACCCAGTCTTCCTAACAGCCAATAGGAGAAGGCAGCATCTTCTGAATCAAACACACACAGTGGATAAACAATCTAAGAGTAAATAAAACAAACCAGGTGCAATCTGCTGTTACACATTCTGTTCCTCTAACCCAGGTGATGTTAGCTTAACCCAACACCTGTTAGCTCTGAGGGAAACCACGCCCCTCCGTAGGTGGAGATCTTAGTTTGATGTGATTTGGGTTCTTTGGTCAGAACCTTCTATGGTTCCAGGGTTTGGTCTGACCTTCTGCTCCTCACATCTTCACGCCGCTCTGTGTTGATGAACCTGACCAAGGCTGTGTGTCTGAGATCTAGCAGGGCTTGTTATCACCAACGGGCCGTAATTAAGCATCCTTCTCCTGGGATCACCTGGGTAATTAACGCTCATGATCAACATTCTTCACCCCTGGGACCCTGCCTCCAGGAGTGTGATGGTGCTGAACTACAGTCTGGCTGATTCCATCAAACAGAGCAGATGTTTGTTGTTTACTGGTCTCAGTCAGCCAGAGAGCGTTCACACTCAGGATGGAACCAGAGATTTGTTTGGATTTGAATATTCAAATGATTTTTTTTGGCTGAAAGCAGCTTTTCTGTCTCAGCTTTGTGACAAACAACAAAAGGTGACATTCTGATGTGTTTGTAGACAGTCGGTGACATGGCTGCAGTCACGGCGCTGGCAGGAAGTTCTGTTGGCTTTCTGATCCAAATGAAGCCAAAAGCTGAAGCAGCATCTTCAGCCAGGAGGAAGAGGAGGTGAGGAGGTCAACCCGTCGATGCTGTCGTCTCTGCTGCTGCAACGATTCCTGAGCCGTGCTTTTCCTAATTCAGTTGGCATCGCCCCCGGATCCACCTGGGGCCGGAATGATGAAGATCCTTCAGGATAATGAACCCAGCCACAGACATCCAGCCCAGGCTGTTCAGAACCGGGCCTGCTCTCTAGTCTCTACCCCGCTAGTTTAACTGTGTGACGACCTTTTCCTCAGAACCAAGCGTGGCCCGTGTTGGACTGAGCTCACCTTTCTCATGTCTACTTGTCTCTTTGTTCAGACAAGGAGCTTTTTAAAACTCTAGTTCCTGCTTTCCTGCTGAGTAGCGGACACAGAAAGGAACTGACTTGTAGACACGTTGCACAGAAAAGCACATGACTTGTGAAACCCTTTCAGGGCTGCAGAAACGTTACAGCTGGTCTGGGCCGGGCTTCCAGCAGAATTCCTGCTCTAAATACGATTAAAGAGGAAAAACATAAAGGTCACCGGCAGCTAAATCACATGGTGTGGTATCTGTAATGCAGGTCATTCTATCATGTTGTATAATTTAGTGTAAAACTATCTTATTGCATCCCGTCATGTCCTCACACACTACGTCTCACGAGTCGTTCCGTTGGGTCCTGTAGTAACACTGTGAAGGTGCTGTGGTTGAAGAGCAGACAATGATCCACAGCAGTATTCCAGAGCTCCGAGTCTCATCCGTGGTAAACTCAGGAACAGTCCTGATCTGACTTAACCCCCCCAGCTTAAATAATATCAGATTACATCGCTGCTCTAAGCTGTAGGCCCTTTGCTTTAGAGCATGTGTTCATGATTAAGTACTCATCCGTTCAGTGTAAAACTGTTCCTAACGCCGACTACACCAAGACACGGGTCTACGGGTTCTAGACCGAGACACGGGTCTACGGGTTCTACACTGAGACACGGGTCTACGGGTTCTACACTGAGACACGGGTCTACGGGTTCTAGACCGAGACACGGGTCTACGGGTTCTACACCGAGACACGGGTCTACGGGTTCTAGACCGAGAAACGGGTCTATGGGTTGTAGACCGAGATACAGGTCTACGGGTTCTAGACCTACACTGGTCACCCCCTCCTCTCAGACACATGGTGTGGTCCAGGTCCAATAAGAGCAGAGGGATGATTAGGCTAGGCACATGTGATTGGATCAGGTAGGATGTCATACATGCACCACGCCTCAGAGAGAGATGGAGGAGTCATCTTTACTGACAGAACCAGAACATGTTCTCGTCTCCTCGAGTTTGTTTTAGCGACGCTGCTGAGAGCCCGTATGAGTCCATGTTGTGATGGTCATGCATCACTCATCATGTCTATGATTACTTACAGTTAGAAATCAAGAACCTTCATGACATGGAGGGAGTACCTGCTGCTTTGGAAACCATCAGCAGTGACTCCAGCGGGACTCACAGTTTCTACCACGACGTAGACGTACAATCTATGTTAGCATGTGTTAGCGTCATTAGCATTAGCAGCTGCGCTTCAGAAAAGAACCAACCAATGTGTTATCACACCGTGTGTGTGTGTGTGCATGTGTGTACGCATGCGTGTGTGTGTGCATGCGTGTCTGTGTGTGCATGCATGTGTGTGTGTACGCATACATGTGTGTGTGTGTGAGAGTGTGTGTGCGAGTACCTGTGTGTGTGTGTGTGCGTGAATGCGTGTGTGTGAGTGTATGTGCAACAGAGCAGAAATGTTCTCTGGACAGGAAACCAAAACAACGACACAACCGTGCGTTTCCTGTTCAGCACGCCGTCTGTGAGCTGAAACCAGGCGGATGTCATTACTGATAATGGTCGAGTGGTAACGGCGGTCAGCGACGACAGACAGTGGAGCTCCTGGGTGGTTGCCATGGAAACCCACACCAGACTCTGTGTTTGTCTCTGCCAGCAAGGGATGGATAATGAATCTGAACACAGAAGTTGTCTTATGGCCAATTCACCAATACGATTAATGAGCATGTTGGCCTGCTGGTGACCAACCATGTGGGGTAAGAGGATAAACACCGGATCAACGCAGATCTCAGGAATGTTGACGTTTGCTGCAGATTTAATAAAAATCCATCCAGTAGAGGCTAAGACGTCTAAGTGTTGGTTTATGTTGTGAT
>SSNS01000606.1:79308-119192 GCA_006937985.1 Aphyosemion australe
GTGTATAAGAGACAGACCTACACCTCAGAGTTGGCAGACGAGGCGTTTGAGACGTGTGCTCTTAATGCTGTTGGCGTTAACCCCCCCTCCTCCTCCCCTCAACAGCTGACCAGTGACAGACCGGAGGAGGGGGCGGGCCGACCGCCCTGACGAAGGAGTCATCCGTCCAGATGTGCAGCTCGGTTATCGTCATCAATTCATAATTTGGGTTACAAAGTTATACGGCTAAAAGAAGTGACTGAAAACAAGGCAATGCAGGAGGAGGGGGGTACAGTGCATGACGGGAGGAGAGGCTTCATGATGACGCTTTCTCCTGTTCGATGGCTGTGGAAGAAAACAAAAACACGTTAAAGCCCTCCAGTAAAGCCAACAGGTGTGACGTCATCAGGCCAGGACTCACTCTCTTTCGTAGGCAGGGGGTTCTTCTCCTGCGTCTCCGTCTTCTTCAGCTTGGACTTGTCGAAGCTGGTCACCTCTGAGATGTCGGGCTTGTCGCTCATGATTACGGCTGGTCTGAAACCACAGAAACTGGCATTAAAGCCACTGGCTGCAGGAGGAAGTGACGTCTGCAAACATGACCAGAGTTAAAGCTGCAGCAGATTTTTGTCTCACAATAAGGGCGTGGCCTAAAAAACCAAACAATCATTTGTTCAGCCGGAAACACGCAACCGCACTCCTGATGTCCGCCTCCTTTTGTTCGCCTGCGGCCCGTTCCGCTGGCATCTACTCCGGTCGGACACGCGCACACGCACGCGCCGGTGATGTTGCACTAGACAATGACAGCGAGGGCCGACATTTACATAACAAAGGGAGTTCTCATGAGATCTCGTAGGAGCCAAATGTAAGAAATAACTGTTTAATGTTATAATTAACACAAAAACAAGTTTATTTCGCGTGAATCAGCGGTGAGGTGGTGCGTTCACGTGCCTTCGGCAGCTGTGCAACATCCACTTGTCACGTACTTGAGGCTCCGGGGCGCAGTCTGGAGGAACCACCGCCCAGATTCACTCCCAGCTCAAAGAAAGCCCCTAAAACCTTCTAGCCGCCTGGTTTCTTCCGGATTCTGCACTAAAAGCCCCAGCAGCACCAGTAAAACCAGTCCAGACCAAAGAAAAGCGGCTAAAGCAGCGTTTAGATAACGGGACTGGGCGCGTGCAGCTCACGCGCACTTCACAACAAAGGCGCCGCGGAGACAAAGAGCTGAAACACTTTCTCTCTTCAGACACAAATCACCTCCTTAGTGAGCTTAAAGAGGCAAAAAGCGACAAAGCAGACTAAAAAACGAGCAGCTGTGACTTTTACTGAAAAATCAAAGCAAAAAACTCCAGTTTCTCCTGAATTCCTGCGGAATCCGCGCCACATTCCAGCATTAATCCCGGCGTTACCGCCTACAGCTCGAGGCAGGGAGGCTGAAACGGGACGGAAGCGCTTACCGGAGAGTTGCTGACGGATGAAAGTCTGGTGAGACGTTTGCAGCAGTAGAGCTGCGGCTTTGCGCAAGCTCCTCATATAGGCAGAAATATGCTAATGACGTGTGACATCATCGCTGCCCAACATCCGGGTCACTCCGCCCCCCCTGCTGGACAGGCTGACAAACTGCACCCAGAAGTTAAACTCCCTAAAGGCGGAAACTTTGATGATTTACGGTCTTTTTCTGTTTTCTGTGGCTCATTTTTTACATGACGTCACCAGTAAACTTTAAAGTAACTCTTTATCACGCGTCTCCCTCCACAACTCCAGAGGTTTGGCTGTTTTAACTCTATTTCTACGCTTTGTTTTGTTTTTGCGCGTGAACGCTCATGAGCAATGTGAGCCTTGAGCGCCACCTGGTGGTGGTTAAACACCTCATCTTCAGCAGGTTTCTGGTCAAGAACACCTGAAACCTGCATGGATCAGTAGAAATAAACATTATTATAAGAGATTAAAGCGTTAAACGGTGCAGATAAAGACACATTAATATTTCCTATATATATTTATATAATTTCATATCCCAAACACGTCATCACCTGCCATCTGTGACCAATCAGAGTGGTTGTTGTGATTTAAAGTCAGCGTGAGCCAGCTGGAGTCAATCTCCCTGAACTTAGAGACAAATTGTTCTCAATAAGGCTTCGATATGAACCAGTTTTCCCCCAGAGATGAAAACATGTTGTTAGTTTGTCTGATTAAAAACAAATGTTTTTGTGCAGAAAATCAACAAAAATAATAAAAGAGATAACATATAAATCAATTCTAAATCATTTTTTCTTTTAGATCAGAGTGCCACTGATGCACCCTTAAACTATTCATTTACTGGTTCTGTATCTGCACTCCGCTGTTCTCTTAGAAGAAACTAGCAGATTATGCATCTAAACGTGTGATGTCACCACAAAAGGTGTTTTGTCTTTTGGTGATGATTCATTAAGCTACATACACAAAATTAACAAAACGTTTTCTAATATTTAACAAACCTTTGATGTTTATTTAGTACAAAAATCAACATGTTGGTATTTGTCTTTCAGCTGTTGCGTCTCTCTTTGGGGTAGTTGTAGTTTTTACCCAGGTCTCCAGACTTCAGTCTGGCTCAAAATGACTTTAAATCTGTGATGATGTTTACGTCTCCAACATAAAATCATAAAAACTAAAATCAGCTCACGTCTTCAGTCACTGTGCTGTGATGTGACTAATTCACCATTAGCAGTTACTGTAGCTAACCCAACGAGTCACTGGTGGCTAACGTGGTGACCCTAATGGGCCACCGGCAGCAGTTATAACATTTCTGTTCTAGTTTTCTACTCATTAGAATAAAGAGCTTGACTGAGATTTGTCTGTCGTGTTGCATTATGGGTAAAATATCCAGCGGAGGAATAAAGTAAGAGACAACCAGGATCTGTAGCAATTTTCAGGTTTATTATTAAAAGAAACGGTTTTCTCATGATATTAAAAAAAAAAACCACCACATATGTTTTTAATCATCTTTTGGGTCAAACTAGAACCTTCTCAGAGAAGTGACCCGGTCCAGCTGAGACGCCACTTTAAAATAAATCAGGGCTTAAAACTCAAGACTAACAGAAGCTTCAGGCTGAATCAGTTTCCATGACGACAGCAGAGTGGAGGAGAAGCTCCACCACGACTCATTTAGCTTCATCAGAGATTAAAGTGAGCACAGATCTGAGCTGAAGGCCGGGTCTGCAGAAGCAGCACCGGAACATTCGCCGCATCTCCACAGAACAGAAATAAACGAGTCGGTTAGCAGGTTTCTGATCCCATCAGCATAATTAGAACAGCTGGTAAACTCTGATGTCATCAGTGACATCAGAACCAGGCTGCTGGAGGGGGGGGGAGCTGAGACTCTTGCAGGAGCTGCAAAGCAGGAAAGGGTCTAAAAGCTTTAGTTTCTACACGCCAGAGAGGATGCATGAGTCTACACGACTGGACCCTTTAGCAGGAGCGCCGACCCCAGGGGTCAGAGCTACAGCTGGACAGGAAGTAAACAGAAGAGAAACGTGCTCATAAATACAGACTTCAGAGGAGAAGTGTGGGGTTTCTTTAGAGAGTCACATGTTTTTGGCCTTTTGGAGCTCTGCTGCAGGACGTGAGGCCCGAGAGCCGGCCGAGCGGCCGGTGGTGGTGGAGGGGGTGGGGGGATCACAGGGGGACGTGGCTGAAGAGGTACGACACGGATTCACCGTTGTGGGTTCTCCTGATGGCCTCGGCCAGGATCATGGAGATGTCGATGACCTGACGGGAGAAACAGAAAAATATGTTTAATTTAATTTTGTTTTGCACACAACCCACGCACTGGCCATATCGTGACTAGCCGTTAGCTTATCAGTCTGGCCAGAACTGATGTTTTTCTGAACTGAGGCTGTTCAGACATTAATATTTCATAACCTCAACCGTCACAAAGCACATGAGGACGTGGCCTGTTTCCAGACAGGTGGGACTACCTGGATCTTTGGACACGCCTTCATCTTCTCCTCCTGAGGGATGGTGTTGGTCACCACCACGGCCTCGAACGGGGCGCTGTTGATCCGGGAAATGGCCGGCCCCGAGAATATGCCGTGTGTGAGGATGGCGTAGACCTTGGTGGCGCCGGCGTCGATCAACCTGAAGGACAAACCGGAGCGCGTGATCGCAGGTAGACCCGCCTCACCTGTTCCCTCCTAAACTAAGCGGCGCTCACTTGTCTGCTGCATAGCAGATGGTGCCGCAGGTGTCGGCCATGTCGTCCACTAGGATGGCAACGCGGTCCTTCACGTCCCCGACCAGAACCATGCGATCCACCTCGTTGGCCTTCTTCCTCTCCTTATGGATGAGGGCGAAGTCCACGTTGAGGCGGTCGGCGATGGACGTCACCCTGAAGCAGACGGGACAATCAGCTCCACCAGAGACATCGTTAATATTCCCGTTTATCCCGGAATCTCATCTCTGCCTCGTACCGCTTAGCTCCCCCGGCGTCCGGAGACACGATGATGCAATTCTTCCACTCCGGAATGTTCTCCCTGACCCACTGGAGGACGGCCGGCTCTGCGTACAGGTTGTCCACCGCGATGTCGAAGAAGCCCTTCAGGGAGCAGAAGAGTTCAGGTGAACCAGGAAAAGCTGCTGGGAGCAGCGTCTGGGGGCAAAGCCCGCGTACCCACCTGGATCTGGGAGGCATGCAGGTCCATGGTGATGATGTGGTCCGCTCCGGCCACTGACAGCATGTTGGCCACCAGCTTGGCTGAGATGGGCGCTCGACTCTGAAACGGGAGCGTCACGACAAAGACTTTAGTCATGTACGGAACCCAGAGGTGACCAAAACTAAAAAAACTCATCCAGGGATCCATAATTATCATCATTACCATCATCACCATTACTATTACTATGGTTATTACTATTACCACCACCATCATAACACCAGCAGCTCGTTAGAGCTCCTGGAGTCTGGTAAATACCAGGACGAAATCTGCCCCATCTTTCCTTTTGTGATGTCACAAAATATGCTAAATATCAGGGATGCATGATATATCAGCATCAACATCGGTATCCGCCGACATTCGTCCTTTTTTAACACATCAATACTGGTCTGATAAATAAAGCTGGGCCGATATTAACAACCAGTATTTTTCTCTCTTGTTGCTGTATCTGTTGGGGGGGGGGGGAATAATGCGTAATTATTCACTCATGACAGTAATCTTGTTCTGGCAGAATGAAGGTGGTGAATCTGCTGCCCCCTAGCAGTCAGGCTTTGAATTGCACCACAAAGAAGAAATAAAGTCAATGTTTTCATTTCAATGCTCAATAAAAATCTTTACGCTGCTTTTTTACATCGACCGAATATCGGAACACAAAATTTTGCAATATTTCAGTGTATCGTTATTTTCTTACATCCCTACTTATATTAATGTAATATCGGTAAATCACAGATATAATGGCGATTTTAATATGTTGGATATTGATACGGGCATACATTTTCACATTTGTTCCTCCATGCTAAACATGCTATTAGCCATTAGCCGTTAGCTGTAGAAAGCTGCTGTTTGACCACCTAAGTAATAAAAAAGCAGCTTCAGGACTTGCTGCCAAAATAGTCGGATCAGGAAAACCAATCGGTGTTTGCAGGAAACACAAAGACTGAGAATCTGACGCCAACGAGAGGAAACAGCTGATCTAGACGTGAGGGCTCCAGGTCCAGGTCTGATCAAGTCTTTCACTGATGAGGATTAAAACCCTGCAGACAGACAGAATTCCTCCCTCGTTACCTGTGAAGGAGGCGTGGAGCAGATCTGTGACCTTCAGAGGCATCAAGCACCACCACCTTTTATTACCCAACACCTGAGAGTCAACAGCCCGCGGCGCTTTTCCGGGCGTTTACCTTGTCCTTCTTGTCTTGCCGAGCGTACGGGAAGCAGGGGATGACGGCGGTGACGCGGGACGCCGAGGCGATCTTACAGGCGTTGATCATGATGAGGAGCTCCATCAGGTTGTCGTTGATTTCCCCGCAGCCGCTCTGGACGATGTACACGTCCTCGCCGCGCACACTCTCGCCGATTTCCACACTGGACGGGGAAAAAAAATCAAATTTTTACTTCTGCAGAAACACAAGTCACATGTCACGCACACGATGATGTCATTGAGTCTGTGCGTTTCTACAGATCCAACATTTTTATCTGCGGTTACAGGGAAACTCTTCCTAAAGTCACGCTAACATTCAGACCTCAGAACCAGAACCAAACGTCTACGTCACGACCCGAAAGGTTCAGATTAAAGCTAAACCCGAGGTGTGTGTGTGTGAGAGAAACATTCCTCTGCTGCACATCAGCGGCCTCAGTCATGTGACCCGTGTGCGCTGACAGCTGTTGAAGCTGAAACTGGGAAGGGCTGCAGCTGACCCTTGTATCTGGACCGGACCAGACCGGACCGACCCGTGTTGGTCACACAGCTTCTACAGGAGCCTAATTTTTATAAAACACTAAATAAAGTTGGATCAGAACCACAAAACTCCTGGATTTCCACACATCCTGCAGCTCCGATAGGATTTAGACCAGGGGGTCAAACTCAGATTGACTCTGGGCCCAAATGAAGAACTGGGATGAAGTCACTGGCCAACAACTAAAACAAAACAAAAATGTAATATCTCAGCTATTAACATTCATGCTTTGGAGCAGAAAAAGTGCATAAAAACACAATAATTCAAGCTCAGTTAGCTCCACTCTGATGCTCACTGGTTCCACCAGATCCCTGCAGCTCTGGGTTAGACTCTGAGCTGAGGAAGGTGTTCATCAGTGAGATTCCTGTGTTGTTTTGTTCATCTTCATCAGAGACAACAGCTGCTCACACAGGCATGTGCTGCTGAACTTGGAGAGCATCTGAGCAGCTTGGGTAGAGTTGGGTCAGCGTGTCAGGGAGCCACAGAGTCAGACTCTGACTTGAGCGTGTCGCTAGAGTTCAACCAGCTCCATCTGGAGTTTGGTCGGTTAGCTTTCCCTTTAACCACGAACAGATTACTGAGCAGCTGGAATCTCAATTTCTGGGTTTTAAAGTCGAGTTAAACGCAGAGTAAGAGGAGAATATTCAGTTTGTCCCAGACCGAGGCACGAATGACTGCAGACACAGAGACTGCTAGCATGGATGCTAATGACTAGGGCTGCACGATATTAGGAAAACCTGCGATATGCGATAACAGTGCTTAATATTGCGATATCGATATTACTTGCGATAAATGAACAAATACTTAAATCTGCAGTTTTTGCATATATACTTTAGACACACCACTCCATCCTCTATCGTTAGTATTAATACAGTAACAAAATGAAATCATGCAAGTTTACATTCCAGATTAGCATGATCTGTTTCAATATTTTTTTGTAAACAATAATCATTAAAATATGTTGGAGTGATTTAAAACAATAGGACAACGCTGTAGAACATTTACAGAGCTAAACCAATATGTTTACTCCCGTAGCACTTAACTACTTCCATTATTTCCTTGTACGCTTTGATAGTTTCTTATGAGGAGTTCCACCCATGGGCATCTGCTGGGCTGTTGTGCTCTTACGTGTCTTAACGTAAGAGACTTTGCGTTTGCTAACGCTAGCTTTCTAGAGCCCAGTATATAGATCTTTATGGTTGTGTTGGAGGTGACAACGGATATTTGTCATGTTTCCCCTCGTGGCTACCACAAGTGTTTAGCATGTTTTGCTAAGTACTTGTGTTTGTTGAACAGAAGTAACCGATTGGCCAAATGGGTGAAGGCTCTATTTGATTTGTCAAAAACTTCATGCTTCCATTTGATTGAAAAAATACATTATGTGTAGCAAAAATCTGAGATGACCATTAATTGCGAAATTTTTCTGTTCTTTGCGATATGCCTATTGCGCATGCTGATATTGCGATAACGATACATTTTCAATATATTGTGCAGCCCTACTAATGACTGTAAATAAGAAGGGGGGGGGGGGTGCACTAACGCTGCAAAGCATTATGGGATTTGTAGTCTTTGCAGCAAATGATCTAATACATATTTGATATATGATCTCATGGGCCAATTATAAACAGGCCGTGGGCCAGATTTGGCCTGAGAGCCTGAGTTTGACACCTGTGAGTTAGGCACTGAAAGATACTAGAGTATGAGACATTCATCTGTTACTGTAGACTATCATTATTATTATTATTATTAATAATAAACCAAGTCGGGGAGTGATGTGCAGCAGGTTTACTTTAGCAAAAGAGACGAACACCATTCATGTTAATCACTTAGAGATTTTCAAAGTAAAAGTGGGTTTCCAGGTTATTCAGATTAAAACAAGCAGCAGCAGGTTGTGACTATTTCATTCATAAAATTCAATTAAGACAAATTATTTTTTACTAAAACATCAAAGAATTTTTCCCAAGTAGAATTCCTGGAAATGGAATTTTCTTACAAATTGACCAAATCACCAAATATCATTTTATTAAAATTTCCTTTGAATGGTTTGTCGTGTCTAACACCAGTTTTTTCATAAATATTTGACTTTTATTTTATTTCCGATTTCACCCCCCCTCCCCATCTCTGTTTAATAAAATAGTCCCTAATCTGTTGCCGTACCAGATTTACCAGATGAAAGAACATAAGTGGATGAAATTAAATGTAAACAACAATTTTAAAGTTCCTCTTGTTTAATTAATAAACTGTTTTTAGGGAATAAAAAACTTCTTCAGACACTCGTTTCCTCCTGAAGGATCTCATTAGACAAAGTGATTAGAAACGACGGAACAGCTGTTAGACGTAACCATGGAAACCAGTCTAACTTTTGTGTAAACACGTTCTAACAAAGGTGTTAAATATCAACCTGCCTGGTGGCAAAACACGGAAACGACCTGGGAGTACGTCTCCTGCTCCGTCCAACTAGAATTTTATTATGAGTTTATCCAAACGTGTAAACAGACGCAGGCCGGTTACCGTGGTTACGAGGGTCAGCGACCTCTCACAGGTGACGCTCCCACCTCCCTCAGTGTGAGAAACAATCTCTGTTTTGGACTTTGTGTCACATAAACAGCTGCTTTCCCAGGAGAGAAAACTCACTACGGATAATCAAAGTTTTCCGTGGAATGTTCAAATGTGAGTGACTTTATAAAACAACACATGGAGTCCAAAAGTAAAAGCATCTGGGAAAACTGCTGCAGCAATAAAAGCTACAGGTTTATCCAAGGAATATCCTGGAAAATGGAAAAGCTGGGATCAACAGTGGAAAACACGGGGTGGCGAGGTTTGGGTTAAAGAGGTCAAAAGGTCACCCTGCTTTCAGGTTCAAGCAGGTCACATGACCAAAACTAACCCATCAGGAACAGTAATAAAAGTCCTCTGCTACGTCACGTTCAAGGAGCCCTTCAGGCACAGATCTGCTAATAATCAGCTGAGATCGATTAGAAATGACCTCAAACTGTTTTCATGTGATTTGATCAGTGGAGTAAAAACTATTAGCCTCCAAAGACAACTTGGATAAACACTGGAGGCTTTACCTGCAAGAAAAAAAGTGGTGTTGCATTTTACTCTGGTAGCTTCTTACTACAGAGACGTGGCTGCAGCAAGAAAATCCATGTAAATGCATTATAAAAGACCGAAACCAAGTGGCATCCATTATCGGACAGACTCCCAGCATCACTGACGTCATCATTCAGACACAAACGTCCTTAAACTACAGAAAACTACTAAAGAACATGTTTGAAGAGTTTCCAACAAGGCACGTTTCAGCAAAAACACCTCACCAGACTATTACATCAGCTCATCAGGCTCTCTGGTGTCACGTTCAGTTTGGTACACCGCCAAAGACCTGTTTCCGTGTGACAAGTTTTAGCTTTAAGCTAACGTGAAACAGACAGACACCTATAATGATGAAGAGCTCGGGGGGAGACATTTCACCACGGGTACAACATGGGTAAAACTATTCACGATTCGCAAAATAAAAACGGGAAAATATGATTTTATAAAGCTGAAAAATAACTCCCTTTCGGCTATTTTGGTTTGTCTTAATTCAACAGTTCCGAAAAAGATAATTAAACACGTAAATTAATATTTATTCAATTTATAGGCCTTTGTCCGATAATAGAAATACCGACTTTAGCTTGCTAGCCTGTTGTGTTTACATGTGGCTAGCTAATCACATGCAGCCCGCTAAATTGGGTGGGTCTGTTTCCTACGAGCCTACCGGCGCATGACTCGGTGGGAGACGGAGATCACGGATGAGGGAGGAGTTTATCAGTTAATTGAAGCGCATAGACATTTAACGGAGGGAGGATGGTTCATCTTTCATATTAACTAATTTAAGATCACGTTCACATTACCGAATTGGTACCAAGTTGTTCTATTAGGATTGGATTGGAAGTTAAATCGAAACGTGCGTAATCCGCTTTCATTCCTAGATCTGAGCGCCGGAATGAAATGGGGCGGACCGCGTAAATTACCGTTAGCTTCAAGCTAAGCTAACAGTAACACGTGATAACGAATATAGAGCAACAACTGAGCCGCTAGCTCAGCCAAAATAAACCAACACCTCACAAGTTTAAACAACCAAGCAGTTCGCGTCTGACGTGGACAAAACCACCACTCACCATGTCTCCTGGTTACTGAACTTTTTCGTAATCACCTTCCCCAGCTCCAGCCCGAGCCGATCGGCCACTTTTTGGGAAAGGTCGTGATGGGAGCTCCCGCTGAAAAGCACGATGTTCGGCATGTCCAAGCTGTAACAAACGCCTGTGCGGTTCGCAGAAGAGGAGAGGAAGAAGAGTACGGGAGAAATGAGGGATCTCCCCGCTGGAGAGTGAAGAAGACGAGGAAACGAGCCTGCTAACGTTGCAGCTTTGGCATGGCACTTGTGCAGCGCGGAGAGGAGAGCTGGAGAGGAAATATCAGCTCGGTATTTGCATGCAGAAGGGAAGTTCCTGTTGCTCATTGGACAGACAGCGGTGTCATAGTTACTGTTTACTAAAACGCACAGGCCAGCGAACTGGCTGCGTTCAGCTCACCGTCATATAATAACATGTTTATTAGCTTAAACATCAATCCTATCTCGTTAGTAAAATGCTATAATTTTTAGACTGCATATATATAACATGCTAACTTTTAAACATATGTAGCTGTTTAATGTCCACACCTGTTGTTAATTCAAGCATCTCTTTTTTTCTTCAAATTTGTTTTAAAACCTAGCTTAAACTTTCAGAATCCTAGCTGCCACAGCTAGCCACCAAAGAACAAAGAGTTTAGAAAATTGCCAATTTTACAGATATTGTGCTAAATTCTAAATATTAGCTGAGTCATTTCGATCACATAACCCGCGGATTCAAAGGTCATGTTGAGATTTTTATTTAAAACTTTGCCTAAACCCAAATGGTCTCATCCAAGATGGCCGCTACTGCTAACAACGTGCTTAGAACTCAGTCACATTTGAAGATTTTTTACTAAAATTCAACTCTTGGCCCAAGAGTGATTCCCATCACTTATCTAAGAGCTAGTAGATGATTCCTGCTGAAATATTTGCTTAAACCTTTGGAGTCAACCCCAGTCAAACCAGTCACCACGGCTAGTTTGTAGGAGAACTGGTATAAAATAAAAATGTAGCGATATCAAGCTAAAATTTGGTGGTCGTGAAGAGTTATCCCCACTACTTGATTTTGCACCAATCATCCAAAATATTTGCTCTGTCACCACCACCAACCTGCCTGTTAGCTAGATAACGGTAACCACTGGATGGATTTTAATACAACTTTCAGGAAGTTGAACCGAGCCTTAGAGGTAATACTTCTATTTCTGATGCTTCAGATGGTTACATTCAATAAACCAGCCTTTGATTTAAAATCTCCCCCCTGGAGGAAAGTCACGCGACAGTGATCAGGCCTTCCCGTCACGCTGGCTTGTGATTCTGGGTTTTCTAATTAGATTTTCCACTTTGAGTAAAGTCATCTGAGACCATCTAACGTCTCCAACATCATTGCTGTCATGCTCCAAGCCGCTAGTTTGTTTTTTTACTTAAAACGCAGCAAAAATCATCACAAAATCATATCTGGTCAGAAATTTCTGTGGATTCAGCACTATTGATCATGTCAGCTTATCTGGCGCTAACTTGGACTTTGGGGTCTAGGAGACTTGACATCCTGTTGACTTGGAGCATATCTGATGAATCGACTCGTTATTGATGCGCAACAAGGAGACTTTCTCAATCCTGACCCTTTTCAACTCAGATGAAGAAAAAACAGACACAAGACAAGCATGTTTTTAATGTTCAGAAATATATTCTATAGATGGTGTCAGAGATGAAATGTCCAAAGCGTAGGTCCCAAAGAAAGAGAACATTTCTTATCAATAGAGACAAACAACAAACAAAAAATAACTTTTTTAATCCATTTACATGTAAACCAAGATTTGCTCTTGAGCCACAGTGGTTATATATTTATTTATAGAGAACTGGCCGAGGTGGATGTGACAATCAGACGACGACGCCCTTGGTTAACCTCCAAGCTGCTTCTCAAACGATCCGATCTGTTGGAGCTGGAAAATCTTTAAACATTCTTTGGGAGTTTTTTTTTTTTAAGATGTGATTGTAGCTGAGGTTTGGCAGAGCACGTCTCTCTCAAAACGCAGTCCATAAGTGCTGAATAGGGTTAAAATGGGATTTTTCTCCGCGGAGTCATCCGGACAAGTCTTTAAACGGTTTTCCTAGCAGAGAGGAAGAGGAGCCTTCCCCAGCTGGTGGGAGGTTTGGTTTGAGTCCCTCCAGTGTTCTTCTGTTGTGCAAATACATTAGATTTTTTTTTTCCATTTTTCTTTTACATAGACAAGCAGGCATGCTGACTCACAAACCATGCAAAGAGTTAAAGTTGGCGCGAGCAGACAGCAAAAAGTCGTTTTTTTTATCCTTTACAAAAAAGTCACTTTGTAAAAAAGCCAAATGAAACAAGTGGAATGTTTTGTTAAAATATGAACAGAAATCCTACAAGTTTACAAAATGATATCAACTTAAGTATGATGTTAAATTAAAAGTCAATCCAAAGAAAAGGGAACACGGATGGAGCAGACCGATGTTTGAAAGTGATCGTGTTCAAAAATTCCTGCAACATCCACGCCTCCATCTCCGTCCATCAAATAAACCCCAGCCAGCTACATAAAACCTCGTTATGGATGCCGTCACAGTCAAAAGGTAAGTGCACGTCACCCCATGCACGGGAGGAGAATGTATCGATTAGGCAACAGAGTGATGAGATGTGATCGCAGTGCCATGCAAAGGTTCCGAGACGGTGCGGTCGACTTAAATACGCCGCTCTTCTTCGATGGCGTACGACCAGACCGGTGGTGGGTTGTTTTTGCTCACAATATCATAGCTGTCATTAGGTAAGAGTACACTTATAAAGTTTCCATATACAAATCTCCTATAAACAATACGTGGTATAAATACAAGATGAAAATGCTGAAAGGCTTAGGGAGCCACACAAAGAAAGAAAGAAATAATAAACTCCTTGTTTTTGATAAATACAAGAAAGAAACGACGGAGTGTGAACGGCAGCCCTAGAACTATCCAGAAAATGGATAAAAACACAGAACAGAATCTATGAATGGAAACAAAACGTTAAAAAAATAATCTTATACAACAACAACCATAAAAAAAGTGGACACGATATCGACAACTCGATGTGGAAATCAAACATGTAGATACGAACCGACAATACTCGATCACCGTCAAAATATATTCACTATACACGGCTAACGTTCCGCTCAAACTAAGGTAGTTGCCAACGGTCGATCGGTACGAGTAAAGAAACGATCAGCTGATCGGGTTAAATCGGTAAACGTTGAACCGGCGTACTGGGAGTCCTCGTGTTTAAAGGGCCAATACGTGAAATATCTGCCAGCTAGGAGGAATGAAACCGTAAAAATGCAAACTCATGCTTTGGCTTTTCTCTTTTGGATCACATTCATGAACCTAGCGTTCTCGGCTCAGATGCATGCTCTGTTTACGCAAAGCGACGATTTCGGTTAAAGGGAAGCTACATCAAAGGCTTTTGAGAGTTTGCGATCTAATTGATTTTCTGTTTGCACCTTTTTGTTTTCTCTGCAGAAGCTGGCAACTACCTTTACAAAGCCTTTCCTTTCTCTCTTTTGTTGTTTTTTACAGAAAAATAGATCCATTCAAAAGTAAAGTAACTCTTCAAGAGAGGCTGTGAGCGACATAAATGCTGTCTGCGTCACGTTCCAAGTAAACATGCTGAAAGATTGTTAGCTTTTCAAGTTCCGCGCCTCCCTCCCGTCTTCCGAAGGAATTCTCAGCGATTCTTTAAACTTTAAGGCAAACTTTTCCTGAACAATCCTGAAATCAGGCAGAACCTCACCAAGGCACTCCTCTCACTCGTCAACCTTCAGCAGAGGTGACAGTCGAATCTTTGTTTAAAAAGCCTCCTCAAACGTCGGCGGAAACAGGAATCCACAGTGAACGCGGCTTGGTAAAACGCCCCGCCGCCGTGTCCCGTTTTGTAGGGAAACAAGAAAAGAGAAAAGAGAAACCCCGAGCTGCGTCCAGACAGCTGGGGACGTCCGCTGTCCCTGGCGTCCTGACTGAACCAGGTCAGAGGGCAGCTGCGTAAAGCACCGTATGTTTCCACGCCTTTCGGCTCTCGCCCCCCCCCGCTCCAAACATACTCGCCTGCTGCCGTGATCACTCGGTTAGCCGCTGTGGGCTAACGTGGGGGGGTGTGAAGACTGACAGACAAAAAGAGTCTCTGAGCGAGTGCTGCCAAGCAACGCCGTTAAGTTTAGTTTTTTTTCCCCAGTTCAGTCCTCTGTCTTCTGATTGGCTCCCTACTCTGAGGCTGAGCCCACCCCCTCTCCCTCGTTTTAGGCCGAGGGGTCGCCAATCAAGGTGACTGACGTGGTGAGTGGGGTTGGGGGGACTAAATGAAGGGTCAGTCGAGGCTCTTCTCCGGAGAGGTCAATGGTAACGCCGTGACGCCCTCACGCCGGCCTCCGTTACAGCGGAGCCTCCTCCTCCATGGGCTCCTCCTCTGGCCTGATGGAAAAAAGTAAACAAACATTACGAGACGAAGTTTTACCCTAAACACCTGCAGCTACTATTCTATGCAGGTGATTTCCTGATCTTTATGAGCTTCTAGCCTCACATGTTGGGGGGGGGGATGAGTTAGCAATAATCTGCTCCAATAGGTGCGTTTCCTTTATCAGAACTTCCGAGTAAATCTGTGAGCGTGAAATTGACCGGGCGATCTGAAGCCCCGGTCCTGTCTCCATATATAGTTGGCCCTGTAAGGAATTTGATGAGACGTCAGCACATCGAGACTGCTGCACACTGAGTTATGTCATCGATCAGCGCAAAACGCGCGAAAAGCAGTAAACAAAGATCGACACGACGGAGGAAGCAACAATAGTCGGCTCGTGTTTTCCTAAATAAGAGTTCCCGCCACATATATGCATTTCCTATTTCCTCCTGAGGTGACATCATTTCCGACTGAGTTACAATCAGTCAGCAGCGTTCCCGCCCAGCGTGTTCACCGGGCCTTTTATCGGGCCATTCAGAGTACCTACCCCTGATCAGGTACTCAGAAGGCTCTGGAAAACGGCCGTTCGGCCGGCCCGGTCAAGTGGAGACAAGCGCACGTCGGGATCTTCCGGTAAATTTACCCCGAAGTTCCGATAAAGGAAACGCATCTATTGTTAACTCAATGAAATGCTATGCTAGCCCTGAAAACACTTGCAAGATTTTTCTGTTTCTACCTACAAGTCACAGAAAGTTTCACAGAAAATCTGAGCGAGAGACAAAAATAATAACATTTATTCCAAATTCACGGGTAGCATCGTCTGCTTCCTGGAGTCCTCCCAGAGGGACATTTACACTGTACTCTGAGCTGCTCTGGTGTGGTATGACCACATTTAAATGAGGTGGATGACAAACGTTTTCATAATATAGAGTGACTTTGTTCTTCCCTCTGAGAAACATCTGCTCTTCTGTCCTTTCTGTCCCTGTTGTGTCCATTTTTAGTTTGACCTACAGGACCTCATGGTGATCAAAGTGAGCGTTGATGCATTAGCTTGAAAATAAAAACAAATGATGAGAGAAATGCGTAAACAATATTAAATCCTCTGTACAGCCCTACTTCTGCACCGTTTACCATAGCTAGACTGTTTCTGGAACCGTTTGTTTAGTTAGTTCTGGTTGGATCTGTTACCTTTGATCCATGGTGTTGGTGTTGGCCACCGACAGAGACGCCATGGCGCTGACGGCCTCGGCCTCCTCCGAGTCTCCTCGTTTGGCCTCCAGCAGGGACAGTCCCAGCCGTGATGAGTAGCGATGCACCGAGCGCCAGTATTTACCTGAGAGGGCGGGGCAGCAGGAGGAACGAGTCAGATTAGATAAAATACTCTCATGTTTTTGTATTTTCAGTGTGTTGGTTGTTGTTCTGACTCAGCTTCAGGTCACTGCTTGTGTATCTAAGCTGCCCTGGAATTTGAGGAACATCTGCGTCGTTTTCTGTTTGTGTATTTTTGGGAACTCACTGTGGGTCTCGATGACTTTCTCCAGAGAGCGGACGGCATTGGGGTTGGGCCTCTGCTCGAGGACGGCCTTCTGCAGCGGGTCCAGCTGCACGAGACAAGAAACACACACGGACTGTGTAAACACACATGTGACGGGGCTTCTTTACTTCATACTTTCCACAAGGGGTCAGACTGGGAAGGAACCCTAATCCCAGTCCAGTCCCAAAACGGTTCTGCTGGTTGTGAGTCAGAGCGTGACCTCCTCACCTCCTGGCCGAGCAGGGCGGCTACACAGGCCTCAGAGGCGTCACAGATAGCGGTGAGGTCGTGTCCTCCCTCCAGCGCCAGGACCACCCGACCCCCAGCGAGGGTCATCAACTGCCTGGTCAGATAGCCAAAACCTGAGGAGACCCCGCCCCCCCAACAACCGTTTATTTACCAATAAAGTCTAAAGTGAAACCTTCTTCCTGTCCGACTGCAGGTGGAGGCAGATAGAAACCCGTCGGCCAGAGTGAGAGATAAGAAAAGCTCCAGATTATCTGCTGCTCACATTTGGACGTCAGCGTGTAGCCACCCAGAGGTGGGGGATGTCCCTCCACGGCGTCGAAGCCAGAGGAGACCAGAACGATGTCTGGAGCAAACTCGTTGGCTATCGGCATCACCACACACCTGTGTGTGGGGGGGTTATCGAGTGGAACAGAGGACACGTCAACGAGAAAGATGAAACAAAAAGAACCAGTTTGGGTTCAGCTGGAGTTATTATCTCCTGAAGCAGAAGTATCTGAAATAAAAATATGAATAACATAATAACCTGAAGGCAGCTAGGTAGTCCGCATCTCCCATGGGGGGGTCAAGACCTCCAGTGAAGGCCACGTTAACGTTGAACCCTACTCCAGGACCGCTGCCCACCTGCAGGGACAAAAACAAAAACGACTCAACACGAAGGGTCTCAACCTCACAGGTCACAGCGCCTCGCCCTCCTGTCGCCTGAAACCTCAATGTTTTCTAAAAATCCACAAAGTTCCGTTCAAAAACATGAAATATGTTTAACTGGAATTTAAAAGAAAACAAACCTCATCAGGAGCACCGCTTCCTGGGAAGAAGTTCCCATCGTCATAGCGATGAATGGAGATGTAGAGGACATTAGGGTCATCGTAGAAGGCTTGCTGGGTGCCGTTGCCATGGTGAACATCCTGAGGGTAGATGGATAAAACGGCATCATTACAAACCCGTCAGTCGGCGGAGCTTCAGGAATAACATCAGGAAGCTGAATGTGAGCAGACCCAGTCCACGATGAGGATCCTGTTGACGCTGAGTCTCTGCTGCAGCAGTTTGGCAGCGATGGCCACAGAATTAAAGTAGCAGAAACCCCTGAAACAGCAGCAGACACATAAAATCCCACTCCCCTGTCATGTTTCTGTAGTTCAGACAGGAGGATTATGGGAAATAAACACGGCAGAGCGAAGGCAGGAATCTAGAGTTTATGTAATCTCTGCTCCAAATGAGCCCAATCTAAAGCTCAGATTAAGAGTCTCCTTACATGGGAGTGCTTTCCTCTGCGTGGTGTCCAGGTGGGCGGACCACTGCAAAACCGTCCTGGAAAGAGAAGCAGGAGAGACAAGGGTCTGTCAGCTGATCACCGCCCACTGTTTACAATATAAAACATCCTTTAGGAGGCTGGAACATCAGGAATGCTGCTTCTGAACAGGAAGAAGATTTAAAATGTCATAAGAGAGATTTAAACGATCAGAGAACAAATTATTTAATGTAGCAACAATATGAGGTTTTATTCAGACGTTTGAACCACAGATGTGAGATTTTACTGATGATATCATCATGTAAGGATGGTTAATATTAATAAGATATTCTGGGAATTTTAATGTGTAGATAGCTTCCTGAACAGCCTCAGTTTGGAGAAACGGTATTTACATGCTGAAGGATTGATGAGCTAACAGCTAGTCTGAGCACATCTTTAAAAGGCTCCAGTCTACAAAAGTTCAGAGCAGTTTGAGTTTTAATTTGTAAACTTTAGCAATGATATTACCCATCAGTTACTCACCAGTTACTCTATTACTGATTAGTTACCATTATTTACTCTGTTACTCATCAGTTACTCACTCATTAGTTACTCAGTTACTTATTAGTTACTCTGTTACTGATCAGTTACTCATCAGCTACTCATTCATTAGTTACTCAGTTCCTCACTCATTAGTTACTCAGTTCCTCACTCATTAGTTACTCATCAGTTACTCTGTTACTCATCAGTTACTCTGTTACTCATCAGTTACTCACTCATTAGTTACTCAGTTACTCAGTTACTCACTCATTAGTTACTCATCAGTTACTTACTCAGTTACTCACTCATCAGTTACGCAGTTTCTCACCAGTTACTCTGTTACTCATCAGTTACTCACTCATTAGTTACTCAGTTACTTATCAGTTACTCACCAGTTACTCTGTTACTGATCAGTTACTCATCAGTTAGTCTGTTACTCTTCAGCTACTCACTCATTAGTTACTCAGGTACTCACTCATTAGTTACTCAGTTACTCACTCATTAGTTACTCACTTACTCACTCATTAGTTACTCAGTTTCTCACCCATTAGTTACTCAGTTACTCATCAGTTACTCTATTAATCATCTGTTACTCAGTTACTCACTAAGTACTCTTACTCATCATTTACTCAGTAACTCATTCATCAGTTACTCATCAGTTACTCACTAATCAGTTACTCTAACTCACCAGTTAGTTTCTCACTCATTACTTTTTTCACTCAGTTACTAATCCGTTACTCAGTTACTCATCTGTTACTCAGTTACTCTCACTCAAGAGTTACTCATTATTGTTACTCTCTGGCAATAAACAAGGAGAGCTTTTAACAGCTTTTGGCTCATCGGTCAGAAATCGTCACTAGGTGATTTTCTTCCAACAGAAACCCAAACCAAAATGGCTGAAATACCCTTTAAACAGAATGAGAGTACTTCTTTACCTTCAGCTCTCCAGTGGCCACTTTGAAAACCAGCTCCACCACCGAGCCAACAGCGAGGCGAGCAGCGCTGGACGAGTGGACCTCATTCCAAATGGTGTCGCTGTCCACCTGAAACAGCCAGAAGTTGAGATGCTGCAGTAGTGTGATTACTTTTAGAGAATAAAACCATGTTTTCATGCCGTCACTCACCCCTACTCCCCCACACGGGAGCCGTACAAACATGGGTGTTATTGAACCTGCGGATCAGAGGAAACGCCCGTTAGAGGAGATCAGCAGAAAAACGTTCTCCCTCTGAGCTCCAGGCTTACAATCAAGTTTCTGTCGGAGCGGGTTGGTTCCATACAGCAGCACGTGGGCCTCAGAGTGGATCGTCTGCAGCTCCTCCAGAGTGGCCTTCCTCCCCCTGATGCACTAAACACACACACGTCTGTCACACATCTGGCCTCGGAGCGGCATCGTCAGAACCCACGGCTCCTACCTCACACTGCGCCCTGAGTCCGGTCTCCTGCAGCCGAGACCAGATGCTCTGGATCCGCCCGGCATGCTCCGGGTGGCTGTTGGTGTTCCCACACATGCACTGGTGCTTCTGCATTAGGGAGTCGTACACCAGACCTGGATGGGAATGCAGACGGCCCGGTTTCACCACAACCTCTGAGTTCTAATGTCAGAACATAAACGTCTACGGTTCTGATCCAAGCAGCTCAGTGGGAGTTAAAATGGCCAATCTACAAATATGTTCTTCTGCGTTCATGCAGGTCAAACCGACACCATTTTCTATTCATCATTTCTGTCCCTAAAGCTTCAGAAACAGGAGGGCCACATGATGATGATGATGATGATGCAAACCTGTGGTGAAGCGTGGTTTGATGGGAGGATCAGCAGCAGGGACGCTGATGGGAAAGGAGGACGCTGAGGCTGGAGACGACTGGGCCCTGGACAGGGGACGGTGTCCCGGGAAGGAGACGGACAAGCCGGCCGCCTCCATCGACGCCTGGTAGTTTCTGAGCTGGTGAATCCGCTGCTGCTCCAGTAAGAGAGCCTGCTGCTCAGACGGAGAATAAAAGAGGAAGAACAAGATTATTCATCATCATGTAGGGAAACACGACGCAGAGTTCACTTTTTAAGGACCCTGCCGTGTGTTTTGACTTCCTTCTGCCACCTTAAAACAACACAAACAGGTCTGGGGGCATCTGACACACGTCACGTTTGTAATAACTAACGATAATTCTGTCTTTGTGATTTTTAATGTGAAGAAAACATCTGATAAAACAGTTTTAATCAGCTCCAGATGAGTTGAGGTACTGGTGTTTGTAGAGACTCTTATTTTGAAGGACTGTGCCAAAAGACTGAACTTTTATTTTTTAAGGTGTAACCTGTAAAAACCCACCTGAACCCTCGGCTATGATCAGAACAAATGCACCTTCACCCTTTCTCTGACAGCAACATTTAAATGAAAGCAGATCCGTTAACGGGGCTGGAGGACGTGGAACAGCAGGCTCTGACCAGCAGGGGGCAGCATAAACACACGATTTGGCTCTACTCATCCAGAGTGTTTCCTGACTCAGAGTCCCTTACCTGTCTGAAGAGCAGCTCCTGCTCCGCCTGCCTCTCCCGGTGCTGCTGCAGCACCTCCTCCTGCAGCTCCTGCGGGTCGGGGGGCTCCTGCTTAATGGTGACCCCCGGCGGCAGAGCTCCTCCGTCCTGGTGCTCCCTCAGCTCCTCTTCCGTCTCCTCCGGGTGGCTCTGGTGCTGCCGACCCACGGGTGACTCGCTGGGCTTCCCGATCATCTGCAGGAGAAGGATCAGAACCGGCTGGATGGGACAAACTTCACCGGATCACACTCCTGTTCTCCGTTATCGAGCTGAATCAGGACAACTCCGGCGCGTCGCTTGTCTGAACGCTTCTGTCTCTAACAGGGTGAGCGTCCGCGCCGCTGACCGCACGCCGGGTCAGAGCGTGATGTCACTCAGACATTCCACCATGCTGCCCGCCAGCCACTCATCCTGGGGCCCTGCCTTTACCCTGGCCCCATTCATCCATCCCTCTATCCTCACTCACTCACTCATTCATTGATTCATCCGCCCACTCACCCACTGATCAGTAAAACCCCTCAGAGGCTGGAGGGCGCTGCCTCCGCGGGACGTGGGTGTTTGTGACGCGGAGACTCGCAACAAAGAGGAGAGTTTGCAGCAGGTCTCAAGTGGGCTTCATCTAAAGGTGTGTGTGTGTGTGTGTGTGTGAGTGTGAGTGTGTGTGTGTGTGTGTGTGTGTGTGAGAGAGAGAGTGCTACAGTCCTCTGGGTCTGCTGGCGTCGTGCCAGGGGACATCATTGACGTCAGAGCATTCATCTATCCCCAACCCCCCCTCCTCTGTGTTTCTGTTTGCCTGACCCCCTGCTCCACTTTCCCAGAATTCCCATCCTTTATTCCCACCACAGCAGCAGGTAGCAGCAGAGAATCTAAACAAACTTGTTTTTATCTGAAATAATAATAATCTGACTCATTAACAGCTGATTTTTTGGGGTTTTCCAGCTGATTTCTGCTCGTTGTCCTAACTCGTGTTGATTATATTTTTTATTGTTGAGCAGAATCATTTTAGTCTGGGCTCTTTATTTATACCTTCATGGTTTTCATCTATAAAAATGATAATTATCTAACTTTTACTTTGAAAAAACTTTTATTTGCTTCTTTTTTTTTTATCCTATTTTGTTTCATCTTCAGTCATACTTTACTCATTTAAGTTTGTGTGTGACTCATTTTTCCTGCATGTTTCCTATTTTTCAAACACAATCTCTTGTTTTTTGGAGGCTTTTATTTTGAAAAGTTTCCTTTTTTGTGTTTCCTGCTGTTTTTAAGGTTTAAAGCAACATTCCACAACTTTTACACCTTAAAATGAATGTGCGTTTTGAAGCCAAAGGGGGCAAAAATTCACATGTTCTAAAAGCGAGCATTAGGTCATAATGTGAGTTTAGAACGCGCATTTTTTTTTTATCCCTTTCGGCTTGCCATAATTGTATAACATAGACTCGCTGTAGCAGTGGCAGATTCACCAAAGCTAGAAATCCCTTATCAGAGGAATCTAGGAAAAGAAAAGGAGAACGTGATAGAGCAAGTGCAAAGACCAGAGTTATCATTGGGCCGTCTTTTCCTCACTGGAAAGCTCTTTTAGAAAGAACAGCATGAACTACGGACTCTGACCTAGCCGTGCTGCTAATGGATAGGTAAGTAATAAATGATTTCACCAGGGTTATTGTGTTTGGTCGGGCATAAAGTTGTTATACAGTCCTGATAAAACTATTTATACAATGTCTGGAGGTGGAAAAGTTTGTTTTCGTTGTTTTGCCTGACATTAGGAATGTAAACATGCCTCTTATGCCCGAGAGAGAGATTTAATGTTACGACAGTGACGTTACGCAGCAAGCCTTGAGAGGGCGACAGAGAGCATATAACTGCAAAGTTGCGGAATGCTGCTTTAAGAGTCCAGAATGAGATCAGTCTGGGTTTATGATGACCAGAAGCTGCAGCATCTGATACGACCGTATTTGATTATTTCATCCATAAATTCTGTTATATATTCATGTCTTACTTGTTGGATAAATGTTTATTTATTTTAAGCATCTAAGTTAAATCAGTCACCCTCTAGATGACATCATCCTCCTGAGACGCCGTGTTGGATTATAATTTATTCAGCTGACCTTTGACCTGGTGTTTAATTAAACCTTTTCTAAGAAAAAATCATTTTCATTTTTGAACTTGTGATTGTTAAAAACCGATGTTTGTTTTTTAATTCATGAGATCCTAAATATCTCTAATGGCTACAAATTTAAAATGATAACAGAAATATAGAAATGAGACAACAGAGATAAAAAAAAATAACAGCTCAGGTCTCAGGAGAATAAATCTTCCTTTTTGAATAAATAAAATAATACATTTTTTGTTCTTCATATGGACAACAGACTCAGATGAACTCCTGAACGTGTCGTCGATGTGCCGCTGGCTGCTGGAGATGAAAGTTACCGCTCAGGAGCTCACGGAGAGAGAGAGAGGGAGGAGAGGAAATCCCTTGTTTCATCCACCCACCTCTCCTCCTCTGCCTGAATAGGTAAAGCCATCAACAGCGACGGCAGCTGACTTCCTCCTTTGCCCATAAAAGGAGCGGGCTTCCGCTCTGTTGCCATGGCAGCAAGCGGTTACCTCTCAGCTGTCTGGACAGCCTCAGAAACATGGATGCAAATGTGTATGTTAGCCCAAACGCGCCTCCACCCACTCACTAACAGGAATACTAGAGAGGCTACACACATCCACGGAGACGCCTGATTGGTCGATGGGCTGCCTACGCAGATCTCCAGCCTCTAGCTGAAGCTCGGCAGCGCCAGGACGTTACCTTGTTGAGGTGGAGCTGCTGCTGGAACTGCTGCTTGTGCTTCTCCAGGAACTGCTGGTGCTGCTGCTGCACCACCAGCTGCTGCAGGGCCAGAGCCTGAGCGTGGGCCTGGGCCGCGCTGCCCTGGGGCAGCGGCGCCGACTGGGTCCTCCCCAGGGGCCGGTGCTGCCTCTGCAGCTTGGCCATGGATGCTGGCGACATGGAGAGGCCACTCACCCCTGCAGCACAAAAACACCAGATCAGCCATACGGTTACATAACTACCATGCTGCTTTATTTAACTCTGATGGAGCCTTGATGATCTGCTCATGTGGTGGCACGAGCTAGTAAACAAATCCTAGGAAACTAAGAAAACTACAGATTTGGAATAAAAAGTTAAACATTACAGCTGGGGTACAACATTTAAAATAACTTTATACTTCCCCTAAACTCCTCCCCCTGGCCTCTACAGCAAGACCAATCAGCCTGGAGTGTTGGCCAAGAGAAGGAGCTGTAAATCAACGAGAAGGCGCCGCAGTACCCAGCATGCACTGCAGGATGATGCACTGAGTCAGCTCAGCACACCAACCTAGCTTGAATGCTAACTCGACCTGCTTTGAACTGATTTCACTCTGTAAACTTCAAGCTAACAGTGGAAAAAGAGGGAGGGGAACAAAAAGGGATTTATCTTTTAGAGCTAAGTGATTAGCGTAGCGTTTGTTTTAGCCTGTTGTAGCGTTAGCAGCAGGGTGCTAGCATAGCGGGATGATTCCCTGCTTGAACGCTGCAGATTTGATTAAAATGAGTGATTAGCATCTGCTGCGTAAACCAGCAGGTAAAATCAAGTGTGTCTGAGCAGGAACATGTCAAAAACATTACTTATCCATTAGCGCTACATTAGCATGTTTACGCGTGAGGCGTGGCTTTCAGCTCCTTCCAGGAGGAGGGGGGAGCAGGGGCGGAGCTATGACCTCCTGCTGGTTCTTCCTCACTACCGTTTCTTCATGCTGCTATCTCTACCTGTCTTTCTTACTCATTTTTGTCCCCCTTCTCATTTTTCAGCTCAAGTTTTTCAATTTTCCCATTTTTTATATGATATTTTAAAAATATTTTTATATATTTTTTATCATTTTTTATTTTTATTTTTTGTTCTTGTGAAGCGCCTCGTGATTTTTATCTTGAGGCGCTATATTAAAAAATCGTGTCTTCTTCTCTAGCTGTTCAAATTTCCAAAGTCTCCTCCTCCTCTCCTTGATGACATCACGCTACGTACCCCAGCTTTAATGCTACTTTTGCCCTAAAAACACAAAAAATGTCAAGAAGCTAATTTTACTGCTTTTGCTAGAGAAACAACAAATGGGTGATCATGTGATCGGAACAGGCCGACTTGAAACCCAAAACACAGGATTTTTTAGGGTGAGGCCTTTGAAAACACAGTCAGAAATCAATGATCCTACGCTTTTCCTAGTCCGTGAACTCACCACCACTAACTCACACAAATAATAACAGACTTTCCACGTGGACGTTTTAACTTCCTGAATCCCATTTTACAAGTTAGTATGTAAAGTTAGTAAAATAGATAAATAAAAGAAAGGTTTTACTCAGTTAAATATAATCAGATGAATCGGTATCGGCAGGTCAGAAAATCGGTATTGGTTAATAAAACCAGAATCGGTGCATTTTTACCTGCCGTAATGGTAATAAGCTTCATGACTTTCAGAATAAAAGTGACCTAATGTCCATGAATTCCTAACCTGTGATGAAACAGAACCTGCCTGAGAACAAACCCTGAGTTCTAGATGCATTAGCTGTGCTCCTCGTTCCCTCTCACTGTTGTGGAACCTAAGATGAGCGAGCAGATGCATTTGTGAACCTCATGAACGGAACCATCTGTGCTGCCATACTGAGAGTCTTCCATTGTGTTTGTGCTGAGAAACATCTCAGATGCTTCCTCGGCTCGGCCGAGGAGAAGGAAACGGCGTCGGAGCCTGTCGGGTTAAAACCGTTTAACTTCTCTTCTCTGGTCTGAGAGTCACTTGTCCTGAGTGTGTGTGGGCGTGCTAACATCCTGGTGTGTGTCTGTGTTCCTCTGTGTGGACACACGCGCGCGTGCGTCATCCTCTCTTTCAGCGCTGACGCTCGGCTGAAAATAGAAGCCATGTTTGTGTCGGTGAATGAGCTGATGGGAACCAGCACAATGCTCCCATGTCACACTTCCATAGCTGACATATGAAAGGAGCTCATTAGTCTGAGCTAATGAATGGACGTCTGTCAGCGTGGGGGGTGGGGTGGGGGGTGCAGCTGCTGATCCTGACTGGACTCAACCCATTTACCTGTCACCAGCGGGCTCTGGGCCGGACTCTGCTCCATCAGCACCATGTGTTGGAGCAGCGGACTGTGGGCTCCGCCGCTTCCTGCTCCAGCATCTCCAAGGTAGGAGGTCAGGTGGGCTCCGGACAGGAAGGGGGGGCTGAGGGAGAGGGCGGGCTGCAGGCCTCCGTCCTGCTGAGCCGAGGTGACCTGGAAAAGAGCGGAGAGGAGGCGGGGCTTCAGTAATGTGTCACAGACCATAAACTCCTCATAAACAGATTCAGAGAGTCAGCAGTTTGCTCCTTACGCTGGAGGCAGCTGTGGCCGTGGCTGGCAGCCCTAAGGTGATGTTGGGGAGGGACGGTGAAGTGTAGAGAGACAGCTGGCTGACGGAGCCAAGCTCCCCACCGCCACACAGCCTCTGGGCCAGAGACGCCTAGGAAACACATTTAAATGATTTATGAAACAGCAGCAGCAGCACGCAGGTGGACGCCCTCACACGGAGACACGGCTACATCAGAACGTTGTCACAGCCTCCTCCACACCGCCTGAGTGCCCCTAATGGCTGCCACAAATAGCATCTTCCCGACTCCTCATCTGTGCACACATCACTTCAACACGCATCACTCAGGGCTGCTGTGTGTGCAGGAATCAGCACCAACGGGTCAGAACCGAGGCACAAACACAAATCTGCTCCGACACCCAGAGCTGGTGGGTATCAAACAGCAGAACAGGTTCGTTAGTGATGCGTTACCTCCGTGCAGTTGGAGACGGACACAGTGATGCCGTTCTCGTTAGGGATGCTGTTGGAGCTGTTGTTGGGGGAGCTGGGGCCAGAGCCGGGGGCGCTGCTGCACGCCGAGTCTGTTACACAAAAACATAAAAACACTAACATTTAATAAAGTTACAGCAGAACAGCAAACCCTGGGCCTCCAACGCCTCTCACCTGCCATGTCGAGTGAGCGTTTCTTGGCGGTGGTGATGGGGCTGTCTCTGCGGCGAAGCAGAGGGCTGCTCCTACGCTCGCTCACTTTCTGCTTCAGCCGCGAGCGTAGCTTCAGGTTGGGCTCCGAGGCTGCAAGAGACGGAGACAGACACTGACTACGGTACACCAGCTGCATCTAGACGGGCTAGCACAGTTAGCTAGCAATAACAATAAAGTTAGCTAGCAGTAAAAACAAAGTTAGCTAGCAGTAAGCTATATCATCAAAATATAAAGTAAGACGAACACGTGGAAATCTTTTCTTTAATTCTGGTGTCAAAATCAGTGTTCCTGTTATTCATGTGTTGAATTTTAAAGCAACGAGTTCCTTCTGTTAAAACAAAAAACTTCACACAAAATAATAAAAATCTCAGAACGCATAAGTTATATCTGAAGTGTGTGTGAGCTCATTTCCTATTTAAAACAGTGAAACTATCTTTGAAAGCGTTTTGAGCCACCGACACGTCTCCGTAGTTACGGAGAATGAACATGAAAATAAAAAGATGTTTTAGTTTAGCATCTGTCTTAAAATGACATCGCTTAAAAAAGTAAAAAAGGAGAACGTGAGCAGGTTTAACTTGGCACAAGTATGGAGAGAAATAAGTTTAGAGGGAATAACACCAGACTAAAGGAAATTCAGACGTCCCAGCTTTTCACCAGCATTTAAACGCACCATGTGTAAATGAATTGGTAAGTCTCACGGAAGCACGAAGTCAGTCTGAAAACTCCTCGTGGTCTTTTGTCCTTTAGAGATTCATTCACGTGTGTTTAATCATTTTCAGTGTAAGTGTCTTTTGAATTCATAACTGTCACTATAGCTAGGTTGAAGTAAAAGTATGGAACTTTTAATGTTGGTGTAATCTGTAATTGTGCATTTATACATTTATTTTGCATTCCTGATATCCAGCTATTTTTGTGTGCTTTTTAAAAACACAGCCCCAAAGTTACACACAAAACAGTTTTTACGGTTTACATCCAAAAATACCCAAAGTTACACAAAGCAGATAGAAATAATGGGTCTGTTTTATCTCCATACAAAGAGGGAGAAGTCTTTACATTTAAAATACTTTAGAGCCCTGCATCAGTAATGGGATCCCGCTGGACCTGGCGGTGATCTCACGGCAGCGAGGTGGTTGTAAAGCTGCAGTGAACGAGAGCCAGTGGCTAAAATAATCAACGGTACCAAAGATTGTGGGACGGATAGAGAGTACAGCGGAGAGTAAGGCTCGAGAGTATAAACCATGTTATATGGAATGACTTGCTCTTCCTAAATAGTAATAAAATTTAATAAAAAATAGTTTGAGGTCACAAACAGGAATTTTCTGAAGCGGCTCGTTTTAGGTAGATAATTCCTGAAACCAAACACTGACAGAAAATGGATGAATGGGTTTTGTTCCCGTTTGGAGTGTTTATAGAGGCAGTAGACCCACAAGAGGATGCAAAAAGGGAGATTTGCAGAATATGTCCCCATCCCGTTCAAGACTACAAAATATCAACTTGCAAAGAAAGAAAGGTGTTAGCCTAGCTAAACTCGCTCCATTTCCTCTCAATTATTAACTACTTCAATGATTAAACCAAAATTGACTCATTAGTGTAAAACACAGAACAGGTGCCGTTTTAGCGCCAACCGTCTCGGGGACTAAACAGTGAGCTTTACACGTTGCTCTTTCACGGAGCACCTTCCACAGAGCTGCCCCGTTAATAAACCTTTTTTGCAAGACAAACGGTTACACGCTGCTGTTCATTTAGTGTACAATTCATCCCTCCCACTGAGGTGCTGTCGAACAAGCCAAATTCCTATTTTCCCAAAGATGAGCTAAAAAGCAATTAGCTCCAATTTGGGAGCCGTGTCTGACTGCCTACATGGCATTTCAGTTCTTTGTTGGCGCTGTCACAGACTTGTGAATGGAGACAGGGAGAAGGGAACGGCATGTCACCTTGGCTACGGCCGCGGCCACTAATGCTCTGTTTATTTTGTCCTGACATTCAGCAGCCTGGGATCCTTTCATTAGTCATTATCTCATTTTTGAACACCAAAGATGAGCTAAATACAAAAACCATCGACCACCAAAATGTTTTCCTCTAAAATCAAACAAATCCAGAACTTTCCCTTTTGGGAGGCGCTGGTAAACTGGTCCCTGTTGGCAGTGTCAAGTAAAAATAAACGCGTGGAAAAGGGAGAAGTGTGAAATATGAAGTGTGAAGGTAGATCAGCACAGAGGGTGACGGGGAGTTAGGTCCAGATGGAGTCAAACCAATTATCGTTGATGTTTGTGGAGCCAATCCAATATGGAGCTAGAATTGGGACAATATTACATGTAACTTGTAACATGTTTTGTAACTGTAATTCTCGTTTTGTAACACTTAACTTTCATTCTGTAATGCATAATTCTCGTTTTGTAACACGTAACTTTTGTAACACGTAAATTTTATTTTGTAACACGCAACATTTGTTTTGTAACTGTAATACTCATTTTGTAACACGCAACATTTGTTTTGTAACATGTAATTCTCGTTTTGTAAAACATAACTTTCGTTCTGTAACACGTAATTCTCGTTTTGTAACACATAGCTTTCGTTTTGTAACACGTAACTTTCGTTCTGTAACAAGTATTTCTTGTTTTGTAACACATAGCTTTCGTTTTGTAACACGTAATTCTCATTTTGTAACACGTAATTCTCGTTTTGTAACACGTAATTCTCGTTTTGTAACACGCAATTCTCATTTTGTAACACGTAATTCTCATTTTGTAACACGTAATTCTCGTTTTGTAACACGCAATTCTCATTTTGCTACACACAACATTTGTTTTGTAACATCTAATTCTCGTTTTGTAACACATAATTCTCATTTTGTAACACGTAACTTTTGTTTTGTAACAAGTAAATTTCATTCATTAATTAGCCTTTCGCCGCCCCCGCCCCCAGAACGGCTATTGTCCAATCACACATCATAGCAACCGTTACTATCCGACAACTCCAAACACATCTGACAGCTCACAGGAACACCGCATCGCCGCCACCGCTCCTCGGATCCACGTGTCCCCGGACGCCGGACCTTCTCCCAAACTCCCAACTCCTTGTTCCCAGCTACGCTTCGCTCAGCGGAGCCGACAGTAATGTATCCCTCCACTGCATACTGTAACCCTTTTGCCTCGATCTGGATGATATTGAGGAGGAATTGCTCCAAAAAATGTCGCTGACACGCATCTGTCTACTTCTTTCCATCACGGAAATCTGTGGAGCTGCAGTATTTGATCCACTTATTGTCGGAGTTGGCAACAGTAACTAAGGGGGGCGGGGCTCGGCGAAAGGTCAATTCTCTTGTCTTTTCCGCCAATCGTGTCTGGGATATGAAATCCTGCTCTAATTTAAAATGTAAGTTCTTTATTTAGATCAACTTAATTTCTCTAACAATCACATCCACCTACTGGTAAAGAGTGACAATGTAAGCAAGATTGGTTCCTAGCAGTACAACAGACCTCTGCCCTCTTACCAAAATTGGACAGGAATCCAAGACTCATGACTGGCTGGTCAGACAAAGCCTGTCATTGGTTCTTTGGGAAAGGAAGCTAGAGTTGGGATAAAATGTTTTGTAACACGTAGATTTAAGTTTTGTAACTGCAGACTTGAGTTTTGTAACTGTAGACTGAGATGTGTGTTTTGAGAGTTGTGATTTGAAACTTGTACGTTGATGAAAGTTACATATTACAAAACGAGAATTACATGTTACAAAACAAATGTTACATGCTACAAAACGGAAGTTACGTGTTACAAAATGAAAGTTATGTTACAAAACAAAAGTTATGTGTTACAAAACGAGAATTACATGCTACAAAACATGTTACAAGTTACATGTAATATTGTCCCAATCCTAGCTCCATAATCCTACAAATGATTTCAGCAGACCCGAATCAGACTTTTACTCCATCTGAGATCATTTTGTTTCATTCCTCCTCTGGTCTACAGGAGAACTCACTTAGCTGTTAAAAATCCATCATGTAGGAGGTTTTTGTGTAAGCACCGGACTACGATGTTAGTGGCTAAAACTCTCCTTTACACTAAAGAAGCTTTGCACATTACATAAGTTGTCTTCCCGTGAAGTCTTAATGAGGTCTAGAGCTGCTTCAAAAAGTCAAATGTGAAGACAATTATCCAAAGAAAAGTTTCTAAATGAGACCAAACTCTTCTTTAATCTCTGCTGCTCCGTCCTCTAGAGACTCAACGCTGAAGGTACGGCTGCACAGATGAGGAAAGCGTCTGAAGTTCTGCACCTGAGTGACCGTGATCCTCTAGATGAAACCGTCTCTAAACATAAACAACGTCAGACGATGGTGAGAGCGGACAGGAGGGTCTGATTCTCCCAGAATTTCCTTTAGCATTAAAGCTAAAACAAAGGCTCCAGACGCTCAGATGAGTGATAATTAGCGAGTCAGACCAAGTGTTTGGGTTCTATTTCAGCGCAGTGAAAGCACTTTTTGAAAAAGGAGACCGATCCGATCTGACAGCGCCCCGAACGATCACAGAGGAGATGTACTCAAAGCTGAACGCAATCGATGGAGGAAAAGTCAATACGTGTGAAAGGAGGTTTTCTGTGTTGGGCTGGAATGAAACCGCTGCCGTCTAACGCCGTGAGAAAACATCAGGCCCAATCCTGATGTCCTAATTAATTCTGTTCTGACGCAAATCAATGCAGGTTATATTTGGCGTCTGAGTAAATGAGGATATGATGGTCTGAACAGGAAGGTGGCGTGTATTCAGCAGGAACCAGGAAGCTGCTGGTGGCTTTGTGCTCATGAGCAGAGCGTCCCCGTGTAGCACCGGGGCTGCCGGTGGCCTTTGTGTGCATGTGAAGGACGGCCTGCCCCAGTTCGCCTGAAAACGCACACTAGAACAGTCTGAGCTCCATCAAAGTGCGCAGTGAGTCAGAAGGCCTCACGCTCTTCCACCTCGGCTGCGTCTCTCTGAGGCATCAGCGTGGATGTGTGAGAAAAGGCATTATTCATCCTCCAGAACCTCGCTGAGCTCTCCGTAGGAGAGGTTATTGACAGTAGTAGGCCTCCGTCTGGGTTTCAAAAGCCCCCATTTGTCACGCACAACCATTCCCACCACTTTCCTGTCAGATGGTTTCCAGCGTTTCCAGTATACACATCTATTTCCTGTTTCTGTATCATAACGCTACCCAGACTCTGTGATGTAACCAGAGACAGACCCAATCAGTTCATCAGCCAATTATTTAGAGAAAATAGTGACCAATTAAAAGAACGACCAGCTAATCTGTTAACTAAATAATTTACTGGTCAGCAGCTGAAATGATAAAATAACCATTAAATCAGACCGATTATTAATAATTATAATAAGAATAATAATATAATTAATACATCTAGGGCTGCAGCTATCGAATATTCTATCTGACAATGTTTCAAATGAAACAAGATTGTGGTCTGCTGCTAAAATATGACAAAAAAAAAGATGAGGCTGAAATATCAGACTCTTATTATGAAAGGCTCAATAATATGTATTAAATTGGTCTAGTTCCCTCTTTCCCATCTGACATTTATAGTTATTATGGAACAAAACTCACCTACATTTCAGTAACATTTTAGGTTTGTATTAACATCACTCATCCTAGTCAAAATAACAATCTAAATATAACCACAGTTAAACTCTGATCAGTAGAATTTAATTATATCATTAACTTGTTCAGTAGTAAGCTAAATGCTAATCACATTTAATTTCTACTGGTAACGGTGTAATGTGGCATATCTATTTATTGTATTTCGTACAGGTTGGCAATAATCCAGTCTAAATTTTAACCAAAGATAGAAGTGTTTGTTAATTGCATGCTACAACGGCTTGCCATAGCCCCCGCTGCAGTGTTGAGCAGACTCGTAGAAGCAACTTGGCTCCAGGTAGCTGCTACGAGTCTGCCCCATAGCGCTGCAGGCTGCTGACATCTACAAATAAACGGGATGGTGGGATTTTCCTTCCGCTCGTAGAGTTTAGTCGTTCTTAGTTTAGTTTTTTCAGAACCCCGTAAACGTGCTACCCGCTAGCATTAGCATTAGCCAATCTGCTCGTAGTTCACTTTTGATCCCAAACTTTAGACCGTTTCTGTCTTTTACAATGGTTTGTGTCTTTATTTTCCTCCACAGCACCTAGATGACCACGCAGTGCGCCAGTAAAATGTGTTCAGGCTGTGGTGCGCACATTTAACGAAACCGTAAAAATTAGATTAGATGAATTTAATGAATCGAACCATTCAAATCAATCGAAGATTCGTTTCAGTCCTAATACATTCAATCAATCTGTCGGCCTGTTGCTCTATCAGCTGGTCGGCAGATTATTAAACGTCAGGAGTCTTACTCATTAATATTCATGATATGCGGACGTCTCTCCTGTGATTGGCTAACAGCAGCTCAACTCTTCCGCTGCCTTCGTTCTGTGGCGGGTAAAAATGCATCGTTGATATTTCATCTCCTATAAATAATAACATGGTTGTGGAGTTGCTAATGCTAATGGTTAGCTTCTACTAGCCAAAACGTGCTCTGCTCTCTCCATGTGGGTGGTCCCAGGCACATGTGGGCGGGGCCACGAATACACATTTTACCTGTGAGGTAGAAGAGGCTGGCTTTTTCACTTTCGTCTATTTCCTTCCTGCGGCTGATGCTGTGAATGTGTTACATTGTTTCGGGAACCAGAGCTTTAATTGCTCTACATGGATTTCTAAGTAGCTTTAGAATGTACGACGTGTTGTGTTTGATCAAAACGCTGCTCTGATTTACAGAAATCAGCTCTGGAATTGGTCAGAGTCCAGCTGTAACCAAACTCATCAGCTCAGAACCGGCTGTAGAAGCCTGACTGGATCAGTTATAAACTATCCTAGGCGTTTTAGCTCCAGACTGAGTCCAAACAGAAAAAGAGGAGCTGCTCATGGAGCGTTTGAGCCGTCGCCGGGAATCGCAGATTCCATTTTTTACCTCCATAACCCGGCGGCGATATAAAAGAGCCTCTAACCACGCTGAGCGGGCATTACCATAAGTAAACTCTGCCAAGCGCGTCACGGCTGTGGGCAAACATCAGGGTGGCACAGGTCCTCCAGAGCCGAGCACAATCTCCAGCCTTGTGGAAGTCAGCAGACGAGCTGATGGTTCCTCCTCCTCACAGAGCCGGCTTGTTTCATCCCAGTTTCCATCCTAATCCCGCGCTCACACTCCGCTCTAATCCTTCACCCCTCTCTCTTCTCTGTCTTTGGATTATTTCTACTCTTTCTTCATCTCTGCTCATCCTGCTCCTCCCGGGTTGGAATGCGGCCGTGTGGGCCAGAGTCAACTGTGGTCTCTCTGCTGTCAGGACCAGCGGCCCGACCGGTCCCGCCGCTGCGTTAAGTGAATAATTACACTGTAAGATGACCGCTGCTTCACGGCTATGCCGCCACACACACCATTCACTTCACACAACCACACAAAAAGCCACAGTCATGAACACGGAGCACAAACACGCACAGCAGCTGGATTTAACACGTTAAAAGTTCCATTTCTGCTGAGATTTCATCAGATTTGGTCCCAGTTTAATAAAACCTGCTGCTAGGGTCACAAATAAAAATAAACTGGTTTCAGATGCAAATGTGGGCATTTACTCTGACAAATGTGTCTTATTTACAACAGAAAACACCTAAAACGTCTAGTTAAAAGGTGCATTTCCACTGAATATAGAGAATTTCAGACATTTTAGGTGTTTTTTTTGTAAAAGTTATAAATAATTATGATCTAAGCTTCCCGAATGGCCTTTGTTGGAGAAATAGAGTTTAAATCCTGTACGAGTGATAGGCTAAAGGCTAGTCTGAGCAGTGCTTTAGAAACGGTTCCAATCTCTAAAACTTCCAAGCAGTTGATGCCCGTTTACGTCACACTTCCTGTGCATCCAGAGGTCACGACTAACAGAAATCTCTCTAATTATTGTGTCATGGAAATTCTGTGGTTGTGTAAATGTGTTCAAAGGACAAAAGGTGAGAAATTCCCCCAAAATTCTGTTATTTTTTTTATCTAAAATGCCTTTTAAAGGTGTGGAACACATAAAAACCATGTTTTACTGATTATCTCTGATTCTAATGGGTCACTCTGAGTGTTTCATGCAGGCTGAACATGAAAATAGTCTCCTCCACCTATCTCCTGCATTAGCTTCTGATAGAAAATAGACTCTAGGTGAAACTCTAGGATTAGAAAAGCCTGACAGATCTACGTCACACTGTCACTTAACATTGATGGACTCACCCATCTTGACTCACGACGGGGAAGGCTGTTGTTGGTTTAGCGTCCAGGAAACAGCAGAGAACGTCTGGGCTAGTAGAAGCTAACCATTAGCATTAGCAACTCCACCACACAGCAGAACTCCTCCAGGCTTGTGTTATTTGTGGAGATAAAACATCAACGTTGCAGAGCAAACAGAGTCAGTGGTAGAGTCGTGTTGCTGTTAGCCAATCAGAGGAGAGATGTCCACATATCAGGAAGTAAGACTCCACATCCTGTCGTCTGAAGCTCAACTCTGATCTGGCTCACTTCTAGTTCCTGAAACAAGTGCACCGGAGCTTTGTTTCCCAAAAGTATGACTTACAAGGCATTCATTCGTACATACCACACCACATTTCTACTAGAGACCACTGCAGATGTATTGAATAAATGAGTGAACCACACCTTTAATTCTGAAAAATAAAAAGAGGAATTCATTTGAAAGTTCAAAGTGTTGAAACTGAATTCTAGGCTGCACTCAAACTAGCCATTAGCCTATCAATCCCCATGAGAGGGTTTGGGGTTAGGGTTTTTAATGAAGTTGTCTGAAACACCTGGAAATGAACAAAATATCCCTTTAAGGGTTTTATAAATAATAAAAATAGGATTTTAAGCTTTTTTAACACCAGTGGATCAAAACGCTATCGCTCTCATGTGGGGGGATGTGTGTGTACCGGTTTTCCTCAGAGGGAAGTCGTCCCGTGGGTTGTAGACTCCCAGGACGGGGTGGTTGTAGGTGGACACGCTGGTCTGAGGAGGCGAGCTCTGGTCCAACGAGCTGTGCTGTGTTTTGCTGCAGAACAAAAACAACAACTTACTGATGACATCACTTCCTGTCTGTCATAGATGTGAGAGACTAGACTGAATTCCTCTGGGAAGGCCAGAGACATGTCTCCTGCTGCTGACTACAGAACAAGGTTGTCAGGAGAACACAGCGTTAGCCGGCTCGGCCCAAACCCGTTCCTGACCAGCAGATGAACACAGCTAGGACCTGGTGGGCTGACAGCAGAAGTTGGAGAAGGTGTGGGCGTCTGACGGGGTCACACATCATTATGTAATGCTTTATTCACTCCTGCATCTTTGATTTTATGGACTCCGCTCTTTTTTTGGGTCAGAGACAGAGATTATGGTTTCTCCAGATTAATTCTCCTGCTCAATCTGTGGATGACATCACGATGTTTCTGCTTCCTGTCCGACACATTCCCACAACAGGAAACAGGTAGAGTCATCTTTTCTGCAGATCTGACTTCAGATCAGCAGGAACGCTCATAACCCACCCAGACGGCCCTTTTCCTGTTAGCATCACAGAACCTGAGCTAACAGCTGATGAGGCTCAGCCCTGTGGAGATGTTTGGTCCTCAGAAACATCTGAGTTCAGCCACACTGGGGGTGGGGGCCTTCAGTTCGCGTGACCTTGTTGGTGTTTGAGCTCAGCCAGACGACGACGAGCAAACAGGAAAAGCTTAAACGAGCTCACCTGCAGCGACAATAACTGTTCAAGGCTGAGCCTCCATCATCAGGGTCCAATATGCTGTGTGTGTGTGTGTGTGTGTGTGTGTGTGTGTGTGTGTGTGTGTGTGTGTGTGTGATGATCCAACATGGAGGACCTCTCGTGTTCTTTTAGACCTGTAGAACAGGAAGTGGCTCTTACCGGTACCAGTAGGGGGCGTCGTTGGCGAGGCCTCCTGGGTTGATGCCCCTCTGGGCCAGAGCCTTCTTCTTGTTCAGGACGAACTCCTGCAGCCTCATCTTCACCTCCGTGCTCGCCACGGCGCCTGATGGGAAAAGAGAGCGGAGCTCATGAATACGGCTAAAGGAGTCCTGAGAGCTTCGATAACTAACATCCGTTTGGTTAGACCAGATAACTAACATGTAAGAATAATAACTCCACTAAACTGGCTTCATCTGAACTCTCCTTTTCTGATCCCGTATTTTCCTTCAGGAAGCTTCACGTTGTTCCCGTCTCCTCCCACCAACACCAAACCTCACATTTCATCTCCTTTAAGGTTGTTTTTTCTCAAATACAATAAATAAAGTTATCCTATAAACCAGTTATCCCCTAAGCCTAGACTTTGATCCAGATCTGGACCAACCAGGATGTAGCTCCAGAGCCATTCATGCAGGACTGCATCGGTTTGGAGCAGAGGAGGTGTGCTGCAGCAGTTCCACTAAAACAGAAACTGAACTCTTCTGATCTGTACGTTCTGTTGCTGCATCACAAACCAGATCTGCAGGATTTACTTTCTTTATTCTTCTTTCTTGAGGAAGGAAAATGTATTACATAACATTTCTCATAAAAATGCAACTAAAAGTTCTGACCCAAACCCTATCCAACAATCTCTGGGTTTGAGCAACATTATTACAATAGTTTCTGTTGGTTAGAATTCGACTTCAGGAATCGAAAGGAGGACATTTAAACCCCAACACCACACAAACACACACGCACAGTGTGTAACCTCCTCTCAAGGACTCAGAGAGCTGTCAGACGCTCGGCGGTGGTAATAACTGGGCCCGACCTGCGCCAAGGCCACCAGCTGATGCTGTAAACACACGGGTTCTCCCAGAGAAATGAAAACACACACACACACACACAGCTGCATGCATGAGGAACACAAACAGAACAGTTGTTCCAACCTTGGAGCTTTTTGAATGAAGAGTTCCTTCCTGCTAAACGAGTTAGTAAACGAAAGACGGGTCTCCTTCTGCTTGTTTTAATCAGTTCCTCCTTAAAAGACAGCCTGTGATGATCCATAATTCCACCTTAAAACACACTACTTGTGATAGAATAGAATAGACTTTATTGATCCCACAGTGGGGATGATCCAAAGTTCCGCCTTATAAGACAGCCTGTATGATCCATAATTCCACCTTAAAAGACCCAACCTGTATGATTCATAATTCCTCCTTAAAAGACACAACCTGTATGAGATACAATTCCACCTTAAAAGACCCAACCTGTATGATCCATAATTCCACCTTAAAAGACCCAACCTGTATGATCCATAATTCCTCCTTAAGACCCAACCTGTATGATTCATTATTCCTCCTTAAAAGACACAACCTGTATGATTAATAATTCCTCCTTAAAAGACACAACCTGTATGATCCATAATTCCTCCTTAAAAGATACAACCTGTATGATCCATAAATCCTCCTTAAAAGACACAACCTGTATGAGATACAATTCCACCTTAAAAGACCCAACCTGTATGATCCATAATTCCACCTTAAAAGACACAACCTGTGATGATCCAAAGTTCCGCCTTTAAAGACACAGCCTGTGATGATCCATAATTCCTCCTTAAAAGACACAGCCTGTGATGATCCATAATTCCTCCTTAGAAGACACAGGCTGTGATGATCCATAATTCCACCTTAAAAGACACAACATGTATGATCTATAATTCCTCCTTAAAAGACACAACCTGTATGAGATACAATTCCACCTTAAAAGACCCAACCTGTATGATCCATAATTCCACCTTAAAAGACACAACCTGTGATGATCCAAAGTTCCGCCTTTAAAGACACAGCCTGTGATGATCCATAATTCCTCCTTAAAAGACACAGCCTGTGATGATCCATAATTCCTCCTTAGAAGACACAGGCTGTGATGATCCATAATTCCACCTTAAAAGACACAACATGTATGATCTATAATTCCTCCTTAAAAGACACAACCTGTATGAGATACAATTCCACCTTAAAAGACCCAACCTGTATGATCCATAATTCCACCTTAAAAGACACAACCTGTGATGATCCAAAGTTCCGCCTTTAAAGACACAGCCTGTGATGATCCATAATTCCTCCTTAAAAGACACAGCCTGTGATGATCCATAATTCCTCCTTAGAAGACACAGGCTGTGATGATCCATAATTCCACCTTAAAAGACACAACATGTATGATCTATAATTCCACCTTAAAAGACCCAATGTGTATGATCCATAATTCCTCCGTAAAAGACACCACCTGTATGATCCATAATTCCTCCTTAAAAGACACAACCTTGATGATCTATAATTCCACCTTAAAAGACCCAATGTGTATGATCCATAATTCCTCCGTAAAAGACACAACCTGTATGATCCATAATTCCTCCTTAAAAGACACAACCTGGATGATCTATAATTCCACCTTAAAAGACCCAATCTGTATGATCCATAATTCCTCCTTAAAAGACACAACCTGTATGATCCATAATTCCTCCTTAAAAGATACAACCTGTATGATCCATAATTCCTCCTTAAAAGACACAACCTGTATGAGATACAATTCCACCTTAAAAGACCCAACCTGTATGATCCATAATTCCACCTTAAAAGACACAACCTGTGATGATCCAAAGTTCCGCCTTTAAAGACACAGCCTGTGATGATCCATAATTCCTCCTTAAAAGACACAGCCTGTGATGATCCATAATTCCTCCTTAGAAGACACAGGCTGTGATGATCCATAATTCCACCTTAAAAGACA
>SSNS01000606.1:132499-151801 GCA_006937985.1 Aphyosemion australe
CCGTATGTACTATGTGTACACACAATGATACAATATTTGAATGAAAGAAAGAAAAAGTACTTTTCATGTGGGGATAAAATAAATTACTCACTGAATTTAAAGTGGTACTTCACTCATTTTTATTACATCTGCAGTGGTCTCTAGAAGGAATCAATGTCTTGTAAGTCATACTCTGTGGGAAAAAAAGCACTGGTGCGCCTGTTTCAGGAACAGCTGAGCTTCACACAGAAGGATCTGGAGTCTTACTTCCTGATATGTGGACATCTCTCCTCTGATTGGTTAACAGCAACACGACTCTACCACTGACTCTGTTTGCTCTGCAACGTTGATGTTTTATCTCCACTAATAACACAAGCCTGGAGGAGTTCTGCTGTGTGGTGGAGTTGCTAATGCTAACGGTTAGCTTCTACAAGCCCAGACGCTCTCTGCTGTTTCCTGGACACTAAACCAACAACAGTCTTCCCCGTCGTGAGTCAAGATGGGTGAGTCCATGAATGTTAAGTGACAGTGTGACGTAGATCTGTCAGGATTTTCTAATCCTAGAGTTTCACCTAGAGTCTATTTTCTATCAGAAGCTAATGCAGGAGATAGGTGGAGGAGACTATTTTCATGTTCAGCCTGCATGAAACACTCAGAGTGACCCATTAGAATCAGAAATAATCATTAAAACATGGTTTTTATGTGTTCCACACCTTTAAAGAAAATACACTTGTAATATTTATTTTTAAATAACCTTTTTCTTTTTGTTATTTTGCAGAAACAATACCACATATGATAAAGTTAAAGTACCAAGCATTCATCACACATTGGTGAAATTACATCTCCGCATTTGACCCATCCCCATGGTGGGGAGCGGTGAGCTGCAGCTGTGGCCGCACTCGGGAACTATTTGGTGGTTTAACCCCCCAATCCAACCCCTTAGTGCTGAGTGTCAAGCGAGGAGGCATTGGGTCCCATTTTTTCAAAGTCTTTGGTATGACCCGACCGGGAATCGAACCCTGATCTCCCAGTCCCGGGGCGGACACTCTACCACTAGGCCACCGGAGCTGAGATACTATACTGTAGGATATGTGATACAGTATGATAAGGTATATTATGATGCCATTCAATACAATACTATACAATACTATAGGATGCAATTTGGTACAATACAATGTGACAGGTGAAACAACAGAAAATCAAATGGTGATGACCCAGTTCTATCCCAGTGCTATCCCAGCTCTATCCCAGTGCTATCCCGGTTTTACCCCAGTTCAATCTCAGTTTAATCCCAGTGCTATCCCGGTTTTATCCCAGTGCTATCCCAGTTCTATCCCAGTTCTACCCCAATTCTTCCCAGTTCTATCCCGGTTTTATCCCAGTGCTATCCCAGTTCTATCCCGGCTTTACCCCAGTGCTATCCCGGTTCTATCCCAGTTCTATCCCAGTGCTATCCCGGTTTTATCCCAGTGCTATCCCGGTTCTATCCCAGTTCTATCCCAGTTCTACCCCAATTCTTCCCAGTTCTATCCCAGTTCTATCCCGGTTTTATCCCAGTGCTATCCCAGTTCTATCCCGGCTTTACCCCAGTGCTATCCCAGTGTTTTCCTTCTTCCATCTTATTTCAAAGCTTTTCAGATTTAGACAAACAGCAGTGGTGTACCACACTCATCTGCGGTTTCATCTATTTGCAAACAGTCAGACTTTATGTAAACGTGAAGGAACCGATGCAAGAACAGGATGCCTTACACACACCCCCACCCCCACCCACAAAACAAAGCGAGCCAGTGATAGGTGATACCTCTTCACGAGCCCATTCAAATGAGCCACTGGTGCATTTTGCAATGGAAATGAGGAGCATCTGTGTGTGATGACACCTGTGGCTTGGGAGTAAATCGACGCCGGTTTTTGCACAAATTGCTGGTAGCAGCTTTACATCTCCCTTGTAGGCTTTGTGAATTAGGGAGGAGTGGACATCTTTGTATGTGGTTAGTTAGACAAAGCCTATACGCTTTCAGCCCAAACCACACAGTTGAGGGCAGGAGACTGGGACAGAAAACCAGGGAATGAAGCAACAAACCGCATAAACAACCACCACACACTTGCAGAGAAGAGGTATCCTATACCTTGGCAACAGGCCCCATCAATCTTAAATGTAGCCTAGTTACCCAACAGCCCCCGCCTCCCGTGTTTCCTCCTCTCCTCTTATCTTTCTCTCCATCCTTCTATCTTCTAGGTCCCAGTGGGAAAGCATAGGGAGACGGGAAGCTATAAATAGCCTCAGCTACCCTCGGGCAGAGAGTCAGTCATCTCAAACTAATGCAGCTACTTCTCGTCAAAAACATGCGTTCCCAGATCGTCGCTCCAAACGGAGAGGAGTGTGAGCAGCCCAGCGATGCAGACCTCTATCCGCTGCAACGCTAAACGCCGTCCTGCAGGGAGAGACGGGCAAACTTGACCCGGTCCCAGCATGGGCAGCATGTTGAAAGAGGCCTTTGTTATGCAGCAGATCTGAGAATGAGACGTCTGTCTGTGGCAGCGTGGCGTTTACAGAGAGAGACAGGAACGACAGAAAGACAGGAAGGATGCTCCAGCCTCATTACATTCAGAGCACTTCCGTTCTGGCGGCTTCGTCCAGGGTGACTCCACCGAACAAGGTGAACCAGACAGGAACAATACGATTAATCAAACACGCCTCTCCTTGAAGAGCCTTTTCCTCTGGGTCGCAAATTTGCTTCCCGAGGGCACCGCCTGACGTCATGGTGGCTGATAAAGAGAATGGGTGACCCCTGTGTGCGTCTCCACCGGTTTGTATCCCAGGAACATTTGGAAACAACCATCTGACCCTCATTTGGTGCTGGTGGAGTTGGAAAAACAAAGTGGTAATGTAATTTGGCTAACTGCTTCTTTGTGCTTCTCTGTGAAGGCCCAGATCTGATATAAAATCCAAAATTAGTTGGAAATTGGTCATTAAGATGCACGCTTCTGCTGCACATCCAACATGCATGGGAGTCACAAGGTGGGTTTAATGAAACTCCGGAGATTTTCAATCATAAAAACCAGAAACCACGCCAGAACCACTAGCATGCATGGTAGCAGGCCTTCCTGGTGTTGGACCTGCAGACCAGATTTATGAATCTAATACGACTCGGGCAGTTCAGTGGGGGCTTTGCATAAAATGTATTAGGAGAATTCATAATTTAGGTGGGGAGAGAGCAGAATTCCCTTTCAAACCGTTGGAAATTTATGAGCTGAAGCTTGATGATGAGAAAAATACATTAATCGGCCTTATTTAAAGTGTGGGTCAAACATTCGGTTCATGAGGACATTTAAAGTAAAATACATTCCTGACAGATTTAATTTATAAACTACAGAAATTGAAAGTTTTCCTTAAGATGTCACATAAGAGATCATTTAATTCAGCAAGAAAGGCCGGTAAATCTCTGCTCTGGGACACGTCCAAGATGCTAAACAGCTCCTGATGAATGGGCTCCTTCAGGAGACGTTCTGTCCAGATAAGTCAGGAGTCCTCTCAGGTGACATAAAACACGAGTTACTGCACCGTCCTGCTCTTTTTAAATAAATAATCTGGTTTCTAAAAGGTTTTCTTCTCAGAACGTAAAAACTCACCAAAACACATAAAAGGATGAAACTTTTCAACGATTCAATCGTTTGAAAAACATTTTGAATGAATCGTCACGTTAGCACTAAAGCTAGCATCTCGCTGGGCTCTGACGGTTGGTGTCTTAATGGTTGAGGGTCAAACTGCAACATTTATGTGAAATGTTGTAGTTGCAATTTAGTTACAAAGTTTCCTAAATGCGTCTCAATCTATTTTCAAACATCGTCCAAAGCTGTCTCGCGTTTCTTGAACATTCTCTCCCGACGCCAGCGACGACTCTCTTTGGAGAGAATATTTGTAGCAGAAAACATTCAAACATCAAAGTTCCAGAGTCACAAAAAAGAAAATCCCAGCAAAACTGAATTCCACCGGATTCGTACGCGGCGCGTAATGTAATAAATGCGTTTTCCCAGCGAGCTCAGTTATGTGCGTCTCTTTCCACCGGGAGCATTTCAGACGCGGATCGGCAGCGTAAGCGTTCGTCACAGCTTTTCCCGTGGGGTCACGAAATCCCCAAAGATTTGCAATAACGGGTGATTTTGGCAGTTCACATGATAACAAGCTAGGAGACAGATGGCATGTATCCAAAAAGGTGTGTCGTTTATGTTCTGCTCCATTTGCCTCAGCTACGGAGGTTTCACGGGTAATGATGGTGATGTTTTTTTAACAAGTTAATCAACTGAAAACTTGCATGTGTCTTTTTGAAAAATGCCAGATGTTTCACACTGCTCCCACATCCCGCATCCAGACCAATCTGAACTGCTGAGCTTGACGCGTTCTAGAAGTGTAGCAACGCGACACGACACTTCTGGGACACGTCAAAAATGCACTGCGTCATCGCCACACGCCTCAGTCATATTAGGTTCATAAATCTGGTCTGCATGTCCAACACCAGGAAGGCCTGCTACCATGCATGCTAGTGGTTCTGGCGTGGTATCTGGTTTTTATTACTATAACAGCAGCTATTAGTTGCGTTTTATGCTTCACGGACATTACACGATGCTTACGCGTCCGGTGGAAACCTGGGGTCATTAACAGGCACCTGATTGATAAGGCTTCCCGACACACGCAAAGACTTTAACTTTTAGGAGTGTAATGTGAGAACGTAAGAATATTTGTTGCGGAAAATTTTCGAACATCAAAATTCCAGGGTCATGACACTGCTCCTCCTCCTCAAAACGAGTCAGTTAAGGTGGTCCGAAGGACTTCTGTTCGTCTTTCTCTGGCGGTAGGGCTGGGAGATATGGCCTAAAATCAATATCACGGTATATTGAGGAGTTCACCTCGATAACGATATATGGGCGATAACTACATGTATAAGCAAAAACAAGATTTGTCCACTAGATGGGGCTGTCATGTGCATTACGTTGAGTCACGTTGTCATGTGACTCGAGGTGGTACAGCTTTTAAAGGGACATGTATGTCCCCAACCTACACACCTCTTTTCACTATTGAATATATGTGAACAACGATAACAATAAGAGTCAGAATTTTCAGATTTATTGCCCAGACCTATCTGGAGGTTTTCCAGCCAAGGAAAATCTGGGAAAGAACCAGTACTTACTGGTGGGATTATTTACCCTCTCTAGCCTGGGAATGCCTTGGGATTGATCCGATCTCAAATTAACAAAGAATGGTGGAAAATGCAAAAGAATAAAAATAAAACCTCCATTTTTAATAATTAATTCTCTGCCCTCTTCAGTATTTTGTCACTACTTCATTTTTAGCCAACATCTTTGTTCATCAAGAGGTTTTCATCTAAATAATGAATATTACTCAGTTAATTTTTAATGAGCATCCATGACAGTGAAACAAATGGTTGCTAGGAGATCTATGATGCAACTGTAGAGCCTCGCTCTCCAGGCCGATCGCCTTACAACAACAAACACCCACAACACCACGGCTGGTTACTGCCGCCCTGCACCTACTCCACTCGAAGAGCCGCAGGTGTAACTGTTCAAATCTGCCGGATTTTGTCTCAACTCTTTTGCAAAGATGTTTTTTTAATCAGCTTGCGTAAGAGCAGTATCCCGAAGCCCCGGCCAGACATCCATGCTTTGTTTTAACCCGCTGTGTCCAGCTCCGTGTCAAAAGGCACGGGGATAGGGTTCCGAGGAAGCGGTGTAAACCGTAATTGCCGCTGACAGCTCGTTGGCAGAACACCGTGTATCCCGTTTCCCGGCTGGGACCAGACAAAAGACACGGGGACAAAAGATGCGTCCCGTTCCTTTCATTAGCTCATGTTCACTCTCCGCTGTTTTTGTCCCGACACCAATTAAAAACAAGTCTTTTCCAATGATTCCAGAACAGCACCCCGGTTTCAGCGCCATGATTAGGTGTTTGTTTTTGGAGGGAAGGGTCGGGCGAGGCAGGACGAAGTCGGTGCTCAGCATCATTTGAACAAGGACAAGTGGAGCTTGTGCACGTTGGGGACCAAGCCGTTGCACAAGAGACCCCCTGGGTTTGTCCTCTGATGGGCTGTTAGTCATGTTCACCCAAGTTGGTGGCACATGGAGGGACAGACGTCTGTGTGGCTGCAGCCTCGTCTCCGTGCACCCAGTTCAGCAAGACAGGGAGAGGGCGCGGCATCACGGGAACACGCCGCAGAGGAGTATTTTGCAATCTGCCGTAATTTTTTTCTGTGATTCGACTTTAAAGACCTGAAACAACATGTCAGGGCGAGTGGGCAAGCAGACAAACGTGACAAAGGGGCTAAAAATTCCCCACAATGAGGCGAGTGGCTGCTACGCACAAAGGAGGCAGCGTTTGTGTCATGCATGCTCCATTTTTAGCTGCACGGCAACAAACCGCTCAATCACGGCGCGGAGAATCAACACGGGAGACCAAAAATAATGATTGTTTGCCCACCACGTGTGCACGTGCACATATCTGGTGTGTGTGCTTCTAAAAATAGACTCGGGGATAAGCCGGGCCCTCTTTATTGCAGTGAAAGCTTTTAACCCATTCAACCCCTGGATTTAGGCAGAGGATGTGTGATGGAGTGCGTTTGGAGCGGAGGATGAAAAAGGGACGAGTGAGTGGAGAAAACATTGTTTATTTACGCAGAATCAACCATAAACCGGTGGTTTATTCAGCGCTATAGGTGCAGAGAGGTTTACTCTCTTTCATTCACTGTTTCCATTCACCAGCTCATTCTTTAGGTCTGTACGCCTCCAGCTAACAGCTTCTGACAGGTGTAATAAAACGCAAATCCATAACATAGACTCACAGCCATCTGGAGATCTGTGTGCACACTGTACTGCAGCGTTTGTCAAAGACGTGGGTGGGATCCAAAAACGCTCCCAAAAACAGGCCATCAAATTATCCTGGAGGAGATTAGCACACCAAGCAGCTGGCTGTCAGAAAGTCTAATACTTTCAAATCAAAATAAAAGGTAATAAATCTTTCTGTCGCTGCCGCCAACGATAAGGAGACCACGGCTCTGGAGTTTATTAGAACGTTATTAACTTCTGGTCACGACTACCTAGAAAGTATCAAATCTAGAAGCCGTTCTTCTTTATTAACGGTTTATTAAAAACACACCAGGTGTGTGTGTGTGTGTGTGTGTGTGTGTGTGTACACTACAGGCCCGTCTCTGGGGTCGGTTACTACTCACCTACGAGGGAAAAACCCTCCACTGGGGCGTGACACATACACGTGTCGCTGCTCTGACTTGGCCATGTTTTACGTCAGCAGATGTCCCTCTGTGACAAAAGTCCCTACAGAACAGATACTAACCAGTTCCAGTAACTGGGATGGTGATGGTAGTTTAGTTTCTGTGTCATTGTGGTTTCCTGTTGGTTTAAGCTAGTCGTTACATCACCTCCCTGCCTGCTTCACTTCTCATCCACATCGGCTTGAAGCACATCTTCAGCCTGAATAAATCTGTTCTTTTTTTGCTAAATGGCAAAAAGCTGCAAAAGTGCACCAAGTGAAAATGTAGATCCACATACTGAGTGGATAACAAAAAACTCAAGACCCAAATAATAAAGTTTATGTTTAACAAAGTTCCTGAAAGCAGAGTTGATTTTAAAAAAGAACGGATTATACAAGACTCACGTTTTACATCCTTTTGTGATGCCATGCGGGTCTCTGCTGCCTCTAAACACTCCATAACAGCCAATCAGGGTGTGTGTGGGCATGGCCAACCCAACTTGTCTTCCCTGCCCTGAAACGGCTCATTCTGGAAGGTACTGAAACGATGAACCCAATCCCAATACTCACCCTGCGCCCTTCTGTGAAGTGCACTTAGAGGAGGCACGGCGTAAGGCTTCGAGTGCGTAGTACACAAGTGTGCCGATTGGAACAGGGAGCATTGCGTCATCGACCGCGATGCATGCCGAGACACTGGTCGCTGTTTGTGCTACTTTTTAAAAATCTTAATTAACAACTTTCAAACAATTATTTGACCATTTATAGTGTAAAATATTCAGAGCATGAATAAAAATCATTAATGAACTTCTTTCACTTGAAAATACCTATTTTCAGAAAAGGCACGTGAGCGGTTGCTCCGCCTTCTTCTCAAAATTCCCACGCAGCAATGGATTGTGGGTAATACCCTTGCCTGAAGTCTGCATCTATGTGGACTTGGGCAAAGTGCGGATTGAGGGTGCTAAAGGGGCGTGGTCACATTCCGCACTTGAGAATCAGGACACCCTACGCAGTCGCACCCCTGGCCGGGAACGTGCAATTGAAGGGCGCAAGAGTGGAAGTGCAAGTGTTGGGATTGCCTATCAACACTGAAACTGCTGAGATCGCTTCATGTGAGGGATTTAGTGCAAAGAACTTCATGAACACGGTTTATATGGACACGATACCCTCTGATAGGTTGTTATAAAAAGTATAAAAACGTCAGCACAAACACCTCTGTAACTCCGGTTGGTCGTGATTCATGTTTTAGAAACACTAACCCGCTAATGTTCAGCGTTTATGAAGCAGGGTGCATGAGATCAGACTTTTACTGGATATTGTGATGACATCAGTCAGATTATTGTGAAGAAATTTATCACAGAAATTTATTAGAAAATGTTTAAACTGTCTTATAGACAGCAAGTTTTCCTGATGACTAAATTAATTATTGTTTGTGCTGCTATGTAGTAGTAGTAGTAGTAGTAGTAGTAGTAGTAATGGTGGTAGTAGTAGTAGTAGTGGTGGTAGTAGCAGTAGTAGTAATTGGTAACGGTAAATGGCCTGTATTTGGACAGCACCTTCTTAGGGTTCTACAACCCCCCAAGGCGCTTCACAACACAATTAGTCATCCACCCATTCACACACACACATTCACACGCTGGTGGTGATGAGCTACATCGTAGCTACAGCTGCCCTGGGGCGCACTGACAGAGGCGAGGCCTGCCGTACCCAGGCGTCACCGGTCCCTCTGACCACCACCAGCAGGCAAGGCGGGTTAAGTGTCTTGCCCAAGGACACAACAGCAGCATTCTATGGGGCGAGCCGGGATCGAACCTGCAACCTACCGATTACTGGACAACCCGCTCTACCTCCTGAGCTACTAGTGGTAGTAGTAGCGTTAGTAGTAGTAGTAGCGGTAGTAGTAGTAGTAGTAGCGGTAGTAGTAGTAGTAGTAGTAGCGGTAGTAGTAGTAATAGTAGTAGCGGTAGTAGTAGTAGCGGTAGTAGTAATAGTGGTACTAGTAGTAGCAGCAGTAGTAGTGGTAGTAGTAGTAGTAGCGGTAGTAGTAGTGGTAGTAGTAGTTGTAGTAGCGGTAGTAGTAGTAATAGTAGTAGCGGTAGTAGTAGTAATAGTAGTAGCGGTAGTAGTAGTAGTAGTAGCAGTAGCAGCAGTAGTAGTGGTAGTAGTAGTTGTAGTGGGTAGTGGTAGTAGCGGTAGTAGTAGTGGTAGTAGTAGTAATAGTAGTAGCGGTAGTAGTAGTGGTAGTAGTAGTAATAGTAGTAGCGGTAGTAATAGTAGTAATAGTGGTATTAGTAGTAGCAGCAGGTGTAGTGGTAGTAGTAGTTGTGGTAGTAGTAGTAGTAGCAGTAGCAGCAGCAGTAGTAGTGGTAGTAGCGGTAGTAGTAGTTGTAGTGGTAGTAGCGGTAGTAGTAGTAATAGTAGTAGCGGTAGTAGTAGTAATAGTAGTAGCAGCGGTAGTAGTAGTAGTAGTAATAGTGGTATTAGTAGTAGCAGCAGGTGTAGTGGTAGTAGTAGCTGTGGTAGTAGTAGTAGTAGCAGTAGCAGCAGCAGTGGTAGTGGTAGTAGTAGTAGTAGTAGTGGTAGCAATAGTTGTAGTAGCAGTAGTGGTATTAGTAGTAGTAGTGGTAGCAATAGTTGTAGTAGCAGTAGTGGTATTAGTAGTAGTAGTAGTAGTGGTAGCAATAGTTGTAGTAGCAGTAGTGGTATTAGTAGTGGTAGTAGTAGTAGTAGTGGTAGTAGTAGTGACAGTATTCAGCCTTTTACTCAGTTGAATATTCAAATCTAACTATTGTAAAACTTAAACCTGCTGCATAATGAATAACTGGTTCTAGTCTGCAGGATTGTCTTTTTAATTCAGAACATTTGCTCTGGGCTTTTATTGTGAAGGCTAGGAAATTAGGTATAAAGATGGTGGTTCGACCCATTAAACCAAATATTTAATATTTTAGAATTTGAGCATCAAGTATTTGCGCACAAAACGTTTTCCTGGAACACTCACAAAATTTACAGTTTTGGTCTTAGGCTGTTTCCAAACCCAGGGGCTGCAGCCTTCGAAGGCTGTTTACGTCAAAGCAACGTAGGGTGTCCAAGCTCAAAGGCTCCAGCAAGTGCCAATTTTATTTCCCCCAAATTCAAGCACAAGTCTGGTGTGTCCTTCGTGGCCCATCCTATCCCAGGATTCACTGCAGATGACTTCTAACCCAGGAGAGGACAACAAATGTAAGTGTATTTGTCAAAATTCCTAAGGAAAATGATCGTAAACGAGCTCGTACGCCGTTAACGCTGCTGTAGCTCCTAATGGGTTAGCTACATTTTCACTAGCTTCTGGTTAGCATGGTTGCTAGGCTAGGTTGAGTTTATAATGTTTAATTTGAAAGAAAAAGGCAGATGCTAATGTTTTTGCCTTTACGTGAGTGTGTGGGCTCATCTGTAATGTTTGCAAAATGGCTGAACGTTGTACGTATGTATGTTCATTTATCTGTTAGCCAGCTTAAGGCAGCATAAACAGCCACATTTTAACAACACAAAAACAGTTAGAATATGTTTTTTTAATAGAAAATGAGCTAAATGTTCACGTACGGGGAGTTCACCCTAAAATAAACGACCAAACAAACGAGAGTTGGCCTTTAATTTTAGAATGTTTTGGTAAAGCGTGTTCCTGATCATTAGAACGTGTAAAAGTGTGAAACGTGTCTTTGTTGCATAAAACATCAGCCTCTTTTTCACACGGGTGTAATCACCACCACCATCAGCCAGGACACAGTGCTGAAACTATGTGGCCACATAAACTTCAGCGTCATCGTCTAACGATCTGGGTTTTAGGCGCCAGCTTCGTAAAGCTGGGCTTGCGAGTTTCTAACGAGTCAACCGCCCAAAGTCAGGAGCCAGTCACAGAAACCGGCAGGTATACACCTAAAATACTCGTGTTTGTCATAAATCCATTTTAAACTCATGCAAACAGCAGTGAAGGACACAAGTCTGCAGATGTCTGATGCTAGGTGCCACGCCTCCCCCAGGTCTGATGTTCCTGGATGATCCGTCTCGTTTCTCGTCTGTAGAAATGGACAATCAGAGCCGAGATACGGCTCAGCCATTCAAGGAAGTTTACTATTAAAGACACACACACACACAGCAAAATAAAGCAGTAAAATCTAATCTGAACCGACTTTACGACCCGCTGTAGACGAGTGCCGATAGCGTTCGTGGAAGGCGTTAATTTTTAATCGTACAATGAATTTAAAGTCCACCCCCCCGCCCCATTCACAAATACAGTGCATGACACACACTTAGCAGCTACTGGCGGGCCTCACGCTGAGAGTGTGACTCATGAACGGTTCTTACTCCAGCGGTGTGGACTTTCCTGGAAAGCCCGTGAGCTTCTGACTAACAAAACAAATCATTGGCAGCTAATGGCTCCTCTCCTCCTCTTTAGTGAGCAGCACCTAAGAAGCCGAGTAAGTCGGCTCCACCGTTTGTGTCTGGGAGCAGAGTGGACCCGTGTCTCCTCTGTTTATCATCTAGGAAGGTGAGAAACCCAGACCACCAACAGGAAGTGATAAGAGAGCCTGGCAAAGAGCACGAAACCACGGAGGAGCCGCCGTGGGAGGGCCGGGAGGCAGCTCCTGAGTTCTGAGTAAACCGTAATAAACGGCAAAAATAAACGGCTGAAGCGTAAATGAATCACAACTATAACACAATCATTAACCGACAAAAACAGCTCCGTGTTCAAAACCATCAACAACATTTCAGTCCAGAGATCTCGCTGAAACGAGTTTAACTGGAAAAATCCTAAAAATGATCAATATGTTTATGATTGTTATTTTTATTACTACCTTGCAACATCACTCCCACATTCCCAAAGTAAACTTTACAAAATGCAAGAATAATATGCTGCAGCTTTTTTCTAGTTGGGAACATAAAACAGACTTTAAAGGACACTTTGCAACTTTTTCCTATGTTTAAATCCTGTTCTTGAGCCAGTTTGTGATAAAATGACCCTTTACAGGTTAATGAAATGTCACTCAGACCCCCACCGCTCCCCCTGTGCAACTTCAGAGTGGCGGTCCGGTCCCTGTTGGACTTAGTAAAGTGGAGCTGACATGCCTGGTGCTGCAGTCTGCTTCCAGCATGTTTTAGATCATGAACACAGCTGCTTGGTTTGATTTAGTGATGAACCGCTCCTGTAGACACTAATGAAGGCTGAGGAGACATTTCAGCTGTTAGATTAAGGTGTTAAAAAGACAAACGCACAGCGAGGAGAGAAGTTTCACTTTTGGTTTCACTAACGAACACTAGGGGGTGCTAAAAACAAGCCAAACCTGACTAGTTTCCGTTTAATCCCGGTCTGTGAACTCACCATCACTAAATGCTAATTTACGCTAACGCTAGCAGATTTTAATGAAGACGTTTTTAATTCAAGTATCATAATATCGTTCATGTTAATTATAAATTTACCTAAAAACATGGATTAGCCCACTTTAAAGCAACATTCCGCAACTTTTACACCTTAAAATTATGCTTTTTTGTAAAGTTTTTGCGTCATAGTATTATCTATTATGTTCATTTTCATACCTGTGATAGTGTTGGGGGGTCCCAAGTCTGTTTACTGCTCTATACAGTTTTTGTGCTTCGGGTAGCCGCAAGATGTACTGACTGGGTGTCGTTTTACGGCACAATATGGCAAGCCAAAGGGATAAAAAAAGTGAGTGTTCTAAACGCGCGTTATGTCCGCCAAAATGCGCATCCTGAACGCGAGTTTTGACGCCAAAGGGGGCAAAAACTCACGTGTTCTAAAGCGAGCATTGCCTGCCAAAACGCGTGTCTTGAACGAGCGTTTTGGCGGACATAATGCGAGTTTAGAACGCGCATTTTTTTTATCCCTTTGGCTTGCCATAATTGTTTAACGTAGACTCGTGGTTTAGCAGTGGCAGATTCACCAAAGAAAGCTAGAGATCCCTTATCAGAGGAATTTAGTAAAAGAAAAGGAGAACGTGATAGAACAAGAGCAAAGACCAGAGTTATTATTGGGCCGTCTTTTCCTCCCTGGAGAGCTCTTTTAGAAAGAACAGCATGAACTACGGACTCTGACCTAGCCGTGCTGCTAATGGATAAAGTTAAAGTTAAAGTCCCAAGTCATCCTCACACACTGGTGAACTTACATCTCCGCATTTGACCCATCCCCATGGTGGGGAGCGGTGAGCTGCAGCTGTGGCCGCGCTCGGGAATTATTTGGTGGTTTAACCCCCCAATCCAACCCCTTAGTGCTGAGTGTCAAGCGAGGAGGCATTGGGTCCCATTTTTTCAAAGTCTTTGGTATGACACGACCGGGATTTGAACCCCGATCTCCCAGTCCCGGGGCGGACACTCATACCACTAGGCCACCGAAGCTGGTAAGTAATAAATGATTGTGTTTGGTCGGGCATAAAGTTGTTATACAGTCCTGATAAAACTATTTATTCAATGTGTGGAGGTGGAAAAGTATGTTTTCGTTGTTTTGCCTGACATTAGGAATGTAAACATGCCACTTATGCCCGAGAGAGAGATTAAATGTTACGACAGTGACGTTACGCAGCAAGCCCCTAGAGGGCGACAGAGACTATATAACTGTTGTGGAATGCTGCTTTAATACTAATTATTTCACATAAATCAGCAGAAATCGGTGCATTTCTCATTAGAATTAAAATTTTCCATTATTTACTTTACATGTATTAATTATTGCTCAATTACACTTTACAACCTAAATCAAAAGGCTGGGATTCCACGGAAAATGGAAAATTAAAATATACCTGTATTAAAACTTACAATTTCATTAGAAATACATAAAAACAACATCATCTTATGCTTCTGGGTTTTACCGTGAGTACCACACCATTTGGTGCTTCAGACACCTTCCAAACAGAAATTCCTAGGATTATCAAGGCTAGTGGCAAATTAATCTGGGTTACTTAAACATGAAAGATAATCCTAATTTACTAAAATAACTAAATCTGCCATAATGGAAGCCCAAACAGCAAATATATGCAGACAATCTCCTGTTTATCAACCGATGAGTTAAAACAGCTGAAGAAATGTCCACATTTCTGCACCTAAAATGCTTAAAGGTTTTATAAATTCAAGGAATGCAGGTTTCCAAATACGGTAAACAGTCTCGGCACAGCGAGGCTGGCTCTGTGGAAAATGGCGGACTTGGCAAGTCAAGCAGCTGCTTCTGAGCCCAGAAGATGTCGTTATCCTTAAGTCGTCCCTGGACACGGTGCTGCTGCTCACTTCACGTATCGTCAGAGAACCTGGCATCCTGACGTCTGGAGACCTTGTTCTGTTGTTGCAGCTACAACCTCCACACACTAGATGTCGCTGTGGTGTTCCATATTCATCCTTTAAACATAAAAACCCAAAACAAGCTCGACTGTTGGGAGTTTTTTGTTTTTATTTGTTGTTTAGCTAAAACTGACCTGAACCTGACCCTGATTTTGTTCAGAGGAACGTTTTTTTAGATTTCCCGCCCAACGGTAAACGATATTTAATCTAACCATCCCATAAGTCCTGGATGAAAGAGAAAAGAACATGCATGCAGGGTGGTAAGCTCATTCACAGATTACAATAATGGTGCATGAGCATGCACGCCTCTAGCTGCTGCTGGGGGGTGAAGCTGACTGGATAGAAGAGCAAAAACAGGGTTTTGGAGTGAAAAGTAGAGATGTTTAAGCTGCAGCATCACTTTTATCCATCATGACGTCTCAGCAGCGTCTCCTGAAATATCCCTGTCACAAACTCGGCTCCAGAAATAAAAGATGTAGTTTAATCCAAACAGGTGCCTGAAGGTCACAGAGGTGCACGTTCCTCTTTAAATGTCTCCGGCGGCGCAGCAGCATCCAACAAGTGCCTCTCTGAGCCGTCACTCAAACCAGACAAGCAACACCTCAAACCGACGCCCACGCCTTGGCAGCTCTCAGAGGGCCCAGATCGGCTCCTCTCAAGGATTTCTCTGGTTTTATCCTCTTTTTCCTAACGAGGCTGTGAGAAAGAAGCACGCCTCCTCCCGCTCTCCCACAAAAGGCTCGGGTTTGGTTTCAGCCACAGGTGAGGCCACAAAGGTGACAGGTGGATACTGGATCCAGAGGGCAGCGTGGGAAATTAAAAAGGTTGCATTTAGACGAGAGCTGCTTGGTTTTATCTGCTCCGTCAGCTGAAGAGTGACTCATCCTGCTGACCCGCGATCACAGCAGGACCGTGATCCAACGTGAGTTCTGGTGCTAAAGGATACCAGCTGTTGGTCCAGAACCCTCCGGGTCATAAGGTACCTACTGGATAAAACCCACAGGGTTTACTCTAAAAGGCTCGTTTCATCAGAACATTTATAGACACAACAAATCGCCTGAAGAGAGAAACCAGAGTTTAAATCAACATTTTCCCTGAACTGAGCTTTAAAATCTCCGTTTATTAGATTTGTAAAAACTTTTGTTTTATTTTCCCGTCACACAGAAGTCCAGCCTTGTAGGGTCTAATAAATAAATAAATAATTACATTTAGAGGGTTTTGTGGAGGATTCACACATGCTTGCTTTGTATTTGATGTATTTTAACATGTCGGGTTGTTTAGCAGGTCACTTTAACGTCAGGTTATTAACAGGGAAAGTCATTAATCAGTGAGCATGAGCCATGTTTGTAGTTCTGATTAATCAACAGGCATATCTACAGACACCTCGTGTTTAGGTGGATTTTATTGATCCTCTCAGGAAAATTATTTAAACCATAAATATGTGAACATCCTTTACCCAACACCTGCAGAACCCAAAACAAGCCAACTCAGTGGGCCCAACCCAAAGTCTGGGACGTGATGACATCATCACTAACTTATGAACGTAAACAACGGGTTTAACATGATAACACAATGTTACGTTTTGATCATCACATCGTACGCCTGCATCATTGCACCGTAGGTCCTGCTGTGACTCTACCTGTTCTCGTCTTAACGGATGAACCAATCACAGTTCATCAGTTTGAGGAAGCAGACCACGAGGGGTTGGTTGGGTGAGATTTAAAGTTAAAGTTAAAGTCCCAAGTCATCGTCACACAATGGTGAAATTACATCTTCGCATTTGACCCATCCCCATGGTGGGGAGCGGTGAGCTGCAGCTGCAGCCGCGCTCGGGAACTATTTGGTGGTTTAACCCCCCAATCCAACCCCTTAGTGCTGAGTGTCAAGCGAGGAGGCTTTGGGTCCCATTTTTTTAAAGTCTTTGGTATGACCCGACCGGGATTTGAACCCTGATCTCCCAGTCCCGGGGCGGACATTCATACCACTAGGCCACCAGAGCTGGTTGTTTTCTGAATTTTATCGGCTATTTGAAGCTTCAATCAACAACAAGCTGCGCCACGATTGGTCCGATCTACACAGGTGAGGAAAAGAGGGCGGGACTTCTGACCTATCAGCCAATAGATAAAGATGTTGCCTCAGCCCTTTACCTGTTGGATCAGGTAAGATGTCTGTTGCTAAGATGCTAATGGGGGTCATGATGAGAACTCCAGTGGTAAAATACGTTGAAGTGTGGACGAAAGACGTGTAGAGGACTAACCCTCGTGGTTTTAAAGACTGTTTCTGTTTGAGACGGTTCTTTTCTGTCAGCGATGAGGCTCAGAACGCAGAGTTAGTTTGCATTTCTGAGTGATTTGACTAAACTCTCTACATGTTTTGATTTTAGCATGTAGCTAAGAACGCTAACCTGACCCTGAATAATGTAATTTAACGCCTGCGGTGCGTAAAACGCCACCGGTTTCATGATCTAGAAGATAGCAGTGCAGCAGAACCTAAAGTGTTACAGCGTTAGAAAACATCTCAGCGTGTTGTTTTTTTTATGTGGTGCAGCCCTACCGAGAATGAGATCATATAATCACACATTGTTTGGTTTAGGCTCAAACGTCTTCCATCAGTTTGATAATGGCCAAGAATGTTTCATAAACCATAAAAGTTGGCTCCAAATTTTATTTAAGCCTCCAAAAGATCGCCCTCGTGAATCAGTATTGGGTTCATTTGTAAACATCAGACAGTAAAAATGGTTGTTAGTCCTTTTGGTCGACCTGTGGGGGTGTTGGAACAGGAAGTGGAGGTTCAGAGAGCGCACCTCTGTGGGACGTCCAGGTGTAAACCATGGAGATGTTAGAGGGCCGTGGTGTTTATACTCCACACACTCCCAGGTGGATAAAGTAGACATGGCCGACTCCATCAGGCACCAGAGGGACCGGAGCAGGAAACTAGTTACGGAATAATTGATCAGTTCTCTACAACTCGAGCCCGAGCTCCTAGACTAACCTTGATGAGGCGTCAGAGTAAAGTCGACTGTGTTAATGAGGCGACGGCGAGGACGTCGTCCCTCACCCTCTGCAGCTCATCCATATTGAATTAAGCCCATTAGCAGTCATAAGACCAGATTAAAATGTTTTATTGCGTTTTAGCGAGCCGCGATCTGTCTGTGCTCCTAATCAAAACGTGGCATTTATCAACATGGCAGACGGAACAGCGGGAAGACTTTCCTTAATGTGGCGGCACCGAGGAGCTCCACTGTCATCACTCTACATGTGACAGGTAAGAACTCATAGGAGGTCCCCGCCGAGGCTCAGCGGCGCTCCGACAGAGGGAAAACAGGAGAATCCCAGCTTCAGAGGAAGACTTATGACTGTTCAGTTTTCCAGACTGTCGGACATCCAGAACTCATACTTAATAAATGAATTATGTGGGTTTTATGGAGTTTTTATTGAAAGTGCACTGATGGTTTACCAGATGAACGGGATCGGTCGATTCCTCAGCTTAACTCGTTTGACTGTTTTTTTACATGCCCATGAACGCACCATTCCCTATCAGCAATAACAATATTTCCAATGTTAAATCCAGGCCGTGAACGCACCACTGAGAGCTAATGCACACTGAACAGGTTTGGAAGTTTGTTTGCTTTAATGTGTTTTTTATTATTGTGTTTATTAATATTCTTTATGGTAAACCTAACTCTAACTACTTATTTAAAATATTTTTTATGTTAAAAACAAGTCAGAAGACTCATCCGAGGGTATGGAAACCAAACAGGTAATATATTTGGGTATAACTAAACTAACTAGCTTTATAAAAATCCATAAAGACGTTAGGAGATGATAATCTGGTGAATAAAGGAGACATGTGGACATCAGAATCAGCCGATTAGAGAATAGCAAAAACAGGAAAAGTGGAATCAGCCTATAAAAGTCAAATCTGAGCAGTTCTCAGTAGGAAAACAGTTTATTTTCCACCCCGTCTAAATCCATCCTGAGTGAGGCAAAGGTCCTACCTTGGTGGCTGTTTGATGTCATTTCTGACAGGTCGGTCAGGTGGGTCCACAAACGTTCCAGCGAGCGAGCGAGCACCTGGCGCGGCGTGTGTTTTCCTTCCAGAACAGATGTGAGTGTGTTATAATGCAGGTGTGTTTTACAGCAGCGGCTGAAGTCCTGCCAAAGCTGTGGGGAGTGGGTTTAAACGGGCTTGTGTGCAAGGGCTGATCCAATATTCCAGACGGTCAAACGAGAAACCGGAAGCAGATGTCCAGCAGCAGCCAATCTCCATTAGCCTAATGATCTGGCTGCTCCAATCACCGCGGCAGCTTGCTTTAGCACCAGTTTGAACCTGTGAGAGAGGTCAGAGAGGACAGTGTCACTATGGGTCGTTATAGATGGAACATTAAATCTGATTGTACAGTGTGAGATGATACACGACAATACGGTATGAAACAAAACAATACCATCTAATACTGCAAGATGTAGTATGGTAAGGTACCATACAGTATGTCAGTTCGATAAGATACACCACAAATCAGTCAGACTCTGTATAGGAGATACTAATACAGTCAGATATGACACATTTTAACACGGTAAAATTCAGTATGGTACGATATGATACAACATTATACTGTAAGACCCAGTATGGTCTGCTACCATACAGTATGTATGTAGGAAACGATGCACCATAAACCGGTAAGATTCCGTAATGTACAACACCATACTAGGGCTGGACAATAATTCAATAACAAT
>SSNS01000606.1:151934-185381 GCA_006937985.1 Aphyosemion australe
AAAAAAAATATAGAAGGATAGACGTATGGCACGACAGGAAAAAAATGGGTCAATAAAAAGTTTATTTTTTTTTCTATTATAGCCTATCAGGTAGCTTAATACTAGAGTCAATACTTACACCCAACCAATCAAAAACACAGACCCAGGTACGCTCCGTCACTAAGCCCCGCCCTCTCAAACCAAAAAAACAGCAAAATGTTGCAGCCAGGAGCGGTGGAGGAACTTGTCCCGTAAAACACAAAATAATCATCATAACCATACATATCTGCAACAGTCACTTTATGTTTCTTATATTTATTATTCATATTTTTTATGCATTATATTTTTTTCACTAGTTTACTTGTACGTTTGCACCATTCAGATCAAGCAAATTCTTCGTAATGTGAGACTCTCACTTGCTAGCCGATAAAACACAATTCTGATTCTGAAAAAGGTTACGGTAGTTCACCAGCACGGCGATATTTTGGTTGTTACAAATCTGACAAAAACGACACTACGGTCAACTGAAAAATTTGCAGATAATGGATTAAAAGTCAAGTCTGGTAACAATGACATCAAATGGCCAGGGCTGCACTTGGAATATATTTTCGCTCTAAAACGAGATGCCTCATCTCCATCGGTTTTACCCTATAAGTCAGTAAATAAAAAATAAATAAATGTATTTATACTTATTTTAAACATATCTACATTTCTTTATAATTATTGGTAATTGTTGGTATCAATCACTATGATAATTTTTTAAGAGATATGCTTTGAGTGATGGTGCTGCTGTGACAAGTGAATTTCCCCACTGAGGGATCAATAAAGTCTATTCTATTTTATTCTTTATTTTCTATATCGTCCAGCCCTACACAATACAGTCAAATACGAGAAGATACAGTATGGCACAATACAATACCGTATGACACAGTACAATAAGTAAGTTCCAGCATGGTACGATATGATAAACTACAATACGGTAAAATACGGTAAGTACAATAAGATCCAGTATAGTACGATATAGGGCTGTAACAATTTTGGCAATATCGCAATATGGTCGTAGTCTTGTCAAGGTATTATACAGTATGTCTTGATGTAAAAATAACACTTTTCAGTCTGCTCCACCAGAGCATAGCAAAGTAAACTACATAGACCATGATCCTTTGCTTCCGCGTCATCGGCCAGTTTACCAATAGGAGTGCATGCAGCACACACAGCAAAGAAAAACAAACTGTGTCTGACCGAGACAGGAAGAGACTGAACAAGCTAGCTACCAAAGCTAGCTCGGTTCTAGGCTGCCCACTGGATTCTGTTGAGGAGACGTGTGAAAGGAGGATGCTGGGGAAGTTGACCTCCATCTTAAGAAACCCCTTCCACCCAATGCACTCCACTGTGGAGATCATGGACAGCTCCTCCAGAGGTAGACTGAGACATCCCAGATGTAAAACTGAGCGCTATCGTAGATCTTTCATCCCCTCTGCAGTAAGAGTGTATAACTCCTCAGTTTAAGCTGTACTGGTACCATCCTGGTACACAATAACACCAATGCAATATTCAGTATGTGTTCTATACTTATGCAATACCGGATTCACATCGTTGTCTGAGTCTCTTACAGTATGCTGGTACCAAGGTTGTTTTTATCTTTTATTTGTGGTTTTTTAGTGATCTAAGATTACAATACTAGATTACTGCCTATGTGTATATACATGTATCCTTGTTTTTTTATCTTCTTCTAATTACCTTTTGAGTGATGGTGCTGCTGTGACAAGTGAATTTCCCCACTGTGGGATCAATAAAGTCTATTCTATTCTATTCTAAACATGGAGGGTGGAGGCTACAGCGGTGAACGCAGCACAGAGGGTACCAGTCAAAGTATTTTATGTTGTGAGTCTTATTATTGTGAGCCTCGCCACAATATCGCAATAAATATTGTATCGTGAGGTAGGGCTGTGTGATATAACGAAATGTTTCGTCTGTACGATAGAAAATGTCTATCGTTTAATATGAAGCTCTATCGTTTACACCACGATACGGCGTTTTACGGCAGTATTTTACGTCATGATGCCTTACGGCATATCCATGCACGCGCGGCGCGCCACGCTAGCCATGCATGAACAAACATGGAGGAGGACGGTAGCGGACGCGGTTCAGACCAGGGTAATTTTCATCAGGATGACCTGCCAACCCAAACGGAGGAGTTTGTACCTAAAAGAGGGGAAACTTCTGTTGTATGTGGTTTGGGTGTAGGAAGGCCGACGCGGACCAGAAAGCAGTTGTTTGTAAAGTTTGCCGGTTCCCGGTGCCAACAACAGACTCCAACACTACAAATGTATTTTATCAGCTGCGCAAGAACCACGATAAAGAATACAGAGAGAGTCAACAAGCAAAAGCCGTAAAAGCAGCGTCGAGTGGTAGCGTAAGCGCTCATAACAAACTCCAGACACAGACGCTGCAACAGGCGTTTACCCGTGGTGCACCATATAACCACCGCTCCCGCAGATGGAAGGAGATCACTACTGCAGTTGTCAAGCACATCTGCAAAGACATGGTTCCAATCTACACAGTCTAGAAACGTGGGTTTGGTGAGTTGGTGCAAACACTTGAAATTTTATATTAACTATGAATTTAATTAAAAGAAACAATGCTATATCGTTATGTATATTCTTATCAGGATATAAAATGAGCTATATCGGGATATGAAATTTTTGCCATATCGCCCAGCCCTATCGTGAGGTTCATATCGTGACAATATTGTATAGTGAGATTTGGATATTGGTACACCCCTAGTACCATACCACGGTAAGATACAACGCATACCGTACAACATGCAACACAATTCAATATCATACATACGGTGTGATACTGTATGATACATTCAATAAAGTATGAGTTAAAGGAGTTTATTAATGCAAAAATCTTGACAGTTCAATGGCCCCAAAGTTGTTGTTTTTTTATCTAATATGACACCAATGTCAGAGTGTCTCATAGTTATTATTTCCATAAAAATAGTTTGAGTTTAATTTATTCAACATTTTTACAATGGTAGAGTCAATGCAAGAGTCAATGGAAGAGTCCTGGAATGGAAGAGTCAATGGTAGAATCAATGGGAGAGTCAATGGTAGAATCAATGGGAAAGTCTGGGAATGGGAGAGTCAATGGGAGAATCAATGGGAGAGTCAATGGTAGAATCAATGGGAAAGTCTGGGAATGGGAGAGTCAATGGTAGAGTCAATGGTAGTCAAATGAAGAGTCAATGGTAGAGTCAAATGAAGAGTCAATGGGAGAGTCAAATGAAGAGTCAATGGTAGAGTCAAAGGAAGAGTCAATGGGAGAGTCAAGGTAAACTAGAATTCGGTTTGAAGATTGAACACAAGACTTAGTGGAGGAAGCGTTTATCAGGTGATCTTTATGCTTTCAGTTTCAGGTTGTTCTGTTCCTATGAGAGTAAAACACACATGAGCAACAAGTTAAACACGCAGAACATGTTTAAAACTCGTTTTTTCTCTTTAGGGTGAATTTAAACACGTGATGGTCTTAAAAAGGAAAACCTCAGCTAGAACGTCCAACTTTAGGTTCAGGAAAACTCAAGTTTCCTTTTCAATAGAAACAGAATTCTTGTTACTAATTCCTGTTTTTCATGAAGGTGAAATTGATTGCTGTGTGGGGGTGGGGGTGGGGGGGTATCCTGAACCTCCTGATCCTGGAGCAGAAGTGTCAGATGTGATCTCAGCCTGAGCCTGAAGCGTTCACTCGACTACACAGAGGGGGCAGATCTGCCCGCGGGGGAGGCTGGTATGGGGGTGGGAGTTTAGTGTGTGTTGGCAGAGGTCTCTGAGGTTCCTCGATGCAGGGATGGGTGTGTGTGTGTGTGTGTGTGTGTGTGTGTGTTCGGGAGGCTTTCTCCCAGGGCATGTCATCCATCTCGGGTGGGGTATTAGCGTGAGCGTCCAGGGCCTTTGTCCCCTACACTGATGCAGAATGACAGAACTGGGGGGCCGCGTCCCGGAGCCCAAAGACATCAAGAGCAGAGCGTGGTCCCAAAACAAAGATGGAGTTAATATTTCATAACATCATCAACAGTGTCATAAAAAGAGCTTCTTCCACTCTGCAGCTGGTCCTCCAAGACAACAACAACAACAAACTCCTGAACTAATCAAATCAGCTGTTTAGCCTCAGGTTAGCTTAAACCCTCCAGCAGCAGCCTGGTGGACCATGACCGCCCCCATTCACAAAAACAGGGCTGACGCATGCAGAGAACTACCACCGCCCATACACACACACACACACACACACACACACACACACACACAGCTATAAGGTAACACAAGTGTTTTACAGCTACATTAGCCCGAGGCTGGGCCGGGATCTATAAATAGCTCAGCAACAATCGGCATAATAACACCCCCCCCCCCCCCCTCCCTTATTGCCTACACACTTCCCGCCCGCGACAGAACCACAAACCGACCCAAATCTCTGCTTCAGCGGTTCCGAGAGCAGCGGGGACTCCTGGCGCTGAGGCGGGGGCACCAACTCGCTCCGACCGCGGCTGGGAGCTACGGCGAGGCGCGGCGGAGGCTAAACTTCAGCCGGACATTGTTGTGATGATTCCTGCCTGAGAGAGGATCGCATCCCGACAACATCAAAGGAAACGCGGTCGTCCTACCGGAGCGACCGAACGCGCCGACGCGGGACTCACCTGCACGGGCCGGGAGGAGCTCCCACCGGGGCGGGCTTCCGCTCCCCTCCGAGCTGGACGGCGTTTCTCGTCGGCGCTGAGAGAGGGGACAAGAATTCATCTCCTGACAGATTCCGCCATACTGGATTTTTGTTCCAGCCCCAGCAGCGTCACAGGAGCGCCCCTGCTCTCAGCAGAGGCGGGGCGGGGTCAGGGCGGAGGGATGGAGGAGCGGTCCAGCTCTCTCTGAACAACTTCTACCTGCTCCTGCTCACACTCTTCCACATGTTCACCTCACACGCCGAGCATTAACGCCCACACTCTCACTGTTAAAGGGACAGTTCACCCTTCAACAGCCTCCGTCTGGAGAAACACAGACGTAACCTTATCAACGTAACCTTATCAGCTCGACTCAGCCTGGTCCAAAAGCTTTTCCACTAGTAACTTAGGTTTCTGCCCCCTTTTTAGCACCTGCTTTGATTTATTTATTTATTTATTCTTTATTTAACCAGGAAGGTCCCATTGAGATTAAAACCCTCATTTTCAAGGGAGTCCTGGCCAAGAGGCAGCAAAAGTTACAGTTACAACATATATATATATTTTCCAGTTACACAGACATGTTATGTACCAGTGGCGGTGGGTGAATTTTTTTTTGGGTGGGGCGCATTTTTTTTTTAATGTTAGTTCTTGTGAATGGTTTTTATCTTGAGAGGCGCTATATAAACGATCGTTACGTCAAATTACCATTCTTATGCTTCACACAACTTGATGCTAAGTTAGCAACAAAGTTGTTCCAAAAACATGCTTCATATTCACCAATATATGCAAACCTCACACACACTAAACGGGAAGAGGCTCTTTTAAACGATAGAATCCACGTTTTCTACCTCAACACCACCCAATGACTGCTAAATGAAAAGCAAAACAAAGCTATTTTCATTCAGTCAAAAGCTAAATTCTGTCTTACCTTGCTGGTCAAAATAATCCATCTTATAGTAAAAAATCCACTCGGTTTGTAGAATCCAATGATAAAAAGATGAAACTACTAGTTTTCTCCATAGTCAACATTAGCAGCGGCTCCACAACAACAAAGGACGGTGAACTAGCCTGTGGAGAATTTTCCGGTTCTGTCTGGACTGGGTGAACTGACCAATCAGCATCCTCCTCCTGATCTGAGCAGACTCCCCCGTTTGCGATCACAACCATATGCGCCCAAAAGCTCTCCTATTCCTTGTCGTTGGGGATCTAGCGCGCATGCGCCAGTTAGCCCATATTAAGTCGATGGTAAAGATTGCTGCGCCCGCGAGAGGACACGTGACAGGAAGTACGTCGACGTTTTGGCCGTGTTAAAAGTATGAACATTATTAAACTACAATTAAATGCAGATTACACACAGCACTTACAGCCCATATGGTGTATAGATCGTTTAGTTTAAATTTTATGTTTTTTTAAATACATTTTGTGATTCCTCTCTTCTTCTTCCTCTTTCTGGGAGACTGGTGGGGCGGCGCCCTAGCGCCCCCTATGGATGAGCCGCCACTGTTATGTACAGAATTACAGAAGGCAATTACAGCACAGGGAATCTGTCTCAAGGGCTCTCAATCTGGTTTTAAAAGTATTCAAGGGGATGAGCTCGGTTAGTTTCCAGTTTTCCTGCAGCCTGTTCCATGCAGAAGGAGCAGAGTGAACATAAGCCCTTTTACCCAGTTCAGTGCGAGCAAACGGAACACAGAGTAACAACTAGGAATGCACCGATACCGATACTGGTATCGGTATCGGGCCGATACCGATACAGATACCGATACCAGAAAAAAGCTAACCGATACCAGGTACCGATACCAGTTGCCTGAAAGTGGCTTCACTGGGACTTGTCATTTCTGTTGTAGTTTTCTATATTGACCAATAGGGGAGCTGTTTCAAACATTGTGAATGAAAGCAGAAACAGGCTCACACCTGAAAATGCAGAGATGACTATTTTCATCAAAAAGAACCTGATGTTCATGTTTCCCAAAAAAGCCTTTATTCCAATTCATTGCATTTTTGTGTGTGGTACAAGTATCGGTATCGGTATCGGTGAGTACTCAGATCCAAGTATCGGTATCGTATCGGTTTGGAAAAAAGTGGTATCGTTGCATCCCTAGTAACAACTGATCATTTGCACGCAGACTGTGAGAAGTTACACTTCTCCGTGAGATTAAGTTGCAGATGTAATTGGGTAGTAATCCAAGCATGGCCTTGTAAATGAAAGTGTACCAATGTGCCAACCTCCTGGTGGACAAAGATGTGATGTGGTCAGCTTGATGTGATGCCAAGCGCACTGGCCGAAAACACAAGTCAGAGACTAGGGATGTAAGAAAATATCGATATGGCAATATATCGTGATATTTTTTCCTGCAATATTGTATCAATATTCAAAAGCAGTGTATCGAATTTTTGGAAGAATTTACATGCAAACATTTGTGTATTTTCTTTTCTTTTGGTGCAATTCAAACGCCGACCGCTAGTTGGCAGCAATGGGTTTTGTTTTCAACACCGAAATGTAAATCCCTCTATTAAAGTTAAAGTCCCAAGTCATCATCACACACTGGTGAAATTACATTTTATGTATTTTTTATTGTTCAATGTTTTAATATTTCTTTTTATCATGATTTTATGTTGTTCTCAGCGCCTTGGCCTCCTGTAACGGGTGTGGAAGGCGCTATACAAATAAAAGTTGATTGATTGATTGATTGATTGATACATCTCTGCATTTGACCCATCCCCATGGTGGGGAGCGGTGAGCTGCAGCGGTGAGCTGCAGCGGTGAGCTGCAGCTGTGGCCGCGCTCGGGAACTATTTGGTGGTTTAACCCCCCAATCCAACCACTTAGTGCTGAGTGTCAAGCGAGGAGGTATTGGGTCCCATTTTTACAAAGTCTTTGGTGTGACCCGACCGGGAATTGAACCCCGATCTCCCAGTCCCGGGGCGGACACTCTACCACTAGGCCACTGGAGCTGGTTCAGATACCTCATGTTAAACATGTTACATATCAGTTAGGACTGTTTATACAATAAATTCAGTCTAAAAAAATCGCTAATATCGTCTGGCTGAATGTATCGCAATATATCGTGATATATCGTATCGTCTCCCCTGTATTGTGATACGTATCGTATCGCCAGAATTTTACCAGTACACATCCCTATCAGAGAGTGTTGGTCACTGATTGACTAGGGGGTGGAAGAAGAAGAAGAAATAATCTTTTTTATAGCACCTCTCAAGATAAAAAATCACGAGGCACTTGACAAAAACAAAAAGTAAAATAAAATTTCAAAAATGATTAAAAATGTCAAAAAAGGGAAATGTAAATATTCTGATTAAAAAAAGGATGTAAAAAAAGGCAAAAGGAAAATGAATAAGAAAAGGGTGATCAGTGGATCATGGGAAAGGCAGAAATGGTAGACAGAGCAGAATGAAGAGAAGGTAGTGATGAAGAATCAACCAAAGGTCATTCAAAAGCCACCTGAACAGGTGAGTTTTCAGCTGCTGGAGTCACTACCTGCTGGTGGTCGTTGGAGGGACTGGTGGCACGTTTGTTTAGCAGCCTTGGCCCAATCCCAATACTCACACTTCCGCCCATGCACACTTCAATTGCACGTTCCTGGCCAGGGGTGCGTAGGGTGTCCCAATTCGCAAGTGCAGAAGGTGACCACGCCCCTTTTGCACCCTTGATCCGCACTTCGCCCAAGTCCACATCAATGCGGACTTCGGGCAAGGGTATTACCCACAATCCATTGCTGCGTGGGGATTTTGACAAGAAGGCGGCGCAATGGCTCAAATGCCTTTCCTGCAGCTTCGGGTGCCTAATGCACCAAAAGTCTTTACCGTCTCTGACCTGCTTTCTTATGTAAATGATTCATATTTTAATGGCCACAGAGAAACGGTTTGTTCTGAGAAAAGCTGGTTTAACACATCATAAGCAAAGCCATGCACCCTTAAATTAACATGTGCCAATCCTTTAACTTTTTGTTCTTTATAAAACACAGATAGGAGATCTTTTATACCTTATTATGCTGACGTTTCGACCATCACTGTGGCCTTCTTAATAATAATAATAATAATAATAATTCATCAAACTTATATAGCACTTTGTTAGGACACTCAAAGGCGCTGCAATGCACTCACACATTCACACACTGCTGATGATGGTAAGCTACTAAGTGGCCACAGCCGCCCTGGGGCGGTCTGACAGAAGCGAGGCTGCATTGTTGCGCCATCGGCCCCTCTGACCACCACCAACAGAGGCAATTTGGGTTAAGTGTCTTGCCCAAGGACACAACGATGTCGCCCCCTGCTGCCCGCACTGTCCTCCTCGATGACGCAGTCCCATGCGTGGTCCAACGTGTACACCCCATCGTCCCTGTTCATGGTCCCATGTCCACGTCTCCTTATTTCGATAGCTTCCTTTATCCATCTTTTATATTTCTGTTGCTCAGTGTTGATAATCCTTGTTCTGTCCCAATCCATGATGTGGTTTTCTCTGGTGCAATGATCTGTGACTGCTAATTTCCTCATTGTGCTCTCTGCTTCCTGTCTTACTGCTCTTGTGTGTATTCTGCTTGTCTCTTTTTCGCATTCTTTTTTGTGTTCTGCTGTTCGTGTGTCAAGTTGGCGTCCTGTTTCTTCTATATATGTTTTATTGCATAATTTGCAAGGGATTTCGTAAATGACTCCGCATTTTTTTTCAGTTGGAATCTTATCTTTGGGGTGTACCAGTGTTTTTTCTATAAAAGATGGATAAAGGAAGCTATTGAAATAAGGAGACGTGGACATGGGACCATGAACAGGGACAACGGGGTGTACACGTTGGACCACGCATGGGACTGCGTCATCGAGGAGGACAGCGCGGGCAGCAGGGGGCGATATCGTCGTCCCCTGCTGCCCGCACATAAACGGAAGCGGAAGTGAAGCTGCGTCTAGCAGCTTAGCTCAGAAGAAGGCCACAGTGATGGCCGAAACATCAGCATAATAAGGTAAAAAAGATCTCCTATCTGTGTTTTTTAAAGAACAAAAAGTTAAAGGATAGACATACACAGGATGAATGTACCGAAGATGTACCAATCCTCTTCAGCAAGGAAGCCTAAGCCACGCCCATCTACTTCCAGACCATGGGTCGGAAAAAAGAGAAAATGAATGCAAGTCAACGAGGCTATAAAAGCTATTTTCTAATCCCGTTTGATGTGTGTCATGGGTTTAACACATGATGTCAGAATTTAAAAACACATTATTATGCCAAAAAAGCATTTATTTTAGACGGTAAAAGTTATTTTAGGTTTTGTGCGAAAAGACGTATACAACTACAAATGCATCTCAGCATATTGACGTCAGCGAACCAGACACAGAGAAGAAAATGGCTGTGAGTTTAGCGAGCTTCAAATCTTTCTTCCAGGACGACAGAAGGAGCGTTAAACTTGGAGAAAACCAAAGCAAACAATCTGGCCATGTGGTGAGTGAGAGTCTGCGATGACGTCATATATGCAACGTCTGATTTGGAGTTATTTTATTTAAAAACTTTTACAAGCTAACAAATCTCAAAGTACGTGACAAGGTCGAAAGTCACATAATACTTTCATTTAAACTGAAGTACAACGTGTGTGATCCAGAGAATAAGGCAAAGTGGATTAGAAAATATCTTTTATAGCCCCGTTCAAGGACCCGTTAGCCGACCGGAGGGGCGGAGACTTAGTGGGGGTGATGCTAACCGCAGAACAGCTAATGCTAGCCCAAGCTACTGCTAATGTCTTTGTGGAACTAGCGTAAAACAACAAAAAAGGATGATGGAGCACCACTCACGTTCCAGGATGTGCTAGAATATCCAGATTTGAATGAAGGTCAGATTGGTCCGTAGATTGTGGTCCAGTTTAACAGATTAATGGCACAGTCTGAGATTTTTTTCTGGAACAACTTTGCCATATTGCATGAAGTGCTCTTCACATACTGATGGCAACCGGGTTCAGTTCACGTTCTGGAGGTTTTCTTAGTGGTGGGGTTTCCCCAGGTCATTGGTGGCACTGAGTTCTTGTGATTTTGAAGTTAAAAATATTCAAAGAAAGCTAAAAATAACTTGTTTTTCTCAATAAAAAACACCTCACACTATATATGCTAGCATACAAAACTGGTGTGGGAGGAGGTTCGGTTTGTAGTTGGTTCTGGAAATTCTGCCCTTAGCAGCTCAGCAGAGCTGCGTGTCGCCCCCTGTGTGTGTCACAAGCAGTGTTGTGTCATTTTATGCAGCCATGATTGTGTGACTCTAGGGAGGAGCCTGTAAAAGGGGTTGGACATTAGAATTTATTTATTTATTTATTTCGAAATGTACTTTTCTTGAACGCTTTTCCCAAGAACGCAGACCGCGCCTTTAAGAGCTGCATACTGCCTCGTCCGTGCCACCACACACATGACTGAACTATTATTTTATCTCTTTAATTCATTTTATGTGTGTAAATACATTTTTTGCCTTTTTTTATTTAATTTTTACAATAAAAAGCTATTTTATTGATGTATTTTACACATTTGTGAATAATTGTTTAAAAATAAAATAAAATAACACGTGTATATAATATAATACCGTATATAAAATGATTGCATAATAATATTTTAATAATATTATAAACTGACATGTTAGAATGTCAGAATTTGACATTGTCCATAAAAAGATTTCAGATCATTTTTCCACATCTGAAGAGCTGCAGATAAAGTCTACAAACCAGATCCTTCTTATCTTTAATCAGACTTGTTTATTATTCTGTAATGACCAGTAACAGAGTACGATGTCCCGTCTATCCCTCTCTCCATCACGCCACTCTTTCTATAAGCAGCAAAATGAAACAAACGTTTTTATCCAATTCTCACTCATTGCAACATGAAACGCCTTCCCCGCTGCCTGCTCTAATCCAATATCCCCTTTATTTCCATTACTTTGGATTTGATTCTGCATCTCAGCAGCCACCCACAGGCAACTCTGTAGCAGCGCCGCTTCTGTTAGCTGACTCGATTACTGTAATATGCTAAGCAGGTTTTGTATGGGCGACATCTGCGAGCACAGACACTGTTATTATTCACAAAGTGAAGGTGGACTACACGGGTCTTCTGCCCTCCGGGTTACGGGAATTCATGGGAAAGATTAGATTGTGAGTCTGAACGAGGCCTCGCCCAGGAGCAGAAACGACTCAAACTGACCTAGAAACTTCATCGAGTTCTTAGCGTGGTGTCATCGATGGAAGACAAACACTTAAAGTAGAGATCTTCAGCATTTTGACTGGGTGTTTGGGTCTGGGAGGCAGTTTGGATCTGCAATTATCTACAATGCTGATACGGCACACATGAGTGAAAAAGGGTCAACGTGACGCCATGATGTCCCCGAATGAGGGCTGCCATCTTGTTTTATGGAACAACAGTCTGCCCTTCAAATAAAGAATTAAACTAAATCCATTAAAAACTTCTAATTTGAGCTGGAGCCTAAATCAGCAAAAGTCACACCAGGATGAAGAATGATGTGAGGTTTGTTTGAATATTGTTCCATGTATTTGCATGGATGGGCGGGGCTTAAAACTTGTACTGGAACCAACCCCAAGGGGGTGGTTGTTTTGTGTTTGCTAAGTTATGCTCCTGTTTTGCTACCAAATACTGTAAGTTGATGATATGATTTTAAGCTCCACCTCCTTACATTTAAATTAATGGAACTACAAAAATGTTGACTTTAGCTGTTGATCTCCTTTTATTTGTGTAGTTTCAAATGTTAATTTTTCTTTTGTGTTTAGTTTTATTTAGTTATTTGATTCTCCCAAACAGCAGAATTATGTGTTGCTGAGACGACTGCTCTAGTTTACGCTCAGGGGGACTCCTGTGGTTGTGCACTATAGCACCATTAGTGGCTCACCTGTATGCTGGTGCAACAGCAGGTGCAGCAGGTGTGACTGTAGTGGAGCCCAGCAGAGACACACGTCTAAGGATGAAGAACAAAAGTCACCAAACACCAGACTGGAGCTCGCTGACGGGTGTTGACCCTCCTCTTCCTCCCCAGGATAAATCACAGTCACCTTGTTATTTTCACTTTTGTAAAAATGAAATTAAACCACGTGTCCTTGATTTTACGTCTGGTCCACTGGGCGTGTGCTGGACCATTTTACGTCTGGTCCACTGGGCGTGTGCTGGACCGTGTAAAGGGAAAACAGCCCCTCTGTGAATTTAACTGGCTGGTTTTGGTCATTCCACAGCTTCATCTTCATTAGTGACCTCTCTCAGCCTCCCAGTTCAGGCTGTCCTCTAGACCAGGGTAGGGGTAGGGGTAGTACCGAGGGCCGGTATGTTTTAGTTGTTTCCCTGCTTCAACACACCTGATTTTTATCAGCGGGTTATTAACAGCGTCTGCAGAGCCCGATGAACAGAATCAAGTGTGTTGGAGCAGGGAAACAACTAAAACATGCTGGGCCTTGAGGAAGGGAGGGCCTGCTCTAGATGGTAACTGGTCCCAGTGATGCCGTGGCCCCTCCAGCAGATCCGGTGGTGGGATCTCCTCTGCTGGTCTGGAGCAGCTCCACGTCTAAAGGTTGTTTCTGATTTTGTGTCATAAAATATATTTTTGGGAATATCTGAAAAAAGCCCTTCTTCATGTCTGAAATGGATTTTTAACCAAGAAGAATAAAGTTTTAAATATCTGCATCACATCCAGGATCTTTAACGTCACAGCTTTTTCTTCTCAGCTGTGGACGCTTGCAGGAGGAAAGATGTAAGTAGTGTGATTACATGTTACAATGACCTGCCATAGATTCCACCCCCCCACCCCTCTCAGCTTCTTCAGTCCTTTTGTCATCAGCACCGACCCGACCCCGGCTTTGTGCTGCTCCGCTGCAACTGGCATTTTTTAATCGAGGTCACTCCTCCTTCGGAGTACAGGGGAGGCCTGTTGGGACGGCCGTTTCCATAGCAACGCAGGATTATGGTGTAATTTGTGGATGTGCTGCGGAGCTTCGGTTACGTAAGACGGCAGGTCTTGGAGGCATCTCTGATGTTGTGCTGGAGTAGGCCCCCCCCATCTAACTTTTCCAAATTAAAAAAGATTTTCCGTAAAGCGTGAGGACGACCGGAAAATCACATCTGCTTCTAAACAATGATCTAAAACACACAACCGGAACTTTCAAACCCTCTAAAAGTTTTAATAACATCACAGCTCCTTTGGGTGGAGTTCCTGAGGGGGAGGAGCTCATATCTCACCTGTAGCAGGTAGCTCTTAGGACAGGGAAAGTGGGTTAAACCCACAGAGAACTACAGATTTCTGCCCTCTTTCTCCAAACTGAGATAGCGTAAGGGTCGTGCTCGTCCTTTAACTTTATGTAATAAAGATCTTTAAACGTGTTTGTAATAAATCCAGGAGGGTTGAAGCTGCTGCTGGACATCTGCATGTGTATTGTTTTTGTGTTTAGGCTTTCTGCTGACGCAGACACGTGTGTGTGTGTGCGTGCGTGCGTGCGTGCGTGCATGTGCGTGTGCATCCAGAGCAATGATGTCAAAGCAGGGATTAGATTGGTTTATGTTGCCCAGAGCTGCACATTTCACTGAACACACTCAAGTTGCCAAATCGCTGATTATGTGAGTTTGAACTATTTTCCATCCAGAGGAGCCGTGTCGCCTCCTTCCTCTCCCGTGTGCTGCTTCATATTTGGAGCGTGAGGCCTTTAAAGACGTTCCTACCAGGAAAAAGAAAAAAAAAACTGGCCCAAAACAGAGATCCTGAGTAATGATGTTCCAAAAATACCCCATGTTTGTGCAGCAGCTGCAGGAGAGCAGCACAAACCTCTCCTCTGATACCACAGCGACACATCACACAGGCCGTGGACCACACCACTGGCTAGCACACACACACACACACACACACACACACACTGGCTGTTAGTGGTTTCAGAAGGGAAGCCGTCGTCTCACCCAACACGGACCCACATGAGTCAGATGCAGCGTGCAGACAACGCTCTCAGACCTCGTAAAGATCCTCTGGTTCCTCCAGATCTTGTTGAACATCAAAAAAACACACCAGGCTGCTCAGCTCCAGAGTGTGTGTGTGTGTGTGTGTGTGTGTGTGTGAGGACATAACCCAGCCCATGGGGGATAAGACGGGCGGCCCCTGCATCGTCCCCTGATGACGACACACCTTAGCCCACCCAAAGAGCTCCAGAGAGACACAACCCAGCAGCTTTAGCCCAGAACCAGCTTCAGGTCGTCAAACGTTAGATTGGCTCAAATTCTGAAGTTTCACTTCAGAAATACAGAAAACAGGTGGATGAACGTTGCAGACGTGGACAAAGTTGTTGGTAACCTTCGGTCAATGAAAGAAAAACCCACAGAAATAACTTGAATCTGACAAAAGTAATAATAAATAAAAATTCTATGAAATTTAACTAATGTAAGTCAGACATTGCTTTTCAACCATGCTTCAATGGAATTATTTAAAAAATAAACTCATGGAACAGGCCTGGACTAAAATGATGCTACCCCTATGGTACCCAATCACTGCAATCAAACGATTCCTGTACCTGTCAATGAGACGTCTGCACCTCTCTGCAGGTGTTTTGGCCCACTCCTCATGAGCAAACTGCTCCAGTTGTCTCAGGTTTGAAGGGCGTCTTTTCCAGATGTTTCAGCTCCTTCCAAAGATGCTCACTAGGACTGAGGTCAGGGTTCATAGAAGGCCTCTTTAGAATTGTCCAGTGTTTTCCTCTGAGCCATTCTTTAGTGTGTGTAGCTGTGTGTTTTGGGTCATTGTCCTGTTGCAAGACCCACGACCTGAGACTGAGACCAAGCTTTCTGACCCTGGCCAGCACATTTCTCTCTAGAATCCTTTGATAGTCTTCAGATTTCATCGTACCCTGAAATAGGAACCTTTTACTTTACCAAATTATAGAAATGGAAGTGAATAACTCAATATTCCAACATAAGGCATGATGAAAACGTATGATTAAAGCTTAGATAAACGTCAGTATGATGTGGTGGAAATCTCTTTGCCAGGTTAAAATGTTTTCATCTGAGTCACAGAAAGTGAAGTCAGAGCGGAGCAGCAACACCAGACCAGTTAGAGAAAAGCTTCAAATAGGGAACAAAGCTGGGTTTGTTGGGTGAAAGTGGTGTTTGTGACTCACTACAACAGGAAATAAGAGACAAACCGTGGCTCAAAACGTACAAACGATGTAAAGTCCATCTAAAAATAACCCAGAATCAGACCTGCAGGCCTCAGAAACAGAACATTAATAAGATGGAAAAAGGAAATGAGAGTGTCTAAAACTAGGAATCAGCTACTCACAATAAACACCAGAACAGTCTTATTAATAATAATAAACTTATTATTATTATTATTATTATTATTATTATTATTATTAATAATAATAATAATGATCATGATAATAATTAATAATAAACGTATTATTAATAATAATAATAATCATAATGATGATAATAACAATGTTAATAATAATAATAATGATTATAGTAATAATAATGATAATATTAATTAAAATAATAATAATAATAATAACAATAATAATAACAATAATAATAATGATAATAATAATAGTAATGATGACAATAATAATAATAGTAATAATAATAATAATAACAATAGTAATAATGATAATAATAATAGTAGTAATAATAATAATAATAATAGTAATAATAATGATGATAATAGTAATAGTAATAATAATAATAATAATAGTAATAATAATAATGATGATAATAATAATAAACATGTTAATAATAATCATAATGATAATAATGTTAATAATAATAATAATAATAATAATAATAATAATGTTAGTAATAATAATAAAATAATAATAATAATAATAATAATAATAATAATAATAATAATAATAATAATAATAATAATAATAACAATAATAACAATAATAATAATAGTAATAATAACAATAATAATAATAATAATAATCACCATCATATATACCATAGTGTGTAAACTGAGTTTTTGAGTCTCCTGACTAAATATGTACACAGACTCTAATTATTATGGGATATCGTCTGTTTCTTCCAGCTGGTTGCCTTTCAGTCTTGTATTTAAGAGCTGCTGTAAGAAGCTGTTAAACCAGAAACAAATTCCCACGCCGGAGTTTTAATGGAGAGTGTCTGATGGCAGCAGCAGCTTGTTCAGCTGTTTGTTTGCTCAGTGTTGGTATGAAAATCAGCTCGTTTGCCTTTTTGGGGAAATACCAGCTTCAGCATTTGCATCGTTTCTCTAAATCCACTTCGTATGCAAGTCAAATGTGTATAAATTGGTTTCATGTTTTACTGCATTGTGCTTTTTTATCTTATATGTTTAAATGTAACTTTTGGCATCCAAGTTCTTACAAAAGTAAGAATTTTGTTGTTCAGGGAAACTTTTCCTGCTGCACTTGTGACAATAAAGCTGTGATTTTAATCTGAAATTAAAACAGAATAAGTATATTAATATAGCAAGAGCTGTTAGCACAAAGACCACGTGGCTCTTAGCTAACGCCACATTATTATCTGTGATATTTACAGAATAAAAGCTGATTTTGTGTTGGTTAATGATCAGATCTTGACTAAGTCACTAAACGAGCATCCAGTCTTTACCTACTGAGAGTTTCACCAACAGGTTCACTTGCTAACAGACAGACAGAGTTAGCTACAACAGCGAATGGTGACATGTACTCATAATATGTGTTTAGCTACTAAAACACCAAATTTTAGCTCAGTCTCTGTGAAATCCACTGAGTTACAGCTGTTCTGTGTTAGCATAGCTTGGCTAATGTTAGCATAGCTTGGCTAATGTTAGCTGCGGCCACCATCTAGCTATTGATTTAAAGTTAACAATGACGTTTCAAAGAAAAAATATTAAACAGAATTTAATTCTTGAAGTAAATGATTAGAGCTACTATTAACTACATCCACACATACTTCTAGCTCAGAATCTGTAAAACGGACTGAGCTGGAGCCATTTTGTTTTTCCTCAGGTCAGTTAGCTGGTTTGACCCCAGATGTTGTGGATTTGCATCCAGTCATGACTTCCTGAGAGTTTATTTTCATTAGTTTTAAGATATTTTGCTAACAAATATATAAAAGCACATATAAAGGCAAAAACATTATGGTCTGCCTTTAGCCTTTTAGCATCAAGCTAACTATGTAATTATTACAGTGACTGAAGTTTCAGGGTTCAGCAGCTGCTTGGTCGTGATTTAATGCTGAGTTTATACAGCGTCTGAATAACGTACACCCTGATGTTTCCACATCCCACCACATCGTGGGATGCTTGTGTTTTTCCACGGAGGGGCCCGGGCAGCCTGTAAAACTTAGCTGGGCATGCAACATGTGAGTTCTGCCAGCAGCAAATATAACCAGAGACGTTTAACTCCAACCAAAAGACCTGAAGTAGACAAACTCTGTTAAGTGTTCATAAAATAAATCTGGCTGGAGAACGTACGGAGGAGGGGAGAACAGCTGCTGCTAATGATGTGTTCTCGGTGCTTTTACTGCATGTTGAGAGGCAGAAATCTGTGGATTAAATAAAGTTTACTGCTACAAAATGATGACAACATTTCCTGATTCATATGTTTTGTTGCCTTAGCTTTAATAATCCTCAGAGTGGGAATTAAACCAAAAAAAGAACAATAATTCAAGTATGAAATCCCTCAATAGCTCCTTTAAAACATGAGGGTACATTACAGCGTTGATGACTTCTTCATGTCTCACGAGAGGTCCTCTGAGTGCTTCTGTGAGGAGGAATGGATGGAGGAAAATCAGCTCCAGCAGCTGTTGGCTCAAGAGGGAGAAGAGAGAGGAGGAGGAGGAAGATGCTAATCAGAGATTAAACACACAGTTACAATTTCACTACAGATTTTTGGAGAAAATGGGCAAAATGTTAAAAATATGCATTTTCCCACTGGTTGATGTGTTTCTAAAATAATTTATAGAAAAGGAAGTGGAAATTCTGATGTTCCTGAAACTGATGAAGTACTATGAAAAATCTAATTTTGATGGAGAATACATTTTAAAGTAAAGGAACAAACACTTTTAAATATAAGTCGTGAATTCGTTAAATAAAATATATTAAATAACATTATATAGAATACAACTAAATAAATAATGTAATATGGATTCAGCAGCATGGCAGCGGCGCCCTCTGGTGGACGTAAGCTTAAATAACCTCGCAGCTGCCTACTGGTTTCAGATCAGCGACAGGCCCAGCCTCCTCAGACCATCCAACCAATCACGTTTCTCACTGTAACCCTGTCAGCCAATCACAGAAAAGTATCCCGCCTACTTTATTCCAGTGATCCAATGTAAACATGGCCGTCAAGGGTCACTTTCTGTCGTCATCATTATGCGGCAGATTCCCCGTCGCTGTTAGCAACATGTGAAGAAATCATGAGTAGACAGCTTTTCTGACATGTTGTTGTTACTTTAATAAGTTCCTACAGCGCATAAAGTCGAGATTTTAAAGGAAAAGCGTGACTTGTAGTTTCGTGTGACGCATAAAGCTAGCCCGTAAGCTAACTTAGCTTAACTCGCGTCGATACTTTGCGGTTGTTTTGCTGTCTTTTAGCTAGCTAACAGCATGGAGAACACGGGGGGAAATACTATTGAGCTCCACGGAGATGAGGAGATTATTGAAGTGATCGACCTGAACGACACCGAGCCTGGTCCAGGTAGGCACGAAGCCTCAGTAGAAGCTGTTTACCTGGTGTTAGGGCAGACCGCTGGATCTAAGCAGGTGTGGGAGGATTTAAAGAGGTTGTCTTCTCTCTTAGATGACCTGGCTGACGTGCTGGGGGATGTGGACTTTGAAGAACCCGGAAACCCAGAGGAGGATGAAGGCTGGGAGACGGAAGATGAGATGGAAGCTGAGGCGGATCAGGATGACAGCGAGCTCACCTTCTCCAAACACACAGGTAGATCTACAGCTGCTGTTTCTGCTGCTTCTGCGGGACACAGCTGATGGTTCTGCTCTCCTGCCCAGGCTCGGTGTTCTGCGTGAGTCTGGACCCGGCCACCAACAGCCTGGCTGTGACAGGAGGAGAGGATGACAAGGCGTTTGTCTGGAGGGTGAGCGACGGAGAGGTTCTGCTGGAGTGCTCCGGTGAGCATCACACACCACCTCCAGGCTCTGATTGTCTCATTGAACCAGGATTAACGTTTGTCCCTTTCTCCTCAGGACACAAGGACTCTGTGACGTGTGCCATGTTCAGCCACGACTCCTCTCTGGTGGCTACTGGAGACATGAGTGGCCTGATCAAAGTGTGGAAGATGGAAACCAAAGAGGAGATCTGGTCGTTTGAAGTGGGGGATTTGGAGGTACGGCGATGAAAGATGACGTTTTGTCCGTCTCTAGGAACCCTTCATGAATCTACTTCCTGTTGCCTCTCTGCTTTAGTGGCTGGAGTGGCATCCATGCGCTCCGGTGCTGCTGGCGGGAGCCAACGACGGCAGCGTGTGGATGTGGAAGATCCCAGCAGGAGACTGTAAAACCTTCCAGAGTCCCGCGTGTCAGGCCACCAGCGGCAAAGTCCTGCCTGATGGTGAGAAACCCGAACCAGAAGGGAAATATTATAGTTCTCTCATTTGTGGAGAATTCTCACTAGCCGTAACAGATCTTCTATGTCGAAGTTTTTACTCCAGAAGCATAATTTTCAGTTATAGAAAAGTTTAATCTGTTGGTTAATGGGTGTATCTGTAATTTTCCTCCTGCAGGAAAACGGGCCGTCGTGGGTTACGAGGATGGAACGGTCCGGGTTTGGGATCTAAAGCACGGGAATGCGATCCACGTTATTAAAGGTAAGTGAGAAACAGAATTACAGCTTGGCTGTTGGATAACGTTTCCTACTGACAGCATGTTGACGTTTGTGGTCCGGCAGGTCAGGATGGACACCAGGGGGCACTGACCTGCCTGGCGTGCAACAAGGATGGCTCTCTGGTCCTGACGGGTTCAGTGGACGGCTGTGCCAAGCTGATCAACACTACCACAGGCAAGGTGGGAGTCAGGAAAACACGGAGTGGTAATAAAAACACAAGTGCTGCCGTTAACAGCTCCTGCTCTAATCGGTGTGAAGGTCGTAGGAGTGTTCGCTGTGGAGGGGAGCTCAGGAAAAGGAGCCAAAGATGAGGAAGAATCCAACTCTGTGGAGTCTGTGGGGTTTTGCAACATGTGAGTCACGTGTTTGTAAAGAAGAAAGAAACAAAGGTTTTTATCTCTGAACGTTATGAATCTTTTCTAGTCTGCCTCTCATCGCCGTGGCGTACCTGGATGGAACTCTGGCCGTTTACGACCTTTCATCTCAGACTCTGAGGCACCGGTGTCCACATGAGGTACAGCCTCCCTAAACGCCCTGGTCTCTAGCTTAATGTTATGTGTCTCATCCTCTCTCTGCTCCTCCAGGCTGGAATCGTCCATCTGCAGTGGGAGGAGTCTTCTTCTGTGGTTTCCACCTGCAGTTTAGACGGAGCGCTGCGTTTGTGGGACGCTCGTTCTGGAAACATGCTGTCTGAGTACCGCGGCCACGCCGCAGAGATCCTCGACTTCTCCGTCAACAGGTACGACTGCTCTGAGGTCACCGGGACACCGGTTGTCATGGTGATTCTGAGGAGGATTTGATCTTATATTACACACATTCAAATGTATAATAATAAAATAAAAGTCAAAACTTTCATGGTGAAAGTCAAAAATCTACCAGAATAAAACGTGGTGGACACGTATCGAGGATGTTGTTTATTATGAAACCTACAGATGAATTATCAGCCTAACTTGATAAATGACTATAAAGTAAACATTTTGTGCCTTTTTTTTGGTGAGTATTAATTTTCATAAATATGTGTGAATTTGACCACTTAATTATTTTTTGTACATTTATGATTTTTTTCCCCGACAAATTTATGAAAAGAATCTGAGTAAAATGGTTTCTCTGGTCTGTAAAACGCTTAAAAGTCAGGAAACATTAAATAATAATTAAATAATTTATTAAAAAAACTATAGTGTGCTGCTAGTCCACTAGAGGGCGCCTGTTGTCTCAATAAAGCAGGTTAGTCATGGAAATGTTCTCCCTTAGATTTACGTATCAGAGGGTTGAAGGAAATTCAGTTTTCTCATAAATGTGTCTTTTAAATCCGAACGTTTAACTATTTATGCTAATTTAATTTTATTATCAGAATTATTTTTATTTAAACTTTTGAGATTTTCCGAGTTTTGTTTTTTAAACATCCTTCAGCGCTGTCGAGAATATAATCACGTCCAGTTCTTGGAGACATGAAGGAACTGAAAGTGATCCAATCACACACACACACACACACACACACACACACACACACACACACACACACACACACACACACACACACACACACACACAGCTCATATTTCTAATGAGTTAATCCTTTTATTGTCTTCCTCTTAAGCTGATTGGTTACAGAAACGTTCTGATTGATGAAGAAAAGGATCTTAAGCAGCTTTAGTGGAGCTAATCGTGTCTTTAAAGACAGATTTTATTAAACAATCATATTTTAAACGCGGTGCTCTGCTGCTCACGGCTGAAGGACGATCAGAATTAATAAATCAGGAAGCTGGAGCGCTCAGGTGAGTAAAGTTTTTATTAGGTGCAAAATCAAAAACTACAGAGTAACTCTGATGAAGACGTGTTTTTGTGTTAAACGTTAGTGTGTACTTTCTGATTTTGCACCTATTAATTCAACTTTACTCACCTGAGCGCTCCAGCTGTTTTCTATCATCACATTTTACACTTTTTTAAATTTATCATCTAAATGTTGTTATAATCTCACCCCGGGTGTGTTTGTCTCTCCTCAGGGAGGCGTCTCTCGCTGTTACCGCCTCTGGAGACAACCAGGCCAAAGTCTTCTGCCTCCAGAGGCCTGATCGATAAATCCAGGCGGAGGAAAGAAGTCAGGATAAACGGACAGTTATCACACCGGAGAACGGATCCTCCCTTTTCTCCTCCTCAGGATTATGAATAGTCTCTGGTTTTACGTCCTTCCTGTGTGTCACTGGTAGACGCTGAAGATTTCAGAACTAAAGTCTTTCTGCTTTTTCAGATTATTCAACAGGCGACGCCCACTTTTAATGTTAATGAAACCCATTTTCCTGTAATTTAACTGTAACCTTTGCCCCTGAGGGTGTGCGTGCGTGCATGCGGGTGTGTGTGAGTGGTCTTCTAGCTCTCAGATGAAGGTTTTTATGTAAACTCAAATGTAAATAAAACAATACTCTCCCTTCTGGGTAACTTATCCATGTGTTTATCATTTAGGAGATAAAGATGCAGCACACTTCTAATCCAGGACAAAGTTATTTACAGGCCTTGACACAGAGATTCAGTTCACCTGCTTTAGCTTGTCTAGACTGGATTTAACTCCTTTTAAACTGGAGGTGACCAAACTCATGAAAGCAGTGATATATTAGAATAAAATGTTTTCAATTAGAAGTCGACTGATATTGTTTTTTCTATTGCTGATATGTAGGAGACACGGTCAGCCGATGGCCGATATGTACCGCCAATTTTCCACCTTATTTTCATGCTAAAATGTCACTAATAACATCAGCTGATGCACAAAATTTCTGAAGCTGAATCAGTTTTTAAACCAACTGTTAAATCTTAACTTTGTGCATTGCTCAGTGTTAAAGTCAGACACCTAAATAAAGTTAATTTAGAGCGTTTATAATGCAGATGTTATTAGTGGATGTAAAAATACATTTAAATTAAATTCTGCAACAGCACCGGGCTGCCCGAGGATGAGCCTGACTTTAAATCAACTTTACTAAAGACAAATATTGGCCGATGTATATTGGCCCGATATATTGGCCAACCAATATATTGGTCTACCTCTATTTTCAATGATGTCCCAGTTCCAAATATTGGGCTAGAATTTTTAGATTTTATTTGCTTTATTCTTATGATCAAAGGCGTGTTTCAGAACATTAGTGACGTACATCATGAACTGTAGATATTTAAGGTGTGATGGAATAACATAACACATTGAAAGTAGAAACATCTTGGGATTTTCCTATTTTAAGGACCAAAGGTTAGGAAGTGTTTCCACCCGGATCGATTTAAACGTGACACAATCTGAGCCTGATCGATTGGCATGAATTCATAAAAACTAAGCTAATAATGATTCCTAGCTTTAGTCTTAACAGTGAGTTGGTGATTTATGACTAGGCTAAATAGTAGCTGTAGCATGACATTAGCATTGCTAGCATGTTAGCATGCAGCCACTAATTGTCTTATGACTGTAATTGTGTACCCACTCCTGATTATGATATATTTTCTCTTTCATATTTTCTAGCCTCACCTTTATGTAAATAAGAAGCTTTTATTGCTAGCAAAACATTTTTATATGGGTGTTTATTTTTTACTACAAACAGGAATTGAATATATCCTAAAGGTTTAACTTGAAAAACTGCACAGATATTTATTCCACAGCCGTCTTTACAGGCCTTGTTTTAATAATATCATCAGCTTATTAAATCAGGAACAGGCACAATAAAACGTTACTCTCACAATGACGCAGATGCTTGTGCCAGATTTAGCCAGCAGCTTCCATCTGCAGTCAACATTTTCCTTAGAGATATAAAACACCATCTATAACTATAAATAACATTTAAACAACAAGAACACATAGCTACTGTATGAAGTAATAAAATATAAGATCAAGGTTAAAACTTTGGGTGATGAAATCAGGAGATACTCAAACTATCAGGAAGTTTGTTCCACTCTTTAGTAGCTTTAGGTGCAAAAGCACCAAAAGTCAGTGGTGGAGTGGTCATGTCTTAAAAACAAGCTGAACATCTGAGTAAATAACTAGATCATCCAAACTCAGCGTGTTACATTTACTGAGTTTGTAGCTGTGGTGATACCTCAGAGCCGTCTGATCCAGTACTTCTAAAGGCTGAAAGCTTTAGTCTGTGAAACGGTTTCCATGGGGATCATGTGACAATATGACAGGATCATCTGCATATTTTAGGATCTTAACTCCATCACACACTGCTGATCAGTCATCGATGCACCAGTGAAACAGTCCTGGGCCCAGAATTCAGCCTTGTGGTACTCCCAGGAGGACACATTCCATTACACTGTCTGATCAATTTTAGTTAAGGCATGTTGAGTTATTACCTGTGTGAAAAGCTCTGATGTTGACCTAAAAACTGTTATATTGTCTGTCCAGGCTAGCGTTTACTGTTTAAATAAAGCAGCAACATTTCAGCTCAGTAATCAGCTCTGACATGTAACTGCGTTGGAGTTTTTCCCCAGGCGTTGCATTAATTATCCATCCAACATGTGTCCAAACCCAGCAAAAACTATTTCTGATAGCTTTTATGAGCCGTGGTGAGGAACCTACTCAGATATCTGCAAAAGATAAAATATTCAACACATTAACTCTTTGTTGTGTGTTTTTGCTGTTCTGTAGGAAGAGTGTGTTGTTTACTGGGAAGTGTAGCAAGAACATGTCGGTAGTAAGTCACCGTGTTAACTCCACCAACCTCCGAGGAGTCATTTCTGATGGATGAGAAAATTTGGAGGTGAGCAAACAAAGCTTTCAGCAGATTCTGGGACTCTGAAGACCAGACTGAACCGGTTTATCCCTTCTGTGCACGTTACCGCTCATTTTACTGTTTTCAGTTGGTAAAACTTTATTTATGATCCCTCCTGACATCATTTTGTCCTGATGGTCTTCCTTTGTTCAGCAGAAATAAGGAAGAGCGGTCTTCAGGTGGCATCCTGCTCACAAGCATCCTGCTCACAAGTGCTTTTTCCTTGTCATTGTATGGAAAACGTACAGCTCACCCAGAAAGGCAGCAAAACTCCACTTTTAATGCCTGAATGCTGTTTTTCCTGCATGTTGTTAAAAAAAGACATTTATTTTAGGTGAAGTAGAGAAACAAGAGGTCAGAGTTTCATGATGAAACCCTCAGAAGAGCCTGCAGGGACACACTTGTTTATGGAGTTTGGTGACAGCAAGATATTCTCCTAAAAAACTAAATATTTTTTGCATTTCCCAGTTGAATTTTAAGATGATCTAAAGCAGCAATCCGGAGTTTTCTCCTTTCAGGAATTATGTATGATTTTTTAGAAATCCGTAAAAGTGATTGTCTTATGATGTAGTGTGATATAAGTGATACATCTTTTTTTGCTAAGCCCGCCCCCTGCTCATAAAATCCGTGCAATAGGAAACTGACCGCGAAGTAAAACTAACCAATAGCATTAGACTACAAGTTAAGGAAGTACCTTGGCTGATGCAGCGTTGATGAACGTTTCACGGACAAGTCTTTAAAATATATGAAAACACAACATGACATGAGAATAATGCTTGTAAAACAACGTGTTTTAGCTCTGTTTGTTGGCTACAGAAGCACATTCATAAACAAGAAACATGCAGTCGCCATCTTAAATGACCTAGTCGACCCGACTATTGGTGTGATACGCTTGTCAGCCACTAGATGGTGCCATCAGATGAAAGAAATACTCCAGAGAGCTACTTTAAGTAAAGAAATGAATTTCCTTCCTTTTTTCCAGGTTGGTTTGACTATTGTCCAGTTTAACATCATAACGTTTCATAGAAGGATGGATTTAATGGTGCTTTAGGTTCAAACTGGGCAGAAATCAAGCTAGAACCAGTTAGATGTAATCCAGCTTTTCATTATGACCTGCATCTTGTTACCATTAAACCTGTATTCTGAATAAGACCTGATAGAAAGGAAGTTGTACCTAAGAAACGTGAGCTTTGGGAGAATCTTCAGCTAAACTCAGAATGTACTTTCTCTGTAATTTGATGAGCTGCTAACCTGGTTGCTGTCTCACCTAGTGGTGGTTCGTTTGTTAGGCTGACATGAGCGGAGATGCTTCTATAAACAGGAAAAAGCAGCAGCCTATGCTCTGTAATCCATGATCCGTAAAAGGATAAACGAGGACAAAGTGGATAAAAACTATTCACGCGTTTGTATTTGCTGCAGTCCGATCTGTAAACTTTATTAAAAAACTTCTTAATGGAAACATATTGGAGGAGTTCTGAAAAAAGACACATTGATCGTCCTTGCAGGCCACTTCTAATTAATCTTATTGCATTACATTTTTCCGCTGCACGCAGAAATAAACCAGATTAGATGTGTGATTTATGGTGGCGCTGAGCCTGGTGTTCATGCAGAGCCAAGACGCTCCGTGTCCAGCCTGTCCTCTCTGTGTTGTGTCTTTTCCGATGCTCCCAGACTCAGGAACGTTTGTGTTTAAAACTATTATCTGAGCACAGCTCATTCATCTCCAGCAGAGGCGAGCGAGCAGCTCAGCCTGTGGACCGTCTGTCCAACACGGTGTTTAAACACAAGATGTGTATGATAGCTGTTATGAATACAGATGTACACAAGGCTGTATTAATGTTCTGTTCACTCCTGGGGCAGAAACAAACACATCTTAACATGAACTTTAACCTTCATGAAGGAACAATGTCACACAGCCAAGATTTGGTGAAGTTAAAGCTAGAAAAAATCAATCTTTAAAGGAGCAATGTTTACAATCTGAGAGCCTGCATGGTTGCTGAGTCTGCGCTAAGCTAACGCTGCAGTAATTCAACAACAGCATCAAAAAGCTCCAGATTTGTTTAAAGAACCAAAGCCAGTAAACAGAAGCGACCTAGAAGTTATTTCTTATACCCCTAAGAAACCACAACATCTTTTTGTTTTACTTTAATACTGTATTAAGCAGGCTAGAGGCTAATGTTGAGCTAACAATGCTAACAATGAATTAGAACAGCGCCGGTGCTCCTCTCATGCACATCACGCACCACCCTCCCAACCTGAGCCTCCAGCTGCTGCAGAACCTCCATCTGCTGCTCGGCCGTGCTCTGCAGCCTCTCCATCTGGAGGCAGCACCATTCCACGGCCTTGTGGTTAATCCATGCCATGTCCACCATCATCTGCCCCAGGACTGTGACAGGTGGCGGGGGTGAAGGGTCGTGGGTCGGTTACTGCATGGTGGCGTAGAGACCAGAACAGGAAGAAGGCCTCTTTATGATGAGCGAGTGGTGTGTGCGCCCCACGTTGGGCACCATAGTAGCAATTACCAGCTACACCAGGTTCACACACCACTTAGACCACTCAGCTTTGAGTTTAACCCCTTAACATTCTAGGTCCCCTGAACACAATGAGTTTTGTCCCATGGGCGGGACACTGGAATGCTACCTCTTTATTTAGCTTTTCAGCTCTCGAGCTCTCAGCGCTCGTGACCTACCTAAGTCACCATCAGACTCTTCTCTGTCTCCCTTCAGTCTACCCCTTCTCCTCCTTGACTGGTGTAATCCTTCATCCGTCTGATTGGGAATGAGTCTCAGAGGTGCCCGGCCGTGCTCCCGCCACTCCTCGCTCACCCGCAGACTTCCATCTTCATGTGCATTGCCACATGAATAATGAGTCAGTTGTGGTGTTTTACTTCCTTTAATGAGTCATTCAGAACTATAACAGCAAGCTAACAGCAAGACGGCAAACAACACTAGAATTGACAATGTATTTATCTACTTATCAACTTACTGTTTACCTATGACTCATCTTTCTTGTTATCCAGAATCTTCTGGTGCTGATCCTTAACTGGAGACAGCCATGAAACTCACGGAATGGCAGTGAGAGAGTAACTTTTTGTTTAGAAAAATGGCCTGCAGTAACCAAATTTGACCACAGGATGTCATTCTTACATATTGCACCTTTAAAGTATCTTTTAGATGATCTATTTTAGATTTGACACAAATTGCATCTTTATCAGTTAAATTACACAAATTATTTTAAAAATCTTTATGGGGTACTTCTTTTACAATGTCGTGTGTTTTATCCTCATTAATAAAATCTGTAAACCAGCTAAGTTAAAAGCTGACCTGCTAAAAGCAAAGCAAAACTTCCAACTGATGTTTGAAGAGAAATAAACATCTGTTGTTTTACTCTGTTTTAATAAAAATAAAAATACAGATCTGCTGTGTTTATGACTATTTAGTGCTTGATTGTTTGTTATGAAGGGTGAAGTAATTATGAGGTTAAAATAAGAAATGTAAGGTGAAAAACAGCTTTTATTTTGGTAGTCTAATACTATTAAATATAGGGAGGAAAATGTCGTTCAAGCTACATTAAAAAAAAGAAAATTCAAAAGTTCAACCCACGTTTTTCAGGTTCCGCCCCACACCCCCACAAACATAATGTAACACATACAGTCAAACAAGCATAAAAACATGAAGTTATCTTACCTTTTCCACCTGTTGTTGACATCTTTTCTGCCACAATTCTTAACGTAAAGCAGCTACGTAACAGCCGCGGAGCCTCTAGGCTCCTGACGGACTCATTATAAGGTGCTGCTTCTGCGAACTCTGTCCCAACTGAAGGCTCAAGAGACAGAAGCCACTGGGATCTAGATCGAACACCCAGCCCCTCCGCTAATTCTGCTCAGGTTACGTAAGTGAATAACAGTCTAATATGCTAGCTATTAGCTAGCCGAGCTCAGGCTTCACTTCCTGTTCAGCTGCTCCGAGCAGAAAATGTGTGATTTGTTCACATTGAGGGGTTTGTGCAGAGGGGGAGGGGCGGTCAGAGGGCAGGTTGAATGATGCATAAGGATCCAATCATTAAGAACGGGACATTCACAATGATTGGACAAGGGCTTTTCTAGGAGTTTATGTTTCTGAGGTGAATAAAATTGTTCATTTTATTGACAAGACGTAATTAATTGGTAGCATCGGTATTTGAGGAGCATGTAAAGAGATATGGCAAGAATGCTGCAGCAAAGATCTCCTACCGCACCTTTTAGTAGAATAATGTTCATATTTATAGTATCCTTAGTTATTTTGGTCACAATTAAAGATTTACTCTAAAGCACTAAAACCAGACTCTGAAATTCTTTTCGCCAACATTCAGAAATGAGAAAAAACATGAATTTTATATAATTTAGATTTTCCTTATGGCGTGTTGAGGAGCACCGTGATGAGTCTGGAGACAGCTGATGTCATCCTGGAATGGTGTATCATGTCAGGATGGTGATGACATCACTAATCCATCCCTCCGTCCCAGGAAAAAGAGAATAATATTTATCATGCATCAGTAGATGACAACATGCACAAAAACATGAGTTGGTTGAAGGATACGGCCTCCCTCTGCTGCCTCCTCCTCCACTTCCTCTTTAACTATCTGAGAGGAGGAGACCTTGGTACTTGCTCCGTCTCATCCCACCCAGAGGACGCTCCTACGGTCCACCTACATCGAAACGCTGCTTCTTTCTGGATATAACATGCAGGAGAGCAGAAGTAAGAAAAATGGAGCTTTGTTGAAATGTGTTCTGACAAATGATGCATGGCTGGACTTTTCCTCATAAAAAAGGTAAAAGTTGTAATTTTTGCACGAACTTCTGATTGCATCTGTGGCATGTTTATGCATGTTAAATTTACTTCATTATTTTAGGATTTGCTGTTTTCAGTTTTGGCTGGTTTGAATCAAAAACTTAGAAAAAAGGTTTAAAATAGTCAAGAACATTCATGGCTGCTGATAGAACAGATTCAATCACTTTTAACCATTAAAAACCAGTTTAGCTCATGTATTCCCCTGTAAAGACACAGTAACAGGACTTTGATACCATAAATCTCCTCATTCTGTTGAAAACTGGGCTAGAAGCAGTGGAAGTGCCCAGCAGTGATCACGTATATCGTGTGTTTTAGTCAACGCACGTCTAAAAATAAGATCTTTAAATGTCAGCTTCCCAGAAAAGTGAACATTTATTATGAAAATGTTGATTAACAGGGTAAATAAGAGAGGAACCATAAAGAACATCATTACAGGTGATGCATGGGTGTGATTTACAGTTTTTGGAACCGGGACGTTTTCCTCGGACCATAAACTGTGTATCACCTCCTAAATATAGAAGACACAAAGCCAGCTGTAACTTCACACTCCTGCCTGATAAATTATTGAACATCTCCAGCTTTGAGTCCATGATCTGCTGCAGCAGAGGTAACGGTTGCATCTCCTCAAACAGCTAGGGATTGTCTTAGTTGAGGGCTTTTGGGAAATGCATCTGCTTGGTTGTTTCTGCAGCCTCTCGTGCAAAAAGACCCATAAAACGATGTGGTGAAGATAAATAAATTCATAAATAATTGTTGCTGAAGTGGCCTCTTGGGCTGTACGCTGATTATGCTGCTAGAAAGAATTTTAAGTAGTCCTATTTTTGAGATAGTAAAAATGCAGCTAGCTAAACTAAGTGGGTTTAAAACTCAAAAGTCAGTGAAACCAGCTGAGGAGCAGTGCATGCATGGTGTTTGAAATGCATCATTGCTGATTCCTTGTCTTTGGTTTTTGTAATAAATCCCCAGAACCTGCTCTGCTCCATTTGCTGTGTTCAGCTGCAAACATGAAGAATTTTCTAAATGTTTATCGAGGATGTTCAGAAAAACTCACAAACCCAACCAAACCCTCTGTGGCCCCCCGTCTACTCAGTCGCTGTCTCTTCTTGCTTCTAGGGTAGCTGAGCCTTGGCTGCATTGGTTGCAAATGGGCGGAGGTCTTCAGGCGTCACCTATGATGGACTCCCACGCTCTGCTCTCTGGGGAGAACCTCATCTACGCCATCACCGTGCCGCTGTCGACCTCCATCATCCTGGCTAACCTGGCCATCATCCTGGGCATCTCCTGCAACCGCCAGCTCCACAACACGCCCAACTACTTCTTCCTCAGCCTTCTGGTGGCTGACATGTGCACGGGCGTGGCGCTGCCCTTCATCCCACTGATGGGTCTGAACCGGGAGTTGAGTTTCAGCTCCTGTCTGGTGGCTCACATCTTTCCGAACTTCCTGTTCTTGGCGTTTTTGTTTAACCTGGTGATGGTCCACTATGAGCGCTACATCTGCATCGTTGACCCGCTGCAGTACAACAACTTGTGGATGCATCGCAGTTTTCCTTTGGCCTTGCTGGTTGTTTGGATGCCGCCGCTTTTGTTCGCTTCCCTGCCCGCCTTTGGGTGGAACAACTGGACGGGACCACATTGGAACAGCTGTTGTGAAAGAATGCCGAAGCTGTCGCCACTTTCAAACTGCTCCGCTAATGGGACCACCTGCTGCTCCTACAGGCGGGTGTTCTCCAACGCCTTCATCTACTTGGAGGTGTATGGTCTGGTTTTACCGGCGATTCTTATAATTGCCGGCATGACTGGACGCGTTCTGTGCATCACGCGAGGACAGTTGAAGGACATTTGCCGCCTCCATCGTGCAGTAGAGCGAGGAAGCCAGGCCTCGGTCCGAGAGCAGAGGATGAACCTACGCTACACCCGCTGCGTGGTGGCGGTATCCTTGACTTTCCTTGCCTGCTGGGTTCCCTACCTCATTTACATGCACGTCTGTATAGCGTCCCTAATCATCGACACCAAGTGGAGCTCCACCACTCACATCGTTCTGTCCTGCACTGGTATTGGAAGTATGGCTGTGGTGCCGCTGGTGCTGGGCCTGGCCAACAGGCAGTACACAGAACCTGCTTACAAACTTCTCCAAAAACTAAGAGACCGGTGGAGAAGGACACAAGAACCAGACGAGGATTTTATCTGACAAAATAACTACACATCTGAATATTTATTAAGTTTGTTTGGCTAGAAATTGGACCATACAGAACTGGTAATGTGAAAACCTCTTCCTGTGTCAGACACCAGTGGAAATCCAGGATTTGATCAAGTCAGGAGCCAGTTAGCAGTCACAAAAACGAGGGGCCGAGTACACATCCTGTCACTCTTCACAGGACTATAAAACCATACGCTGGGCGGATTCTGGCTCCAGGCTACTAGTTTATTTGGTAATGTTGGATTCATGGCTCTTCTCACCAATAAACAACCTCTTATTAAAGTCCAGTTTGGATCTTTGCTTGTTCTTCAATCCTTGACAGTTTTTAGCGCAGTCGTGAGACATGTTGATGAAATTTGCTGGCTCAGCTGTTCAGAGGTGAATTAGGATAGTGGGTATCTCTCCAGTCCCCTCCTGGATCCACGATGGTTTCAGAGCTGAGGTATTTTTACAATCTTAAGTTTATTTTATTTACATGTGGCTCAGAACACGATTAAAGATCAGCTTTACTCATATTTTAATACATTTGTGTGGTCTCTAGTAGGAATGAATGCCTTATAAGTGATGCTCTGGGGAAAAAAACTCTGGTGCACCTGTTTCAGTGAATGCAGGATCTGGAGTCTTACTTCCTGATATGTGGACATCTCTCCTCTGATTGGCTAACAGCAACATGACTCTACCACTGACTGTTTGCTCTGCAACGTTGATGTTTTATCTCCACAAATAACACAAGCCTGGAGGAGTTCTGCTGTGTGGTGGAGTTGCTAATGCTAACGGTTAGCTTCTACTAGCCCAGACGTTCTCTGCTGTTTCCTGGACGCTAAACCAACAACAATCTTCCCCGTCGTGAGTCAAGATGGGTGAGTCCATGAATGTTAAGTGACAGTGTGACGTAGATCTGTCAGGATTTTCTAATCCTAGAGTTTCACCTAGAGTCTATTTTCTATCAGAAGCTACTGCAGGAGATAGGTGGAGGAGACTATTTTCATGTACTTTGTGAGGAGACTGAAAAATTCTGCTGTCCTTTTTCTCAGAGTGGGTTTGTTGGACAGGATCCTGACATTTTTCAAAAACGTACTGGTATGGACACGTCTAGGAGACATTTACACCAGCCAGCAGATGCAGAAACATAATGGACCCACCCCCCCCCCCCCCCCCCCCCCCCCCCCCCCCCCCCCCC
>SSNS01000606.1:185442-225395 GCA_006937985.1 Aphyosemion australe
GAGCCGTCTCAACGCTCGGTTCACCAGCCGAGGAACCGTTTGTCCCATGAGGCTCATGAACTTTATTTTACGTGTTTATCACAGGTTTTAGGTTGTTTACCGTATTTATTTTCAGTAACACGTTTGTTCTCCTTGTTTCTAACATGCTGGTGAATTAAACCTAAACTGTCATGATTTAATAAAAGACATGTCAAGACTACGTTTCTCCAGAAGGTGGCAGTAGCGGTAAAATCAAGATCCAGACTTTTTCATTGTTTAGCTTCTTTCATGTGATTATTATTATTATTTTATCAGTTCACCATCTTTACCATCTTCACTGCACTTCATCAGTATCAGTGCTTTTATCTCAGGAGAACGATGTCTCACATGATCATAAAACCTCAGAGAAGAACTGGAGAGAGGGATTCACCGGATGCATCTACAGATCTGATCTCAGCAGCAACACTCCTCTGAGATAAACCGATGCCCAATGGGACGTTCTCACAAGCAGCCTTTTATAATAAAAATGACCGTATCAGTTTTATGGAGAGATAAGTGAGTGAAAGAAAGCTAAAACCTTTATTGTGACAGAGTAAATTAGTGGTGAACAGCTGCCCCAGAGGGATTTTAATCTTCCTGGAATCGACTTTCTGCTGGAAAATCCCAAAGCAAAGAGAAAAATCACGTCTTTAAATGGGACTGAAACCGTTTTAGGCTGCAGATGTGTTTCCTCTCTGCCTGCTGCTCCTTAAGTCCCTCACCAGTGTTTATCTGTGTTCTGGTATGAAGCTGAGGAGCGGATCGAGCCCCCTAATATGTCTGCTAGACAAGAGCAGATTAGCCCCTGCAACCGGATCAGATAGAGGAGGGACAATGTTTGCATTTCAAAGTTAGAAATGTAAAGCTGACACGGCTCCAGTCTCAGATAAAACGCTGCAGCGTATTCCAGGACTCCAAGTCCTTGTTTTGTTTTGTGATGAAAGACAGAAATTAGCTTTTTATTCGAGGCTGGATCAAACGTGGAATAAGTCCTCTGATGATCAGCCGAGGTGGAAAATCCTCCTTAATCACATCAAAAGACAAATAACTGAACTGTTGAAACAGATCAGAGGGACGCGTGTGCTGCAGGGTCACGGCATGTTTTCCACATTGGAATATCACGCGTGTGTCAGGAAGACGGAGGAGAACCGGGAGAGGAGGAGGAGGAGGAGGGAACAGGATGAGCTTGTTTTTGAAAACGTCACAAATGTTCCTTTAACTGATGACCGAGTGTGGAAGAACGAGAAGGAGCAGAATTATCACTCATATTCCTTTATTTACTCACAAACCCGTCATCTGATTTCTGAAGCAGCAACACGAGAACAAACACCCATTTACAGCATTTAACACACACACACACGCGCACGCACACGCACACACACACACACACACACACACACACACACACACACACGCACACACACACAGAGCACCAATAACAATACGGGTCTAGAGGTGAGAAGCTGCTCTTCTTCTGAAGCCGTCGACACCAACAGAACAAAACCATTTCTATTTAATAAAAGCAGACTTGTTCGTGTTCTGGGCGGTGATGACTCAGAGGAACACCTCCAAGGAAGCTTAAGAGAAAACACCGGAAAAGTCTTTCCAACATGCAAACAGGGATAGGGACACCTTCTGGAAAACACTGATTTAGACCAAATGAAGCCCAGAACCAAGGAGAACCACCACAGAGCTGCAGCCAGACGTTCACACAACCAGGAGAGAGATCACAGAGAGACGATTGGTTCATAATTACTGTCAAAATGTTGTGGGGCCTAAATAGTTTAGTATAATTTAATCTGAGTACATTCATTCACATTTTGTGGGTTTAGTGTAATGCTGAAGACAGTCCCGGGATGGGTGCTCAGTCAGAGACACAATAAGGTTCAGACAGAACCAGTCTTCCTGACTCCTGCAGAACTCGGATCAGCAGGTGCTTCTGGAGGGATTGAGTGATGGTGGTGTCCAGGGAGACGGTGGTATCCAGGCTGACGGTGGTTTCCGGGGAGACGGTGGTTTCCGGGGAAACGATGGTGTCCGGGGAAACTGTGGTACTCTGGGCAAGGATGGCGTCCAGGGAGACGGTGGTGTCCAGGGAGATGGTGGTATCCGGGGTGACGGTGGTGTCCAGGGTGACGGTGGTTTCCAGGGAGACGGTGGTTACCGGGGAGACGGTGGTGTCCAGGGAGACGGTGGTTACCGGGGAGACGGTGGTGTCCAGGGAGACGGTGGTTACCGGGGAGACGGTGGTGTCCGGAGTGAGCCTGGTCATCGGGACAATGCTGTCTTCTGCAACTTGGGGCTTCTTTGGGATGTGTTTTCTCTCTGGCAGGCGAACGTCTGCGTGCAATTAAGGACTTGGATTGGTTGGTTTGTTTTTAGTAATCTGAGCGAGAAAGAGGTTTGGTTTTAGTGAAACAAAACATCAAAGTTAAGAACTGATGATCATTCTGAACAGATGCTGTTTAAGGGCCACGTCTGCAGTAGGGTCTGATTGTTTATAACCCTTAAGCTTTTGGTGTCAAACACAGATATCCTTCAGTTCCATCAAATGTAAAATCTCACAGGCATAGAAACAAAGATGTAGAAAACGTCTCTAAATGTTGTTTTTATTTGAATCAGTTGTTGAGACTTTCTCAAAGTTGACTTTCAGACTTTTAGACTAAAGATCTTTAGTCTGAAATCAAAATGACACAGAAACAGCATTTTTACTTTAGGCTGGTTTGGGTCAAGGAGGTTTATAAAGATTCATTAAGGGTCATAATGAGGATGCAGGCTGGACACGCTGAACAGACTGTATCCTCAGACTGACTGGGAATAGTCTGGGGTCTCACTGGGAAAGATGGTGGAGGTGGCTGGGGAGAGGACTGGGGCTGCTGCCCTCGGCACAGGAACCCAGATAGGTGGATGATGGTGAAGAACAAGTTATAAAAGGGCCTCATAATAAAAAAAGAGTCTCAACAGGTCACTGGGACGTATAAAGACTTCTGAGGGGTCATGAAGATGAATAAAGAATCCTAAAGGGTCACGAGGATGAATAAAGAATCATAAAGGGTCACGAGGATGAATAAAGAATCCTAAAGGGTCACGAGGATGAATAAAGAATCCTAAAGGGTCACGAGGATGAATAAAGAATCATAAAGGGTCACGAGGATGAATAAAGAATCCTAAAGGGTCACGAAGATGAATAAAGAATCATAAAGGGTCACGAGGATGAATAAAGAATCCTAAAGGGTCACGAGGATGAATAAAGAATCCTAAAGGGTCACGAGGATGAATAAAGAATCCTAAAGGGTCACGAGGATGAATAAAGAATCATAAAGGGTCACGAGGATGAATTATCCAACAAAACCTAAGATAAAACTTAATCCAGTTTTACAATTTTTTGAATTATTAATTTTTTTTTCTTGAAATCGGGATCAGATTTGGTTTTTTGAACTGATCATCAGTGGAATATTAGTAATCGTAGTAAAACAGATCATTAATATTATTACTAAAGGACATAAATGTTAATGTTGTGGCAGACATTAAGACACATACACAACCAAGGAACCACCATGTTTTAGAGGTTATTAGAGCTTCTCGTTTCTTCTAGTAGTCAAATGTTCTCACCTGAGTTGCGCATCATCTGGTTTATTCTTCACACCAACGAAGAAGAAACAGAAATTAGTCTGAGTATTTCAATGATGCAATGTCATCCTGGAGCCTGGAGCCTACGTACCTCTGCTCCTCGCCCTCCAGCAGTTTACGATAGGTGGCGATCTCGATGTCCAGGGCTAGCTTCAGGTTCAGCAGCTCTTGGTGTTCCTTAACCTGCTTGGCCAACTCCTGCTTGCATTTATTCAGGGCTTCCTCCACCAATCTGATGTCCGCTCGGACCTTGTTCATGTCGTCGTCGCCATCTTTTCTGGCATCATCAATGTCGTTTTTCAGGGCGTCTTCCTAAAATGCAGGGAAGTTTAAAAAAGGAGATCAGCGTCTCTCTGAAGGGACAGGCTGTGTGGAGATGAAGGATTTCGGTCTTCTCTCATCCCTACCCTTCTCTTCAGACCGTCCAGCTCTGCCTTGAGTCTCTGGATGATGCGCAGCAGGTCTGAGATCTCCCTTTTTATTTCACGCACCTTCTGCTCCCGCTGTCCAGCATTCTGGACCAGATCGTCCATCTGAAGATGTGAGTGGACAGGTTACAGCGTTGATCTACAGTAATATGATGAACCTTCACACGTCTTTTTACCTTCTTCTGGTTCCACAGCTCTGCTTCCTCCCGGGCGCGGGAGGCCAGGGTGGCATACTGAGCCTCGGTGCTCTTGACGATCTCCCCCATGTCCAGGGAGCGTTTGTTGTTCTCATCTAGGACCACCACCTCATTGTTGATCATGGACTCCAGCTCCCTGATCTCCTGTTAGGGGTTGACATGAGGGAATCAGCTGGTTAGAAAAGAATCTTCATGTCTGCAGAGCTAAATGTTGAGTCTTTCATGACCTACCTCATCAAAGCCATGCCTGAGGAAGTCCAGCAGTCGGTTCAGCTTCTCCAGCTCAAGAGCATCTTTCACCAAGTCCAGGTGATCTTCATCTACTTTCTGTTGTACACACACATCCAGAACACACACACACATCCAGAACACATATCCAGAACACACACACACACATATCCAGAACACACACACACACACACACACATATCCAGAACACACACGTATCCAGAACACACACACACACATCCAGAACACACACACACACATCCAGAACACACACATCCAGAACACACACACACACATATCCAGAACACACACGCATCCAGAACACACACATCCAGAACACACACACACACATCCAGAACACACACACATCAAGAACACACATATCCAGAACACACACACACACACACACACATACATCCAGAACAAACACATCCAGAACACACACACACACACATCCAGAACAAACACATCCAGAACACACACACACACACACACACACACACACACACACACACATCCAGAACAAACACATTCAGAACACACACACACACACACACACACATCCAGAACACACCCATCACGTTTGAGTGCCAGGATGCTGCTCAGGTGTTCTGCAGCTGGATAAAGTTCAGACTTGGTTGTTAAACAGAAGAAGATCTCCGTACCTTTTTGGTGATGATGAAGTCAGTTTCTTTTTCCACCTTTTGGTTCTTTGCATCTTCATAACTGCAAACATTAAAGATGATCTGTTACTGCAGAACCAGCTTACAGCGGGGCAACAAAGTATTGAGTCAGACTCCAAATGTGCAAGTTCTCCCACTTAAAAATGAGCGAGGCCTGTAGGTCTACCTGAACTATGAGACAAAAAAAATCCAGAAAATCACTTTGTCTGATTTTTAAAGAATTTATTAGCAAACGATGGTGGAAAATAAGTTTTTGGTCTCCTACAAACAAGCAATACCTGATGAATGACCTGCAGAGAGCTGGGACCAACGTTACAAAGGCTACCATCAGTAACACACTACGCCACCAGGGACTCAGACGTGTCCCCCTTCTTAAGCCAGTGCATATGCAGGCCCATCTGAAGTTTGCTAGAGAGCATCTGGATGATCCAGAAGAGGATTGGGAGAAGGTCAGATGGTCAGATGACACCAAAATAGAACTTTTTGGTAAAGACTCTAGTCCTCGTGTTTGGAGGAGTAAAGCATGGGGGTGGAAGCATCATGCTTTGGGCTGTTTTTCTGCAAAGAGACCAGGACGACTGATCCGTGTGAAGGAAAGAATGAATGGAGCCATGTATCGTCAGATTGTGAGTGAAAACCTCCATCAGCAAGAGCATTGAAGATGAAATGTGGCTGGGTCTTCCAGCATGACGATGATCCCAAACGCACCGCCCGGGTTCAAGGTCCTGGAGTGGCCTAGCCAGTCTCCGGATCTCCACCCCATAGGAAATCTCTGGAGGGAGTTGAAAGTCTGAGTTGCCCAGCGACAGCCCCAAAACATCACTGCTCTAAAGGAGATCTGCATGGAGGAATGGGCCAAAATACCAGCAGCAGTGTGTGAAAACCTTGTGAAGACTTACAGAAAACATTTGACCTCTGTCATCGCCAACAAAGAGTTTATAACAAAGTATTGAAATGGAATTTTGTTATTGACCAAATTCTTATTTCCCACCATAATTTGATATAAATTCTTTAAAAATCAGACGATGTGATTTTCTGGATATTTTTTCTCATTTTGTCTCTCATACTTGAGGCTATGATGAAAAGCTCCGTCATACATCAGTGATCTGATTGTTCCATATGTTCCTAACAGAGCACTTCGCTCTCAGACTGCAGGTTTACTGGTGGTTCCTAGAATATCTAAAAGTAGGATGGGAGGCAGATCTTTTAGCTATCAGGCTCCTCTCCTGTGGAACCAGCTCCCAGCGTTAGTGCGTGAGGCAGACACCTTGTCTACTTTTAAGACTAGGCTCAAAACTTTTTGATAGGGCTGATGGTTAAATTCTGATGTTAGCCCAGGGTTAGGGTTAGGGTGGAGTGTACAGAGGGGACTACAGTCGTTAAAGACTTTTCTCCCTGGCCCTGCCTCCCACATGCCTCCATCTAAAAGACAAGGTTATCCTGAGTTATCTCTGTAGTTATGCTGCTATAGGCTTAGACAGCTGGAGGACATTGTCAGGGTTTTTAAAAGGTCTTATCATATAAAATGTGTGTTCAGCTGTAAGCTATCTCTCTGTGATTATGATTCATTATTAACTGCTGTGTGTCTATGAAACTGGAACATCCAGGTTCTAACAGAACAACAAGTCACAGATCAGCTGTTTGTCACATCATAACATGCCAATTTTGCATAACCTGTAACCACTCCTTTGTTCTCTGTGCTTAATAAAAAGAAGCTGTGCAGGGTGACACTTGGGAGTTGAGGCAAGATACGTCTGGTCACCCTTTGTTAAGCCCACTCCCCCTTGCAAAGCTGATTGAAAGACACGTCTGGTTCCAGGTGATTATTGTTGTACGATAGCTTGACCCTATCAACTTGGGGGCTCGTCCGGGATCCCAACACTTGGGAGTTGAGACAAGATACGTCTGGTCACCCTTTGTTGAGCCCACTCACCCTTGCAAAGCTGATTGAAAGACACATCTGGTCTGAGTGATTATTGTTGTACGATAGCTTGACCCTATCAGACACACTGACCACTTTCCACACTCTGCTACTTTCTTCTACCACCACTCTCTAATTGCATTATTTCCTGTTACTTCAGCTGTTAACTTTATTTTCTCTCAGTGCTAAATATTCAGAGTCAATTTTACACTCATCAGAGTTAAATTCAGTTATAGAGTACTGTCACAATATTTTATGATAAGTAACACTCAAAGTGTTATTTAAATATGACACTGCTATTTTTCAAGGGTTATTTTAACACTAGCTGTAATGAAATTTTAACTCTTAAGGGTTTAATATGGAACAGGAACACCAAAGCGACATCTAGTGTGTGGAGGTTGTAGTTGCAACAACAGCTTACCTATCCATGAGAAACTTTCTGCGTGAGTTTTGATGCCGTGACATTTTTATTTGGGTCCATCTGTTGTAGCTTCACATAAACTCACTCTGGTTTTAGATCTTTTATGGTCGCTCCTCTTCTGAGAAGGATAATGACATCTTCTGGGCTCAGAAGAAGCTGCTTGACTTGCCGAGTCCGCCATTTTCCACAGAGCCAGCCTCGCTGTTTACTGTATTTGGCAACCCACAATGCTGCCCTCTAGTGGCTGGTAGATGTAAACATAAACCCAGTGTCGTGCCCGTCAAATATTTGATTATTTTTTAATTAAATATAGCTTTTAAAGGAAAAACTGTTCATTCTACACCTCTAAACGCCACGTGGAGGGATTATGTTTTAGCTTTATATTAAATTGTTCCATACTCAACCTTTAACAGTGGTAATATTGTGGCGGCTGTCATGCCAGGAAGCTAACAGCCGCGCTGAAAAACGCCGGCTAACTCGTGCCTCATATGCCACATGACTGTGGACAGCCAGAGGTTCAGTGGTTAGGTTCAGAGCTGCATTATAGGTGCTGGAAAGGTGAAACCTGTTCATGAGCTTGACCCTCCCATATTCCAGCCAGAACTGACAAAGCTCCTCAGATAAGAAGAGAAACGTCTTCAAGAAACCAAAGAAGTCCAGTTGCCTTCATTCGAACCTCTTTGGACTCAACTGGAATGTTTTACGTTGTGAAGAGCCTTGATATGACTCGCGTCGTGATTAGGTGCTATAGAAATAAACTGACTTGATTAAATACTTTTTTGCCCACTGATCTGAATGCACACAGATTTTAAATAAAACCAAGCAGACTGAGAAGTGCTTCGACCTGCTGACCTGTTCTTGGAGTCGTCCATCTCTTTCTGCATCTTGCTGAGCTCATCCTTGAGTTTTCTCTGGTCGTGCAGCAGGCTGTCGACCTTCTGCTCCAGGTCGTTCTGCAGCTGCCTCACAATATCATCGACGTTTCCAGCATACGCCTCCTGCCCTCTGAGCAACTCCAGTTTCTTATTTAGCTTTTTTTTCTCGTCCTCCAGGTTTTTCACCTGAGAAACAAAACAAACACTGAACCAAAATTCTCCTATTCTGTTGGACTCTATGCAGCTTTACCTAAATGATGAAATATGAGTAATCTTTAATGCATCTCAGCACCGTAACATCAAATCTATCATGTTTCATTGGCTTAGTTAAAGGCTTCTGCATCTTCAGCAGGATTGGGACGTTCCTCAAAAACTGCTGAACTGAATCCATCAACATATAAAATGACTAGAAGACCTATAGGTCAGGGGTCTGCAACACCTTACCAGAGGGTCCTGTAACTCTGAACAGAGTAACTCAGGTGGACTGAGGGGAAAACGACTCTTTTAATAGTGATGGTTGAAGACCCCTGATTATTACTCATATTAAAAGTCCCACCCACTTCCCCATGCACATGTAGTATGGTGTTTGAAAGCTATAAATAATGTAAATAGTAAATACAACTCAAGTTTTTAGAAAATTAACAGGAATCAGCACCTGCAGAAACATAACCTGAAGTGTTTTTAGTTTTTTAGATCAGAAGATCCCTTAATTCAGGGGGCGGGGCCTAAAACATAATGGAGCCAGGCTCTATGCCATGTTTCTTTTTGTTTGTTTTAGTTAGGGACCACGCTTTAACTCAGTACTGATCAGCTACTATTGTTCATCAGACAAAACTCTTTATTTAAACTCCATCCATCCATCCATTTTCTTCCGCTTATCCAGAGTCGGGTCGCGGGGGCAGCAGCTTAAGGAGGGAGGCCCAGACTTCCCTCTCCCCAGCCACTTGGGCCAGCTCCTCCGGGGGAATCCCAAGGCGTTCCCTGGCCAGACAAGAGACATAATCTCTCTAGCGTGTCCTGGGTCTTCCTTTGGGTCTCCTCCCGGTTGGACGTGCCTGGAAAATCTCACCAGGAGGCATCCTAACTAGATGCCTGAGTCACCTCAACTGGCTCCTCTCGATGTGGAGGAGCAGCAGGTCTACTCCGAGCCCCTCCCGGATGACCGAGCTTCTCACACTATATCTAAGGGAGAGCCCAGACACCCTGCAGAGAAAACTCATTTCGGCCGCTTGTATCTGCAATCTCGTTTTTTTGGTCACTACCCAAACCTCGTGACCATAGGTGAGGGTAGGAACGTAGATCGACTGGTAAATCGAGAGCTTCGCCTTTCAGCTCAGCTCTCTCTTCACCACGACAGACCGGTACAACGCCCCCATCACTGCAGACGCAGCACCAATCTGTCTATCAATCTCCCGATCCATCCTTCCCTCACTCGTGAACAAGACCCTGAGATACTTAAACTCCTCCACTTGGGGCAGGACCTCGACCCTGACCTGGAGAGGCATTCTACCCTTTTCCGACTCAAGACCATGGTCTCGGATTTAGAGGAGCTGATTCTCATCCCAGCTGCTTCACACTCGGCTGCGAACTGCTCCAGTGAAAGCTGGAGATCACGTTCTGATGAAGCCAACAGGACCACATCATCTGCAAAAAGCAGAGAACTGATCCTTAGGCCACCAAAACGGATCCCCTCACCACCTTGACTGCACCTAGAAATCCTGTCCATAAAAGTTATGAACAGAATCGGTGACAAAGGGCAGCCTTGTCGGGGTCCAACTCTCACCGGAAATGACCCCGACTTACTGCCGGCAATACGGACCAAGCTCTGACACTGGTCGTACAGGGACCTAACAGCCCGTATCAAGGGGCCTGGTACCCCATACTCCCAGAGTACCCCCCACAGGGCCCCCCGAGGGACGTGGTCGAACGCCTTCTCCAAATCCACACAACACATGTAGATTGGTTGGGCAAACTCCCACGCACCCTCCAGGACCCCCCCCCAAGGGTATAGAGCTGGTCCAGTGTTCCACGGCCAGGACGAAAGCCACATTGCTCCTCCTGGATCCGAGGTCCGACTATGCGACAGACCCTCTTCTCCAGAACCCCCAAATAGACCTTACCAGGGAGGCTCAGGAGTGTGATCCCCCTGTAGTTGGAACACACCCTGCGGTCCCCCTTTTTAAATAGGGGGACCACCACCCCGGTCTGCCAGTCCAGTGGAACTGCCCCCGATGTCCACTCAATATTGCAGAGCTGCGTCAACCAACACAGCCCCACAACATCCAGAGACTTGCCACCGAGGAGTTTCTTGACCACTTCAGTGACCTCGGCTATAGAGAGTGGAGAGCCAAACCCAAAATCCCCAGACGCTGCTTCCACCTTGGAAGACGTATCGTTGGGATTGAGGAGGCCCACCAATTCACAATGTCCCGAGTCGAGGTCAGCAGCACATCCTCCCCTCTGTAAACAGTGTTGGTAGTGCTCTGCTTTCCCCTCCTGAGACGCCGGATGGTGGACCAGAATCTCCTCGAAGCTGTACGGAAGTCTTGTTCCATGGTCTCACCGAACTCCTCCCAGGTTTTTGCCTCCGCGACCACCCGAGCCACCCGAGCTGCATTCCTCTTGGACTGGTACCAGGTCGGTACATATCAGCTGCCTCCGGAGTCCCACAGGCCAAAAAAACCCGATAGGACTCTTTCTTCAGCTTGACAGCATCCCTAACCACCGGTGTCCACCAGCGGGTTCGGGGATTGCCGCCACAACAGGCACCGACCACCCTGCGGCCACAGCAATGGTCAGCCGCCTCGACAATGGAGTCATGGAACATGGCCCATTAGGACTCAATGTCCCCTGCCTCCCCTGGAACATTTTCGAAGTTCTGTCGGAGGTGGGAATTGAAGCTCCTTCTGACAGGCTCTGCCAGACGTTCCCAGCAGACCCTCACAACATGTTTGGGTCTGCCAGGTCTGACCGGCATCTTCCCCCACCATCAAAGCCAACTCACCACCAGGTAGTGGTCAGTTGACAGCTCCGCACCCCTCTTCACCCGAGTGTCCAAGACATGCAGCCGCAGATCAGATGAAACGACACTTAGACCTGCGGCCTAAGTGTGACAGTGCGAGTGTCCTGTCACTGGATCCCGATTGATCATGCGCCTGGGCTGCTTGGCCATAGGGCTATCCCTTTGGCTGACTGGTTAGTGCGCGTGACTCTCACCCGGGAGTCTGGGGTTCAAGTCCTGCCCGGGCCCTCGTTTGTCCACCTTGCCACAGATGTGACAGTGTGAGTGTCCTGTCACTGGATCCCGATTGTTCACATGCCCTGGCTGCTTGGCCACAGGGATATCCCTTTGGCTGACTGGTTAGTGCGCGTGACTCTCACCCGGGAGTCTGGGGTTCAAGTCCCGCCCGAGCCCTCGTTTGTCCACCTTGCCACAGATGTGACAGTGTGAGTGTCCTGTCACTGGATCCCGATTGTTCACATGCCCTGGCTGCTTGGCCACAGGGATATCCCTTTGGCTGACTGGTTAGTGCGCGTGACTCTCAACCGGGAGTCTGGGGTTCAAGTCCCGCCCAGGCCCTCGTTTGTCCACCTTGCCACAATTGGCGTTGTTGGCAGGATCCATGTAGAACTGTGAAGTTGGTCCATGGATGTGGAATTTGTGGCACCCTGCGCGGGAGCACGGGACGTGCTTGTGGAAAGAGGGGGGAAGATGTGACAGTGTGAGTGTCCTGTCACTGGATCCCGATTGATCATGCACCTGGGCTGCTTGGCCACAGGGATATCCCTTTGGCTGACTGGTTAGCGTGCGTGACTCTCACCCGGGAGTCTGGGGTTCAAGACCCGCCCGGGCCCTCGTTTGTCCACCTTGCCACATAAGGTATCCTGGTGCCAAGAGCACCTATGGACACCTTTATGCTTGAACATGGTGTTCATTATGGACAATCCATGACGAGCACAGAAGTCTAATAACAAAACACCACTCGGATTCAAATTAGGGGGCATTCCTCCCAACCGCACCTCTCCAGGTCTCACTGTCATTGCTGCACTTTGTCTGATCCCTCACCTAGGACCTATTTGCTATGGGTGACCCTACCAGAGGCATAAAGCCTCAGACAACTTAGCTCCTAGGATCGTTGGGACACTCAAACCCCTCCACCACGGTAAGGTGGCAGCCCAGGGAGGGGCTTATTTAAACTCTGTCATGGTAAACACTCATGTTTACATAACGTCTGTAAACTCTGACAATAAAACAACTTAGACACATAAAACTTCACATGAACCCTCCGGACACTCGCATTTCAATTTCATTTTGATGCCACATATAGAAGAAGAAGTTTATTGATAGAACTTTTCACAGACAGAAGTCACAAAGTGCAAAATGAACAGAATTATGATAAACATGAGTACTACAACTATAACTGGTCCTATATAGTGTTTTCACAGTGAGTCAGACTATCTGTTTCCAACTGCTCATTGTACTTTCCCAGTCATATCAATGCAGCTGGTTGTGTTAGGTCATTCCTACAGCCCACAAGGTGGGACAAGCCCCACCCCTACTCTCTGATTGGCTAAAATTCATCAGGCTTCTGCTGCCTGAACAAAAGTCTGCACCACCTGGTCAGGGAGGTGTGAACTGACTTTCATTGAGGTTATCATTCAGAGCTGGTTTTATGAGTTACCGTATGTCTTGTTTTGAGTCACACGTTTACAATCAAATACATGTCTTCTGCCCCCTGGTGGAGGATATGAGTACTTCAATAAGTAATTACCTATTTTATTAGTAGTTATTATTCTACTGTATATTAATGTTATTATTCATATTTTATGAGTTCATAATTAATACTTTTAAAGTGTTACAACTAAATAAAAAACGTACAGAATTTAGAGTTTTCAGACTATGATTTCATGTCAAAATCTTTAAAGACAAAAAGCAACGGAGTCCCAGATTATATGTAGTCTTGGCATTCCATACTCAACTGGAATCTGTCAGATTTCCACAAGGTGGCGCCCTAGGCGCACCTACACACCTGCAGGATCATTTTTGTGGCCTCAGGTTCAGATTTGAAAAAGCTGCAAGAACTAAATGTTGTTCTGACTTAAGAATTATTTTACTAACCGTCTTTGTCATAATTTACAATTATTCAAATATATGCAAATGACTGATTGTATAAAGACTTAGAATATTTAGAGAAATACAGTAATACAGTTTACTGAAATAGAAAAGAAAATTTATTTTAAACTGAAAGATTATATATATATATATAATGACGTTTTAAGTAATTAGCAAACTAATGTGTTCATTTGATCAAATATAATAATAATAATAATAATAATAATAATAATAATAATAATAATAATAATAATAATAATAATAATAATAATAATAATAATAATACAAACCTTGTCAATCAGCGCGACGAACTTGTCATTGAGTCCGACCATGTCGTCCTTATCCTTGGTCTTGGCGGTGCTTTTGGGCTTCTCCCCGCTGCCCGGGCTGTAGGTCTGGCTGCTGAAGGACATGGTGACGTTTGGATCTGAGTTCGGTCTGAACAGGTGAGCGCAGACCACACCGACGGCTCTTTTTGAAGGCGCACGGACCGACGGACCTGCCCAGGAACGGCGCGCGCGTCCAATCATGGCAGGCCAGGTGGATTATTACAGAGAAAATCTAGGTGGAAATCTAGAATTTCAGCCTTGAACCTGTTTGTCCACCAGAGAGGACCCAATGGCATCCTTAGGGGCGGATATGAGCGCACGGAGAAGATATAAAAGTCACCTGCATCATTTGCGTCCAGGTGAGTCTCCATTACGCATCAAGTCTACTGTTGGCAAACTCTCCTATCTGCAGCAAACATGAGCAGCGCTTCTGTGTATGGTGGAGCCGGAGGAAAGGGCGCAAAGGCGTCCGTTTCCAGTCTGGAGGGTCTGCGCAACATGCTGCAGCGTAACGACACGGAGAGAGACTCGGCGCCGGTGTCCAGACAGCCCGCGCCGCGCGCTCGGGGCGCTGCGCCCTCCAACTCCTCCGCTGCTCCCGCCGCCGGCCCCGGGGACGACAAGCAGACTCTGCGCGGTCTGAATGACCGGCTGTCCAACTTCATGGACAGAGTGGGACAGCTGCGGGAGGAGAACCAGGAGGTGAAGAAGAAGATCGATGACATCTTGGCCAAAAGGAAGAAACCCCAGGGGCGCGACTGGGACGAGATCAGTCAGCCCCTGGATGAGCTGGAGAAGAAGGTGGGTCACTACCTACCCTGCAGCATTTATCCATCATTAAAATGTTTTAGTTTCTAATCCCATTCTGTCTCTGACCCCCAGATCAAAGACCAGGCCCTGGAAAATGCCCAGCTGCTGCTGGATATTGACAGCTGCAGACTGTCCAAGGATGACTTCAACAACAGGTGAGTGTCCAATTTACCTTCCTGAGAAGCTCTGGAGGACTCGTTATAACAGGTCGGTGATTCCAGGCGGGATGACGAGATAAAGGCCAAGAAGGATCTGGAAAAAGACCTGGAAAAACTCAACAACGTCAACGATGACCTCAGAACCAAGAAAGCTCAGGTGCAGGCGGAGATCGACCTGGTGAAGCAAGATATTAAGTCACTGAAGGAGGACCACCAGGATGTGAGTCTGGAGCTCCGAACTTTACAAAACAACCTCTAACTCAGAGCAAACGGGTAAACGTATGCTTCTCAACCTTTTCACAGAGAGTGAAGGATCTTCTGGAACAGATCCGGGACTCAGAGGTCAAGGTGGAGATCAAGTCCTCCAACTCCAACCTGGCTGACGTAATCAAAAGCATCAGACTCCAGTATGAAATGGCAGCTGAGAGGAACCTAAAGGAGATGAATGACTGGTACAAGAACAAGGTAGGGATGCTCTCCCGATCTCCAAGTTCCTCCAAATCCTCCTCTTATCATCGTTTTTCCTCTGGTTTCAGTTTGAGGACATCAAGGTGGAGGTGGCCCAGAGCGACCAGGCCTGTGAGTCTGGGAAGTCGGAGCTGAAGGACCTGCAGAAGGAGAGGAAGACTCTGGAAATTCAGATTCAGTCGAGCCAAACCACCGTGAGTACGACGGCTCAGGCATCTTTTCTGTAAAACTCAGGAGGCCGTGTCAGGTATAATAACCCTGACTGGGCCTGTCATTAAACCTGGAGGTGCTGGTTAGGACCAGAACACACCTGTCAGACACCTGGATGTGCACAAAACAAAAACAAACAGGTTCCCCAGAGGGGACTGATGTGGCTCTCCTCAGCTCCTCCTTCTGTTGGCTTTCAGAACGTGTCCCTGGAAGGAGCAGTGAAGAGAGTCAAAGACGACAACAAGAGGCGCCTGGACCCTCTCTACAGGCACATCATCAAGCTGGAGGCAGAGCTGGCGGACCTGAGGGGCCAGGTGGAGCAGCAGGGGGAGAAGAACGACAGGCTGCTGAACGTCACCATGAAGCTGGAGAAAGAAATCAACGACTACAAGCAGCTCCTTCAAGACTGCTTCCCTGATTCTGAGAGGTGAGGAGGAGGAGAGGTGGCAAATCCACATCTCCTGTGTTCGTTTTACACACTTTGAGACTTCCAGGTAGTTTTTAAAAGGAACAGTAGAGAAAAGCTTCCAAGAACATCCAGAACGTGGTCCACCAGTTTGACGCTGGGTGCGTTGTTTATGCTTTTCTCCCAGCAGCTCCAGGTTTGCTTTAGAGGATGCTCTGCAGTCTGGTAAGTCGTGGATAGAAACCAAAACCTGATTAAAACTTTAACCACCAAAGCAGACGTGAATGACAGGCTTTCAGCTCAGTCCTGCAATCTGATTGGCTCTTTTCCAACAGGAAACAAACAAAAGATCTTTTTGCACAACATGTCTGTGAAATGATCTGAGAGGCGTAAACAAAACAAACCATGATGTCTGTTCATGGCTGACGGTGCTGTTTACACCTTACAGGTACCACAGGTGTGTGCAAAGGAAAAAAACACAAAGCTGCCCCTCATGTTGCTTTTGGCCTGGAGGAGAGCGCTGATTTGTCATTCCTGTCAGAGTCTAATAGAACAGGAGTGACAATAAGCGCGCTTCCACGGCGACACAAACTGTTTGCTAACAGCTAATAACGTCACTAAACTGCACTAAACCGCCGCCACCTCGTAACTGCATGAGAGCACCATCACATATTAACACAAGCACACATCAACGGCTTCAAAACTAAACCTAACGACAAAATAAGCCAACTTCTTTCAGATGGAACCACAGAAAGACGACGACGGACTGAAAATCACGTTTTTGTGTTTAAAATCTAAAAAAGTCTGTATTTCTGTTTCAGGTCAGCAACGGCCTAACCTACAGAAACCACCCAACGAGGAGCCGAAGGCTCAGATACAGCAAGAGAGCGCTGGTGTAAACAAATCCACTCCCCCTAAAGACCCCGGTAAAAGCTCTGAACCTGAAAATGTGGTGGTGTGTTCAGGAAATGGTGGCGTTCAGGACGTGGTGGTGTGTTCAGGAAATCCCAAAAAATGAAGCGCACCTCCAAAGAAAATCCCCTCTTCCTCCTCTTCTTCTTCCTACGAGTGAAAAGCTTGAGATGTGAAGGTTTCTTTTCTGTTTAAAACTATCATTGGTGACAAAGTCTCTGAGGTTGTTCAAGTTTCTTTTTGCTGATCTGGTTCAAATAAAGGTTTCAAAAGGGAATCTGGACTTGTTTTTATTTGGTTTTATACAACATGTAGTAACCATAAAGCAGGGTCCGCTGGCCTCAAAATAAAAAATGTTATCTAATATTTCAGAACTCTGAATCAGAACGTATTTTTATTAGTTTGTTCATAAGCAAAACACCTGAAAACAACGAAACACAGTTATAGGCATTAATGCAAGCGAGGTATACAGATGCACTAGCAATATAAAAACGTAAAGATCAACTATTGATGAAATTGCATAAATAGTCAGAGATAAAAAAATCTCAAACATAAAATTTAAACATCATAACATACAGCTTAAACCTAAAACATTCCAACTACTTTCTCACTAGAAAAGAGTTGATTTAGGGTGAATTCAGAACTACAGTCATTTGTCAATGAAGTAAATGACAAAGGCCTAAGAACACATCCCTGTGGAACCCCATTCAGGTCAGTTTTATACATAACTGACAGCACATACTATCTAGTGTTTTTTTTTTTTTTACATTAAGTCCAAAATTCAGTAACGTGTGCTACTGTGGTCCATCTGACCTCGGTGGTTGTGAGTGGTGTTTTGAGTTATTCTTGTCTTTTGATCATCAATCCACTCATTCACTCCAACTCATCACCTTTAACTGCTTGTTCCTTAGTAGGTCTCAGGGAACTAGTGGCCATCTCCAGCAGACATTGGGTGAGAGGCGGGGGACAACCTGATCTCTTGTCCATCACAGGGACACAAAGACAACCAGTCACACCTAGGGACGATTCAGAGCAGGGGTGCCCAAACATTTCAACACGAGGGCCAAAATCAACAGGTTGAAACTACTCAAGGGCCACAAAAAAATGTTTTCCATCAGAAAAAAAGTTTTTTAAACATCTGTTCAATAATAGACTAAACATGCAATATTTTAATTTCATTTGGTTTTTGTGTAAACTGTCAGAACCTCCTCATCAAGCTCAACCCGCACCAGCTGTGCATGATAGCTCCCTGCCCAGCAGTTCAAAAGACTCGCTCACCTCTCACTCATCGCTCAGTCATCGTGTGTTCTTCATCCATGGTCCATCTATCAGTTCCTGACCAAGTCCGACCCAGACGCAAGACCAAGCTTCTTGTACCCTCCGCTGTATCCCTTCTCTTCACGCCTCGTCTTAGTTGCTACTCCTCCAAATCCACTCCTCCCCGGACGTAACCTTGTGGAACGCCACCAACCCTTTGTTCCCACTATGCTTTGTCAAGCGGAGCTGACATAAACTTTGTAGAAGGGTGGCATGAAGAAGGTCTCACACCATTACCTGAATGAGATTTGATATTGGTAAATGGTTTTATAGTTGTTTGAAGTATAGAAAATAAATTTTAGACTATTATAAGGAAAGGATCTGTCACTCTTAAGTAAATTTTGCTGTATTTAATCTGCATTTCAGTATAAGTCAGTGAAGGTTTGTTGTCCGATTTACTACGAAATTAAATTAATTTTAAAAAGCTGGTTAATAAAAGACTCCCTGGGCTGTCAGCTTACCCTGGTGGAGGGGGTTGAGTGTCCCACGGGTCCTAAGAGCTATACGTTGTCTGAGGCTTTATGCTTCTGGTAGGGTCACCCGTGGCAAACAGGTCCTAGGTGAGGGATCAAAGTGCAGCCCAAAGACCCCGTATGATGATGCGTTTACATGAGCATCTAAGTCGACCTAGGTCGAGCTACAGCAATAGACTGGGAGCCTTTATCCTAGTTTACATGCATGTTAGAAAACTGAACTCTCCAATGAAGTGCCCTCCACTTCGCTACAGTGGCAACCTTTCTTGTCGGTATTCTACCGGTTAACTTATAGCAACACACATAGTAAACAAACGCTGGTGGGAGTGAAGCAGATGGAGGTAAAACAGAATATGCACAATCGCTGAAGGAATAGACAACAATTTGGTACGTACTGTACAGTCTGACGGTGTTATACATGTTACATTGTGGCGATATTATCCGCTTTCCTTAAGGCTCTGGATGTTGTGGTGCTGTTTTGGTTAATGCAATGTCACATGGACATCAGGGGTAGTTCCACTGGATTAGCAGACTGGGGCCCCTATTCAAAAAGGGGGGCCGCAGTGTGTGTTCCAACTACATGGAAATCACACTCCTGAGTCTCCCTGGTAAGGTCTATTCAGGGGTTCTGGAGAGGAATGTCTGTTGGATAATCAAACCTCAGATCCAGGAGGAGCGATGTGGTTTTTGTCCTGGCCGTGGAACACTGGACCAGCTCTCAGGGAAGTCCTGGAGTGAAGCTCTCGATTTACTGGCGACCAAAATGAGTTTTCTCCACAGGGTGTCTGGGCTTTACCTTAGAGATGGAATTAGAAGCTCGGGCATCTGGGAGGGGCTTGGAGTAGACCTGCTGCTCCTCCACATCGAGAGGAGCCAGTTGAGGTGGCTCGGGCATCTGGTTAGGATGCCTCCTGGACGCCTCCCTGGTGAGGTTTTCAGGGCACGTCCAACCAGGAGGACACCTAAAGGAAGACCCAGGACACGCTGGAGGGACTATGTCTCTCAGCTGACCAGGGAACACCTTGGGATTCCCCCGGAGGAACTGGCCCAAGTGGCTGGGGAGAGGGAGGTCTGGGCCTCTCTGGTTAGGCTGGATGGGTTTATTTTTCATCAATGAAGATGTTAGATATTTGCTTTTTTTAAAAAATCAAAACATGTCTGACACGACATGCCATCCTCCATAAAGCTCTTCAATCACAACAGTCGACGATGTAAAAGTGCAAAACATTTTAGACATTTAAGAAGATTTAACAAAGTAAAAAAATCTCAGGATGTAGGAGAAACGCTCTGCAGACGCTGACAGAATCTTAAAAAATACTGAAAAGCTTTATGTCCGATTCTTGCCTTCCATTTTTGTTATAAAACCCATAATAGGTCCAAATATTAGCTTTTAATGTCTCTGAAGCAGCTTTAGAGTCAAATATTTATGTTAAAATAAACAGCATTATCGATTATGGTGTGCTTCTTCAATGATTCATAATTATTCATGTTCGCATCTCGATGCATCGATTATAAGACCAGCTCTAGGCGCCACTTACTCAGACTGAAGTATAGACACTAGGGTTTTAAAAGATTTACTCAAGCAAGACGTTCTGCTTTCAAAATAACTTAAATCGAAAAGTTAAAGTCATGCAAGTAAAACATACATTGGGGACAAAAGCTTAGGCTCTACCACAACGCTCCAATGTCGTCATGACTACAGGGTTATGGTTACATGTTGACAGATATGGGGAACACTAGGCTACCTGTTTCACCTGCATACATGCCCGCTGAAAATGAAGCACTTTAGTGCAATACCATTGAAGACCCATATATGGATGGTTCATTCCAATACGGTCATAGATGTTTAAAACGATCCAACCACTACCAAGTTCCCTCCATCTGGATGGCGTAATTCATCTGGAAATTCTGTTTCCTTCAACCCTTATACGCTCCTATTGCATTTTTTGTCCACAAAGACTAAAATCGTGACTTTTTAGAAAATATGACATTACCTACAAAGTGAGTGAAAGTATTTTATGCCCATTTGTGACACTCCAAGCCAGAGGCAATTCACCCCCAAAACAGATCCTCTGGACATAACACAAAAAATTATTTGATTTTTTTTCTCACATTTTCTCACAGTTCTGGTTTTGATCATAAACCTGGCAATCAAGGGGTTAAATCTCAGAAACACACATTTTTTATTATATTTTGTGAGCGCTGAAGCTAAGGATGAAATTCATGTTAAAAAAAAGGGGACTTATGAAATATTATGTAATATTTCTATAGGAAGTTTTGTTTCAGCATTTTTTGTGCACAAGGAGTAGAAACGCTAGAAAATTAAACGGTTATATGAGGGTCAAACAATGACGAGCCCAAAGGAACTAGGACTAACAAGGCCATGTTTAAAATGTTAATAGAACAGATCATTGTGTGAAAATGGAAGAAGTATAGTTAAAACTCCTGTGAAGTACTGGTACCCTACATTTCTACTTAAGGTTATAAAAGTATTTGGATTACATTACTTGGCCCCTTGGCTCTATTCAGCCTGTACGGCAGGGAGATGCTATGTTAACTCGCGTGACTGGATTCTGTGCAGAACCACCAGAAACCCATTGTTGACGTGTCTGCAAACAGGAGCAGGAAGATTCCTCTCATGTGTAAACACAAACTGATAGTGATAGAACTCTTTAATCCACCTGTTTTCATTTAGATCTGACGAGTTTCTGGTACTACGAGTTCTCCTGGCTGAGAATTCAAATGAAGTTTATCCTCTTCTAAAGACGAACCGCAGCAGAGAACAAAAACTCCGACCCGACAGCTTTACGCTGGAGCATCTTCATATACGAGGGCCAAAATTACCTTTAATAACCCTAGAAAGTTACCCTGTGACTCTGGTACAGATACTTTACTGAGTTACAAATCCAAGGTTTTTAAGAGTGTTTTATTTTTCAAATGATGATGGAACAGACATGAAAGCAGGGAGGAAGGAGAAATCATCCCAAACATGGATGACGCGTGGTGAGGGCTGCTGGGCAAGCAAGAGTACCAAATGGAGTAAAACACCGTATCAAAAATTTCATTAATTTTGTTCATATATATATATTTATTTACTTTTATAGGACTAATAATTCTCTAACGATGCAAAGCAAAGGAATGCCCTTGTTCCGTTTATATTTAACCTCGGCTTTCCCAATCTAGTCGACTTTGTTACTCATCCAAACAGGAAGTAAAAACAAACATGAACAAAAAAAAGGCTGGACTTTCTTTAGGGGGGGGGGGCGTCCTGAAGTCCTGTCCAATGTGGCGTTGAGTCTCACCGCAGCGCGTTGGAACGAGTCCACCGGAGAGTCCGGAGGTTCCCGGCAGAGGTCGACCTCAACGGGAGAACGTTTTCCCACTGGAACAAAAAAAAAGAACCCAGATGATCATCAAACCTAGAGGATCCTCGCCGTGGGAAAGGCCGTCAGCTGACAGCAAGATTCCATAACCAACACAATAGAACCGATAGTGATACGACTGTGGCGGCTCCCTTTCATCAGCCGTGAAGTCTTCATTATTCTGTGATTGATGGTTTCATTTTCTCTATTTGTTTAAAACCTGAGATTCTGGTGCCACGCCTTCTGCTGGAGGAGTTTCTGTTAAACATCAGTGACTAAACAAAGATGGCCGTGGCCCACTCTAAACGCCAGCACAGACGGGAGCAGGAAGCAGAAAATGAGTCAGAACCGAGTTTTTACAACGCTGCAGAGAAACAGGGAACGCCTGGAAAACACACAACGACTCACAGATCCATAAAGATAGAAGACAATACTCTAGTAGTGAAATAAAAGAGCAGAGAGGCTCTGGTGGGTTTCCACCAGACACAGACATTAACAAGGGTTCAGCAGCATGATCAGCTCTACTGGTAGATGTTGGATAAATCACTGGATCTGACTAAAGAGGAGGAGACTTACGAAATGGTCTTCATCTCTTTCTTCTCGGCGTCGGGCCGCGCGCGGTTCAGCACCTTGAGGAAATCCGACGTCTTGGCCCTCATGCGCGTGTGGATGTAGGCCTGCAACCAGAACGTCAGATTCAGGTGAGCGGTTAGCGCCGAGGACAAACCGCAGCTTCTAGCTGCGTTATGATCCTGGATGATGTCTGAAAACGTTTTGGTGTTTGTGTTTGGAACGCTGCGTGCCAGAGCCGTGGAAACTAGATGGATGATAACGTTTTAAGTGCATCCACCCACAGCGGCTCATAAATTCACCCGTGTTGACTCAAGGCCGATGCAGCCGACAATCACCTCCTTTGTCTGGTATCTGATCAAGACGCCCCCCCGCCCTGGTTCGGGTCAGAAACAGGAAGCAGAAACCCGTCTGATCACCAGAGACGGCAGAACCAGTTCTCCTCAGGCGGGACCTTTAAACCCACGTCTGAGTTGGTTAAAGCTGGTTTGTGGTCTGATGGGTTCCTCCAACAAACCCGCTGTGGCTGCAGCCGCGCTGCTCGTGGGAGGAAAACATCCTGCATGAAACACTAGAGGAGTATTTGACTCGTGGTCTCATAGCTGTAACTGAATATTTAAAGTATCTGCAAAAGCTCCCGGATTCGTTTGAATGATGCAGATTCAGCGGGTGGGGGGAGCAGGGAACTCACCTTGGAGCACTTTATGTGGTAGTGCAGGTAGTCCCTGAAGGTGTGGATGAGGTTGATGGTGTTGTCTCTGGCATTGGCGTTGGTGTGACGAGGAAACAGGACTGGAAACAGACACGGCGACACGTTTAACACGACTAAAACGGCCCCGCGGCTCCTGCAGGGGACAGGGTTAGGACCGTACCAAAGGTGATGTAGCCGATGTTGTCCCCGACGGCGGCGTCTGTGTCCTTCAGCTCCAGAGGAGGCTCCCTGTGGCTGAACAGCACCTGGGGGGCCGTGTGGCTGGCTCTCCGGCCCTCTTTGAACTCCTAAAGCCAACGTTCAGAGTTTTAGAGCTTAAGTGAACACTTCACAGGTAAACGAGTCATTAAAAAAGGTCAAATTAGAGCACTTAAGGTGAGTTTTAAAGACTTTCCAGAAAATAAAGATGAGAAAAAACATCAAAACGTCTATGACTGGAACTCACGACCAGAAACGCTTTAACTCAATAAGAGTTTAAACTTTGACTCTGCAGACTAAAACACTTTAGAGTCCATTTAAATAAAACCGTCAGGTGAAACTGGGACATCTGAGGAGGTCATGAGGAACATTAAAGGTCACCTTCACTCATATCTTTAATACACCTGCAGTGGTCTCTAGCAGGAATGAACACCTTATGAGTCATACTCTGGGGAAAAAAAGCTCTGGTGCACCTGTTTCAGCACGGAGAAGTCAGCTGGAGGAGAAAGTAGCTTCAGACAGCAGGATCTGGAGTCTTACTTCCTGATATGTGGACATCTCTCCTCTGATTGGCTAACAGCATCACGACTCTACCACTGACTCTGCTCTGCAACGTTGATGTTTTATCTCCACAAATAACACAAGCCTGGAGGAGTTCTGCTGTGTGGTGGAGTCGCTAATGCTAACGATTAGCTTCTGCTAGCCCAGAAACACGACGTCTCATCAGCAGAAACATCTGGAGCTGACGCACGGCTGTCAGTGTTTGTTTTTATACAAAAGCATCTTTTTAAGGAAATCCTTCCTAAGAGACACTTGTTGATGTTTCTGGTAAAGATGCACTTCTAAAACCAGTTAAACACGTTTGGTAAAAAGACTCAGAGTTACAAGTAACATTTAGTTACTCAGAGTGGTTCTATGGTAGTGGGATACAGCAGTAGGGCGGTTGTATCCTAGTAAAACACACTTAGTTTATGTTTGATGTGTTTAAGGACAATAAACGCAGTGTAATAACATTCATTAGTACCTGTATCGGTACTCAATAACAGTACTCAGATATAAGTACTTGTACTTGGTTTGAAAATATCGGTGCGTACCGTTTTTACTCTGAACTCAGGGATTCTGACTTCCAGGTGGGAGAACCGAGTCTGAACTCTAGTGAATAAAACCTGTACTCTGTGGAGCGACTCACCTGCATGAAGACTTTGCCGATGATGACATCATCGTCGTCTTTGAACACCGTGCTGAAAACCACCGTCACTCTGTCTTTCTTAGCCTCCAGGTACCTGCCGGAGCAAAAGAGATCAATGAGGACCTTCTCCTCTGGTCTGATCAACAAACGTCTCCGTCTCCTGGACCTACATGGACTCGTCCTCCCTGTAGTGGACCACGGCCCTCTTCTCGCCCTCCTTGCCCTCCTCTTGGAACTTGAAGTACTTCTCAAAGACTGAGGCGAAGCAGTTCCTCTTGAGCATCCCAGCCTGGTGGACGACCTCGTCTTTGTTGGCCGGTAGAGCCTCCAGGTCATAGAGCAGAGACACGTTGTAGCCTGAAAAGACGACGGTGGACAATGACAGCTCATGTCTAGAACATCACAGCAGATGATGTGATGGGTTAAAAAGCTCCAGACTGTCAGAAGAACTTCAGAGCTTGAGTTCTGCTGCTCACTCGTGTCGACACGTTAAGACTCTAGGAGCCTTTAAGGTCCGAGTTTAAGGTCTGAATGGATAAAAGAATCAGGACTAGGAGGAAAAGGGTAAAAATGGAAAAACGTCCAGAAAACAAAACAACTGAAAAGGTTTAGAACCTCTAAGGTAGCAGAGCTGTGGTCTGATGACGTCAGACTAAAGCCTCACATCTCTTTTTAACCTGCTGAAGACGTTCTGTTGTTGTTTGTGAAAGAGGAACCAGGACTGGATCAGAACTCACCGGCTTCTGGTGGAACCAGGAAATTCCCGTAAACCCTCTTGAGCAACTGTGACCAAAAACACAACATTAGTTATTACACAAGTGTTATGAACACTTATTATTAATAATAACACTTTATTATCATTATTGTTGTTATTAACACTTGAATCACATGAATGAATAAAAAACATTGAAGCTCTGGTTCCCATAGTAACCGTGTAACACTCGTTCTGAGTTTCACACACATGCAGCTCATGAAAAAAAATAAAAGTGTAGTATGTTCTTTAAATGACAACATAACGAAAACGTATTATTTGTATTATATTTGGTCTACTTTTGATCAAAACTGATAAAATACCAGCATTTCTCGCTGTTAAATGAAGAAAAAAGTTTCTTTTTTATCAAAACAAAGCAACGATGCTTTTATTTTGATAGTGGGTTAGCTAATTAGCATTTTGAGGGATCGTGAAGAGTCTGAAATAAAGGAAAACAAATATACAGCAAATTTTACAGGTTACACACAATTATTTACAATAACAGGCCCCCCCGACCGGTTTCTACTTTCTCAAACAGGAGCGCCAGAGCTTTTATTCCAGAGAAAACAACTCACAAGCACTCATTTATTCGTTGGAGACCACAGCAGATTTACTGATAAAATGAGTGAAGATCAACTAAAATCGAACTTTAGTTCCTCCTGTTTTAGTCTAGATTTCCGTGTTTTAGACGCTGCAACGCCACAGATCACAGGACAGATGAGAGGGGGAGGATTAGAGGGGCAGGTAAACAAACCAGGTGTACAGGACAGGAATGTGCCTCTGCAGGAGCTCATTTAAAGATGCCTGTTGTTGGTGAATGAATTCATGGGAACAGCAGCAAATCCGGCTCAGGAATGTCAACAATGCAGCAGAAACCACTAAAACCTCCACGGGAGCCGCTGCTGCTCAGAGTAAAAACCAAACCTTTCTGACTGAAAACAGACGACGCTGCAGGTTAAACTGGGGCTGGGAGTGGGGGGGCCGAGCAGCGTCTGTCTGCAGCGCTGCACTTCCTCGCCTGGGGTGACTCACTCTAGTTCACTTCCTGTTTCAGCCTGCAGCCGCGACAGCAGCTGATTTCTTCCTTACATGGCAACAGAGCGCCGGCTCCGTAGGTGTGAGCGTGCAGAGAGCAGCGATGACCTCTTTGGTGCCTAAACCATCTGAGATTCACGCCTCGCCTCAGCGGCCGACAGCATCATGGCTGCCTGCCGTTGCTAAGTGGAGACAGCGTCTGCAGGTTCATCACAAATGCACAACGGCTGCCACACCAGAGCTTTATTTAGATAGCAGAGGAACAACAGTAATCTGATTACTTGCTGTGCCCTTTACCTCGTCAGCGCCGTGCTCCTGCAGCTCCTTGTAGAACTTCAGCGAGATGCTGACCATCACTTTGGTCTTGTCCCCGTTGGGGTTGGAGATGTGGTACAAGACGCCATCGAAGTCTGCAACGTGAGGAAGAGCATTGGTGCATCTAGAAACCTTGTTTCAGGTCACAAAGCTGCAGTGGAGGTTCCACAGCCGTTACCATGGTGATACATAACAGATAAGTGTGCAGAAACAATCAGATATGAGCTAAATGATAAATAAAGAACATCAAATAAATGAGATTTACTCATCTGTTACTGATATTCTACATTTAAAGTTATGGAAATCTTTTATCTCAGGACCCGTGGTGGGGCCCTGACATCAGCTTTCAGAACCAGAGACTTTCAGCAGAGGAAGGCTGATCAGTTAGTAATCAGATTACCCTTCTCAACAACCCCTGCAGAACCCTAAGTGAGTAAAGTTCTGTGGGTTTCAGAACATCTGGGACCAGCGGGAAGCACCTGGATCAAACTAAACACAGGAAGTGTGAGAACTCACCTGCAAACGTGACATCGACAGCCTCTGGTTTGGTTCTGAGAGCAGAGAAACACAAACATGTCATCTATTAGTGGATTAAACATCTGTACAGGTGTGCTCCAGCCCTGCAGGATCGTTTATAGAGCTATAATAAAGAGCAGCCATGTTTTCAGACAAGAATACAGCTACTGGCGTATTACTGGTGCTGAGAAGCAGAACCTGGACTCAGACCCATAAGAGGTGTTTTAACCCAACAGGCGACTGTGTGGAAAGAGGAAATGCTGCAGATTAGATAGAAGTAAACACAGCAGGTTATTATCAGTATTAATCAACAGTTACAAAAGCTCTTTATTACAGTCTGTTAACGTTTTACATGAAAAATACATTTTACGTGAAGATCATGTTTGTTTGAGACCGTTTACGCTGTGGCCCTGTGTGCATTAAAGAGTGGATTCTTGTTTTAAATACTGTTTAAGTGGATGAAAACATTTAAACTGGGAGATATAACAAAACACTAATGTCAAACAGCTGCATTAGGGTGTTTTATTAATGTTTCTACATTTTTGACAGTAATCATTCCACCCAGATGACTCTGATGTCTGCTTCTGCCCTGTTTGGGTTATAAGCTGAAGCCGACCAGCTCTGCTAACGCGGATGCTGCAGAGACTTGTTCAGAGCAGCGGATGGATCAGAGATGGATCAGCATCAGGCACTAACTTGACTTCAGGAATGCGGAAGTAGGAGCAACGATTAGCTGGTGTGTAGCTGATAAACACCGATGCAGAAACGCCAAAAGTCCTCTAAAATATCTTTGTTGGGCTAAATTCTGCTGTTCAACAGTAAAATGGTTAATATCAGAGTTGTGTCGGAACTGGTTTTGGATCCAGATTTAATCCCCTAAAGAAGGTGGGACGTCTCTGAAACCGTCTAAACAGACACGTGTAAGGTTTTAATCATTAGCTTTAGAGCTATTCCTAGGTCTTAAGGATTTTAACTTCATATTTGCGACTCCAGCGGTTCTAAATTCACCTAAAACCTTTACATGTTTGATTTCCATAGGAGGAAGAACCGCCAGGGGGGCGACGCTAAACGGGGTTACGGTTTTTGACGCAACACGGTCCGTGCAGACACACCCCAGTTTACAGCTAAGCAGCCCTAGCGGAGCTTACAGCTGACTCAGGGTCAAATATATCTCTTTTATACATCCACCAGACGCTGAAACGAGCAGCCTTGTGAACTTTAATCAGCTGAGACTTTAAATGCAGCCGTCAGCCTCAGTGAGATGCTAAAGGTGGAAGCTAGCTGCGTTAGCAGGTTCCTCACCCGTTGGATGCGCCGTCGAACTTCAGCGTCAGCGTCTCTTCTATGATGCGGTTATTAATTTCTAACAGGATCATCGCGGCGGACGAGAGGGAACGAGCGGTTCTGTTCGGTGGGATAAACCTCGTACAGACAAATGCTGTCTATTTTTTCCTCCCGTGACAGACCAGACCGCTTCCGTCGAAGCTTCTTCCGCCTGTAGCTTCCGCGTACACCACTCTCAGGACCCCTGGGTGACTTGGGTGGCTAAAATATTGCCTGATGTGAGTTCGTGACCTGGTCACAGAAATTCCGTCTCATTTGGTTAGTGGAGATTCCCACAAGAGTTTCATGGAAAGCATCTAAACTTTTAATTATCTAATAAATTTCATCTCTGTCTTTTTAAAAAAAGTATTTGGTTTATCTCATGAAAAAGTGCCCGCTCTTTTGTCCCCATCAGTCCTAGTGCTAACATCAGCTAGCTTCCATCTTAGCTAAAATGTTATAATAAAGTTTCACTTGTGGCTATAAGTCTGTACATTTTCAATATTGGTAATATAAATCATATTAGACTTTATATTATTTGAAAAACAGCTAATTTCCTTTGTGTTTTAGACAGAAGTAGATAGGAAAGCAGAGAACGTGATTTACACGCTGCTTCCACTCTTCTGCTAACAGACGGTACACATGCTTTATTTTTAACAGAACGTCTCGGTTTCTTCCTTTCTCTGCTTTTAAACCTGATGGTACAGCCCAGTTTAGTCCTGCTACCTCATTGGTTACCTGAGATTGATACAGTCAACACCTTTAGCTCAGGTGGCGTTTCTAGTGTATGTACAAAAAAACTTATTTCAATACAGAAACAGGGATTTTAGAACTGGAATGTATCTGAATTAAGAATGTAGAGGATTTGCTTGTTTGTACAGAACATTAACACCACCAGTCAAGGTGGCCCAAAGTGCTGTACACTAAAACCAGAGAATCAAGTTAAAACAGATAAAAAAAAAAAGTTCAAAGTCAATAAAAACAAGGAAGGTAAACAATCACATAAACTGGCCTGAATCAACCAGACGACAGAGTTAAAATGCAGAACCACCTTAGATTTAAAACTCTGCAGTAGACCGCCTAATGTCGGGTGGTTGTTGGTAGTTATTTTTGTAAATTCTTCTAATTATAACTCTGATAACCTAAATTTAGAAAACACAAACAGTTCTTTCTGGTTTTAAAGGCCCCTCATAAGAAAACTACTAAATAATATTATCTCCTGTTTGATCAAGTCAGCCTTGTTTCTGTTATTCCAGGGTATTTTACTCCTACTGCAGCTCATGATGGATGAAAAACTAAACTTTATTATGAATCTTTCCATTTTGGTCTCTGTTGTCTTAAAAAAATCACATTTTTCTAACTTTTATTTGATAAAAAAACAAGAAACAAACATTATCAGCAGATGATTTTTGTTTTGAAGCAGTGATTCATTAAGATCCACAAAAGCAACTCCTACAGCAGATTAAATATTCTTATTTAATACATTTATCTTGACCATGAGACGCTGACATTCATGAATGATTCTAGTGTTTCCTGGCACCGTCTCAACTATCTGACTAGGACATCTCTCTCTCTCTCTCTCTCTCTCTCTCTCTCTCTTTCTTTTTTTTTCTTATCTGCTGAGATTCTGTGGAATTAAATGATACCTGCATGTTATTTCTAACTGTCCTGTTTCGTTTTGTCCGTTTCGTTTTGTCGAGTTAAAACATTTGCTTTTTTAGATCTGATCTCAGTTATTTTCTCCTCGTGGTCAGGCACGGAGCTCGGGCGATCGAGACTCATCAGCCTCACTCCTTTTGAGACTCAGGTAAGTCTTCAGGTGAGTACAGCAGGTGTTTTCAACAAACACACCTGAGATGTTTCAGGGATTCTCAGAAAATAAAACTTCTCAACTATTTATGATCATTATTTATTATTATCTTTTTATTATTAATTGCTATTTTTGACTTTTATGAGACTCAAAACAATCAAAAGAACTTAAGATATTATTGTTTTTATTCTAAGAAAACAGTTCTGGAACTCAGTGGTGGATTAAAAACCAAAAACTAAATATAAAAGCCTTTTTTCTAATTTGACATTAGTCCCTAATGTGCTGTTGCAGACAAAGTTATAACTTATAAATTATTATTATTGGCCGTAAAAGCCTCTAAACAGTGTGGTAAAAGGTTTTCAGCTGTTGAATTTACATTAAAAAACAAAAGTTCAAACACCTGAAACAAAAGCAAAATGTTGTTTTGATAAACCTTGTAATTATAAATCTTTAATTATTATGAAGAATTAACATGAGTATTTGTCACTATTAGATTTGTGCTGCTTTTTACACTGTAAACATCTGACTGAATCATGTTGATTTTTAATACCAGTTTATAAATAAATGAAATTTAAAATCTACTATTCGAGAAAAATAATGTTTATTTGTACTTTAGTCATTAAAAAACACAAAAATATAATAACAAATACAAAAAATACACAAAAAAATTACCTTTGTGTTAGTTTTAATTATTTTTAGTTTTTTTACTTTTCTAATTTTTTGATTTATTTGTGATTTTTACTTTTAAACATTTCTTTGTTTAAGTTTAAAAAAGGACAATAAAAGGCCTTTACTGTCGGTTTTAAAGCTTTATCGTGACTTTATTAGTGAATAGAAATAATAAAAACAGGAACCAGAGCTCTGGGTAAACTAGAACAGAACCTGTGATGACTGAGGTGAAAAACAGGATCAAACTGAAGCAGAAGGTAAGCGTGGCATCGCTGCAGTCGCCTGAACATGATTAATGATCTGAAAAATGCTTCTAATCTTATTTACAAGGGAAGAAAAACCCGTTTTGTGGTAAATATCTGCTGGATTTCCTGTTTGTCAGCTGTGAAACGGACAAATCAGGTTTTCTTTGAGGTAATTAAAGGATTAATTATCCACCCATCCAGATTTTTGCCTCAGCGAGGAAACAAAGTGACCTTTGCATTGTTCTCTTGTTTTATTTTCTGTTTGAGGAGAATCTGGCTTCGTGCCAAACTGCTACTTCGTCTAACATCACCTGTGTTTTCTCACCTTGGGAATGCTCGGGAAAACGTTTCCACTGAATTTACCTGAGATTAGAACCGATTCCAGAAAACCGACTTTATTGTGTCGTTTTGCAGGAATGCAGCCATTTGTGTTTGCACGCGTTCATCCATCACTTCTGCTCCGAGTACATTCGATTAGATAATGTGTTGCTCAGTATCTGTTTGTCCTGTAAATTAGCTTTTAAACAAAGCAAACAGAAAAATAAAAGCTGCCTCCGTCTGAGCCGAAACTGCTGCAGGCGTGCCGGCGGACCTCAGAGGACCAGGCTGACTCACTCCGCTCAAACCTTTCCACCGCTGGCCTCAGAGAGGAAAAAAACATGATTTTTTACTATGAAATATGAAATTTAAAAGTAATTTCAATGATCTTTTGAGTGTAGTTGAGTTACAGGAACAAATAGGAAGCAAATAAGAGTCACAAGATGTGAAGGCTAAAAATAATCCGTTTAGACAACAGAAATGGAGGAAATACCTTTTTTAAATGTCATAATTTGATTTTCTGTCCCTTTCTGTTTTTTTTCATTTGTAAAAAATAGATTAAACGCGTTAAATTTAGATTTTAAAGCTCTGAATCGTGTTTTTGCAGTTACAAAATGTGTTTTCCTTAAATTTTCTACAAAAATACTTTCTTGTATGTTTTTTACATAACTGATGTCAACCCAAAAATAATAAAATGTGTTACGGTGTTTAGTTGTTTGTTTAAATCTCAAATAAATGTATTTGATTCCATTTTACCGTGTCATGTTTGTGATTCTCAGACTTGATTATGTTGATTTAATTTATTAATTGATTATTTTAAAAGCTCAGGTATGAATGAATCAGAAGACATGTCGGGCGCGTACTGGATGTGTGGTTGTGTCGATAAAAACGTTAAACATTGTTTAGATTTTACAGTACATTTACCAAAATTACACTGTAAAGTCATTAAAAATGGGTTAAGTTATCTTGTCATTAATTGTGACTTTTTAATGACCGAAACATTTTAAATCTAATTTTTGTCGTGATAAGCATTAAGGAAGTTTCTCTAAATAACGAACCAGTCTGAAGAGGGAAAACTCGTTCAAAAACGAAAAGGAACATTCCAGAAGTGCCACCAAACCACCGTAGTAAGGATTTCTGCTATAATTAACTCGCCAGATTCAAAAGAAGCGACAAGTATTTTTTACAGTGAAAGAAACCTTAAAGCTGTCAGAAACGTCCTCCACTTTCTGTTCACCAGCAAATATGAGGATGCTGATCGCTCACGAACATCACGGAACAATGGAGGATTATCTCATACCTGCAGGGCAAATGTTTTCTGTTGAAAAAGAAAACAAACAAACAAAAAGAAAGAAAGAAGCTGGCATCAGATCAGTGTTTCTGCAGAATTCTCCCAGGAAGGTCCCAGTTGATGCCAACTGTCGGCACAACAAACATCTCCACGTTTTTCCAGTTTAGAAGGTTGATAAAACACATCAGTAGTTTTATAAATACTGATGCTAATCTTTATACCTGAGGTCACGGGATGCTAGGTGATGCTAGTGAACAAAACAAGCTAAATTAGTGTAATTCTGAAATCTTCCTGCATAAAGAGGCATTCTGAAGACAATAAAAACAACACACACACGAGTGCATGCTTGATTTCTAACCCAACAGACAAACTTTGTTTGCCCAAAGAAAAACTTTTCCCAAAGCCAGAAGTTAAAAACTGGCCGTTCATGTTTGGACCATCTGCTTCCTGCTGGAGGCTGGCAGCGGGACAAGGATGCTGTTATTGATCCAGTGTGGATGATAGCAGAGCTGGGATGGGATGCAAACCTGTTATTATTGTAGATCCTATCCGTGAAACCGTGTGTGTGTGTGTGTGTGTGTATGAAAATGTTTTCACTAGAAGAGGAAGAGGAGGGAGTTCTGCTCCTGTCATCACTCACTCACACACACACACACACACACACACACACACACACACACACACACACACACACACACACACACTATTATCTTTACACCCACATTTGCCTCAACTTGCAGGAATCTGTAAAGAAAACAGAAAAAGTTCAGAAAAAGAATTTTCTAATTTAATCTCTGTAATCTGATTATTATTTATTCTTTGTAATCTGATTATTATTTATTCTTTGTAATATGATTATTATTTACCCTCTGTAATTTGATTACTATTTACTCTCTGTAATCTGAGTATTGTTTATTATTTGTAATCTGATTATTATTTACCCTCTGTAATTTGATTACTATTTACTCTCTGTAATCCGAGTATTATTTATTCTTTGTAATCTGATTATTATTTATTCTCTGTAATCTGATTATTATTTACTCTCTGTAATCCGAGTATTATTTACTCTGTAATCTGAGTATTGTTAAGTTACTTTGAGGCGTGAGAAGAAAACAGGGGAATAAACCGAGTTTTGCAACATAAAGAGTGAGACCATTTCACCATCTGATTTCCCAGTAAGGCTCCAGTCTCACGTGTCCACCACCTGCTGGTTTGTGAAACAGCTGATTACCCAACAAGCTCAGAGCTGAACACATGAATCTACTACCAGAAAACAATCAAACACCAGGATTTTATCATTTATGGACAGTTTAAGCATGACTGATTGTTTTTTCTAGTCATTATAACATTTATTATATAACAATAAATGAACATTTGCATTTATTAAAATAACTACAGCATGAATTCTGAGTGCTGAGTGTTCTTCCTCAGATACCGAAGTGGGATGCATTCACTAGAAAAAAAACATTAAGAAGCTCTGTTTTCTAAATGTATAAAATAATAATAATAATAACAATAATAATAATAACTCTGTCAGCTGATCATGGGGAAACATGGACACGTCCAGAAGATCTGATGGGCTTCACACCTCAAGAGGTGCAAATCCCTCAGGTGTGTCTGTGCAAAGTCACCAAACTAATAATAATCCACCAGTAGTTTAGAGACAAAAGCATTTCCTGGTGTCTGAGTGCCAAAACAGTAAATGTTGCCTGCAGGCACAGAACATCGTCTCATAAAAACACTGCAGAGGTGTCATTATATTTATTTATTAGTTAGTTTCTACTAAACAGAGCTTTTGTATTTGTTTTCAGCCAAATCCAATAAATGCTCTCAGCATTCATAAAACAACAAATGACGTCATTACCACCTGCATTACCAATACTCTCCACTAGATGGCATCAGACAGATGTTTTTAGGGAAAATGGTTGGTGATGTGTTTTATAAGAAATAACAGGGTCTGAGATGCTTCAGGTGATATTTCTGTGATAAAAGTTTCTGTTTGTTCGTTTACGTTTGTGAACGCCTCTTTAAAACCAGCTTTCTATCGTTTTACCCCACCGACCAGGCTCCAGTGTTTCTGTAAAATATTAAATATTTACAGACTATTTCTCAGACTTTAGAGCACGGCATGTTTGAGAAAGTTCTGACGCAGTCGTGTGTAGAAACATAAATGGGAAGGAAACAGGATATTAGTGAAATTTTAGTTAAAAAACACCACGTTGTGTCATTTTTGAGCAGCTTGGCTCAGACGCATCTGGGTTCAGACGCTCTCCGAGGTTTTCTGTAGAACAAGGTGAGTCTCTGATCTTCTTAAAGCCGAATAAATCTCTAATTTAAACAGATAATTCAGAGCTTTTAAACCAAGGTTTGATCATTTAAATCAATCCTTCAACAGCCTCTGTTTGGATAAACAGAGATTAGTTCTGACCAGACAGATGAGCTAACAGCTAGTCACAGATAAACAATTATGTAATATTTTATTATTATTTACAAAATAAGGCAACATTTCTGGTCATTAATGATTGTGTTCTATACTGTTTAGCTCATTTGTCTGGACAGAATTAAACGCCATTTCTCCAAACTGAGGCCATTCTAAGGGTGATCTACGGCAGGTAAGATATTTGTTGTTATTGTTCCACGTTTGTTTTGACTGATTTGTGAGCATTTAGATTAACCCTCAGGCTTCACTTTAATTTACTACACACTTGAGTCTTTAGAGGACAAAAACGTCCGCTCGTAAAATAAAAAATGTATACATTAATATTCTTTTTTTCATAGATCTGTTAAACAACTTCAGCCCTGCTCAAACACATACACATTTAAATCATTTTGAGAATTTTAACCCTTGAAATGCCAGTTTTAGTACTATAAGTCATTGCTGTAATTAATGAAAAAACACTAAAAATGAGTTATTTTCTAAAAAAACAAACTTTCTGTGCATGGGGCATTTATTACAAAGCATAAAACATATTTTGGGTGAGTGAAATATATTTTCTTCAATCAGCCTTGGACATGTCAAGAATGGATTAAAATATCACATTTGATGCTTTATTAGTTTTTGTGAAGTAACAGATTAAAAACCCTCTTGTGCCTCTTCAGGACAAAAATGTCCCATTGACTTCAATGCAAACCACAGTTTTTCATCCTGTAACCTCTGCAAAAAATAATTATGCATTCTGTGATATTAGGGTTTCAGTCATTTTTCCATTAGGGCCCCTGTGAGAAAACGTGACATTTTCTTTAGATCTTCTGCTGCCACTAATGGAAAAATGACTGATTTTGGTGGTGAACAGTAAAAATGACAAATATGACTACTTTTATCAAAAATGAAACCCTAATATCACAGAATGCATCATTATTATTGCAGAGATGCTACAGGATCAAAAACTGTGGTTTGCATTGAAGTCAATGGGACATTTCTGTCCTCTAAAGTCTCAAGTGTGTAGTGGTTTTTTTTCATAGTTTATCTATTTTCAAAATTCCAAATGAAATTTCAAAATTTGTCAAGAGAGAGGTTTTACGACAAAAAATGGTATCATATGCACAAACGCTGTTAAAATGGCGTCCAGACGAATAGGGAAAAAATGCCCAAATGGACAAAAATGTCCCTAATGAAGCCTGAGGGTTAAACTATTTTAGAATAGTGGACCAACATGGTCATTAAGCAACAACAAAAGCTTTAAAAATGCACAAAATTATATTAAATCCTATTTATTTTCTAAAATATCCAGAAAATAGGTTTAATAATTACTGCATGTGCCCTATTTAGCACTGTTTAGTGTGTGTGTGTGTTAAATATGCTCTTAGGATTCTATTAATAAAAAGTAGCATATTTTGCTAAATTACATTTTTTATTTAATTCAGAATATAGCTTCAACTTTTTCTGAGACTTTATTAAAAAACACCGATTTTAAGAATCTGTCATTTATTCTTCTAAAAACACAGAATCTTCTTTAATCCACCAAACTGGTGAGATTCAGTTAAGTTACATGACGTGTACTCACATCAAAAATCACCTCATAAAGCAGATTTAAAGCCTGTCAGGTGAATAATGAGGAGATCTGATGTGGTGTCGTTAAATAAATGAGGTGTTTTAAGCCCGATCGGTGCTCTTTGTGGTGGAGGACAGCGCCACCTGGAGCCAGAGGTGGAAGAACCCAAAAGCATCACATGATCATGTTACTGTTGCAGAACCAGAACCACATGATGCATGTAAACTGTTGTTTTTCACCATCGTCGTGTGTTTCCGTCCACAGCCATGTCCATCACCTTCACCTTTGAAGAAGGCTATTTTGATGAAAACGAGACCTTCCCTCTGGACTTGAACCCAAACACGATTGCGTGTCGCCCCAAACTTCTGGAAAACACGGTAGCGCTCATCCTTTGCTTCATCCAAATCATCAACTTCCTCTTGGCCGTCCCAGGAAATGTGCTGGTGGGGCTGGTGATCTGGACCAGCCGGCAGGCTCTGACCTCGTCGGATGTCTACCTGTTTCACCTGACTGTGGCCGACGGTCTGATAGCGCTGACGCTCCCCTTTTTTGCGGTGGATGTGGTTCGAGGGTGGCTCTTTGGAGACTTCATGTGTAAATTCCTCTACGTGGTCTTCGAGGCCAACTTCTACACCAGCATCATCTTCCTGGCCTGCATCAGCGTGGACCGGTACCTGGTGATTGTGCGTGCCAACGGGGCTGACAGGAGTCACCAGAGGCGGTGCAGCAGGCTCCTCTGTGCGGTGGTGTGGGCTCTCGGCTGGGCCCTCGCCCTGCCTGCACTTTTCCATGTTGCCAAGTTTGATATGGACTTGCAGAGGTATATTTGCACGGAGACCTTTGACATTGGGAGCTCCACTGGTTGGAGGGTCGCCACTCGAGGGTTCCAACACGTTTGTGGCTTTTTGGTTCCTCTGATGGTGATGATGGTCTGCTACAGCATCACCATCGCCAGGCTGATGAACACGCGGGGTTTCCAGAAGCACCGGGCCATGAGGGTGATCATCTCCGTGGTGATCGCCTTCCTGCTGTGTTGGACACCGTACAACATCACCCTCTTGGTGGACACGCTGATCAGGGCCAAGCTGATAGCGTTTGACTGCACCATGAGGATGTCGGTGTCCGCCGCCCTGAAGCTGACCTCCACTTTGGCTCTGCTCCACAGCTGCATCAACCCTTTCCTCTATGCTTTTGTGGGAGAGAAATTCAGGAAGAAAATGATGCTCCTGCAGAGGAAGGTCAGGCAGGAGAGGATGTCAGGGTCAAGGTTCAGCAGGTCCACTTCTCAGACCTCAGAGGGAGCTGGAACTGTTATCTGAAGGTCTGATGGAGGAGGTGGAGTTTAAACTTCTACTTGTGGGTCTCTGCTGCCCCCTACTGGTGATGTTTTATCTTCACTAAACATCACTGAAGAAGATGTGCCAAAGCTCTTAGAATCCCAGTTCAGCAAATGAACTTTTGTTTTTATACACTTACACTGTTACAGTGATGTGTTCAAACACGCTTATTATTCTAATATTGCTGTATTACTTTCCTAATAAAATATGCTTTAAATGACAAATGCTGCATTGTTTCCATTCGTATATAAATAAAGAAAAGTCTGGTTGTTTCTATCCTGACTTGGTTTCTTTTCTAAATCACCCACCATAACAACAAAAACATTTCATCCCAGTGTACCAGCAACTCCTGTTGCGCTGTGGTGGTTTCTTTGTATAAATGATGATGTCCCAAAACATATTTATTCAGCTTGGCAACAAAACAAAGATAGATTTTCTGTTTCCTGCTCTGGTAAAAACCCACCCCAGTGCATGCTGGTCCTGTCCCAGAGAGGTGGGGGAAAGTTAGCAAAAAGAATAACAGACGAACAAAGAATCTGCTTCTAGACCTGCAGAAAGAGAGAGAATACAATGGAGCCGAGATCTCACAGCACCAAACAATAACGATGTTTACTGAAAAGCACACGCTAATTCATTTATGGTGTATTTATTGCCAACCACAGCCCAAGGTAATGCATCAAATACACTTTGTGAGCACCTGTGTGTGTGTGTGTGTGTGTGTGTACATGCGCTTTTGTACCAAAGGTTTCTCCATAGGAGTGGCCAATAGTGAGTGTGAGGAGCAACATATCCTCCCCCCAACACCCATGGCAGACATGGAGGTGGTCCAAGCCCCAGACACCCATAAAAGCCCCCCCCCCCATTTCGATCCGCTCCTCACGTGTTAACCTCTTCGACATGTCAATGGCTGTGAACAGAGAAACTTGTAAATAACTCATGACAGAATAAAGTTACGTTAAAACCAAGCACACCATTGTTTTTCTTGTGACATTAGCAATAAGTTTGAAAAAATTATTGAAAAAACAAGTTGGATCCAACATGGCTGACTTCAAAATGGCCACCATGGTCGACACCCATCTTGAAACGTTTGCCCCCTCACATATACTAATGTGCCATAAACACATGCGAGCAGAATCTGAAAAGGGGGGGGAGTGAGGCTGGCGAGCGCGTGTTTGTCACTGCCGTGTGCTGTTTGCCAATGCAGGCAGGCAGGGTTGTCACTTGTGCACATTCTTGTGTGCTCACAGACACAGTTTGCTCTCTCACAGTGTACAAATGCCCTCTCGCGATGTATATTTTCACTCTAGAGGTTCTAACTTCCTCGCGCCAGTCACGTTTGAGTGCGCGACGTTTGATGCGCGCGCGCAGAATGCGTGTGCACGTGTTTTGGCACCGGTCTGATGCCATACTCAGAGCTTTTAAGATTGTTTATTGCCTCGCTGTCAGACGTGACTGAGTTCAGAAAGTAGCTAAAATGCTACTGTACGTTAGCTTTGGCCAGACTTTACGATCATCCCCTCCACCTCTCTGCTTCAGTAGGCAGACGGAGTGCAACGGTGTCCCGTTTGAGCTGTGACAGCTGGTGTTCATGCATGTTTTCAGTCTCTAAAAGCCCATAAAAAGAGGATTACCATGAATTTAATTAGTGCCTTTTAGTCTTCATAATGTTAACCTTTGTTGCCACACATACTTGACAGATATTTGACTGCATTACTTTCAAAGC
>SSNS01000606.1:225420-270770 GCA_006937985.1 Aphyosemion australe
GCACACGCTAATTCATTTATGGTGTATTTATTGCCAATCACAGCCCAAGGTAATGCATCAAATACACCTTGTGAGCACCTGTGTGTGTGTGTGTGTGTGTGTGTGTACACGCGCTTTTGTACCAAAGGTTTCTCCATAGGAGTGGCCAATAGTGAGTGTGAGGAGCAACATATCCTCCCCCCAACACCCATGGCAGACATGGAGGTGGTCCAAGCCCCAGACACCCATAAAAGCCCCCCCCCCCATTTCGATCCGCTCCTCACGTGTTAACCTCTTCGACATGTCAATGGCTGTGAACAGAGAAACTTGTAAATAACTCATGACAGAATAAAGTTACGTTAAAACCAAGCACACCATTGTTTTTCTTGTGACATTAGCAATAAGTTTGAAAAAAGTATTGAAAAAACAAGTTGGATCCAACATGGCTGACTTCAAAATGGCCACCATGGTCAACACCCATCTTGAAACGTTTGCCCCCTCACATATACTAATGTGCCATAAACACATGCGAGCAGAATCTGAAAAGGGGGGGAGTGAGGCTGGCGAGCGCGCAGTGAGGCTGCCGAGAGCGTGTTTGTCACTGCCGTGTGCTGTTTGCCAATGCAGGCAGGCAGGGTTGTCACTTGTGCACATTCTTGTGTGCTCACAGACACAGTTTGCTCTCTCACAGTGTACAAATGCCCTCTCGCGATGTATATTTTCACTCTAGAGGTTCTAACTTCCTCGCGCCAGTCACGTTTGCGTGCGCGACGTTTGATGCGCGCGCGCAGAATGCGTGTGCACGTGTTTTGGCACCGGTCTGATGCCATACTCAGAGCTTTTAAGATTGTTTATTGCCTCGCTGTCAGACGTGACTGAGTTCAGAAAGTAGCTAAAATGCTACTGTACGTTAGCTTTGGCCAGACTTTACGATCATCCCCTCCACCTCTCTGCTTCAGTAGGCAGACGGAGTGCAACGGTGTCCCGTTTGAGCTGTGACAGCTGGTGTTCATGCATGTTTTCAGTCTCTAAAAGCCCATAAAAAGAGGATTAGCATGAAGGAATCGCTTCGTCTCAATGTAAACAAATGCGGACCGGAAGTTGCTTGCGCAAAGCATCACGGGCCGTGAGAATAACGTGGATAGAAATAAAGTTTGACTTCACTTGACTTTAGTCAAGAGTAAGTTCATTATGTTTTATAATGTTTAAATGGTGTTATCCTGTTTAGTTTGACTGTTGTTTTATGCCGAGTGCACCGTGGATAATTGATGCTTGTTAAGACTAATTAGTGCCTGTTAGTCTTCATAATGTTAACCTTTGTTGACACACATACTTGAAATACTATTAGGTAACTGTAAAGATTTGTTAAATTGTACAAGGTATAAGCAACAATAAATGTTGCCTTTTCATCAAAAGATTGCCTACATTTACAGTTTTAGAATCACTTTATTTTACCTTGTAAATTTGCATTTTCTTGAACATAACCAGTTTTCTTTAAAGTAAAATAACAATTTCCCATAGCTTTTTCTGACTTGCAGAAGAAAGTAGTTAATCCTGGAACTGACACGCTTTGTTAATATTGATTGTGAATCGATTTGAATCGAGAATCGATTCTGAATCGAATCGGCACCCCGAGAATCGGAATCGAATCAATTCGTGAGTTGTTGTAAGATTAACATCCCTAATATACACTGCTCACAAAAATTAAAGGAACACTTTTTTAATTGGGCCTGGCATGAAATCAATTAAACATGTCTGATAATTTTCTGGTTGATTAAGCAGCTGAGGGCATTGTTAATCACTTTCAGCTGTATTGGTGTTCATGGACTCAATGACAGGTGCACTAAAGTGGCAACAATTACAAAACCCTCAAAACAGGACTGGTTTAACATGTGGAGGTCATTTCAAGTTTCTCCCTCTTGATCTTTTTTGGCTGGTTTTCCACTCGTGCTAGTTTTGGCTTGAGTAATTATCTCTACTGGCAGCATGAGGCGATTCCTTAACCCTACAGAAGTTGCACAGGTTGTCCAACTTCTCCAGGATGGCACATCCACACGTGCTGCAGCAAGAAGGTTTAATGTGTCTCCCAGCACAATCTCCAGAACATGGAGATTTCAGGAGACTGGCGGTTATTCTCGGAGAGCTGGACAGGGTCGTAGAAGGTCCACAACCTATCAGCAGGACAAATACCTGCTCCTTTGTGGACGTGAAAGAGTCTGGAGAAGAAAAGGAGAACGTTATGCTGCCTGCAACGTCGTTCAACATGACAGGTTTGGTGGTGGGTCAGTGATGGTCTGGGGAGGCATATCCATGGAGGGACGCACAGACCTCTACTGCCTAGGAAATGGTGCTCTGACTGCCATAAGGTATTGAGATGAAATCCTTGAACCCTTTGTCAGACCCTACGCTGATGCAGTAGGTCCTGGTTTTCTCCTAATGCACGACAATGCCCGGCCTCATGTGGCAGGAGTATGCAGGCAGTACCTGGAGGATGAAGGAATTGAAACAATTGAATGGCCTTCACGATCCCCTGAATTAAACCCAATAGAACATCTGTGGGACATTATGTTTCGGTCCATTAGGCGGCGCCAGGTTGCTCCTCAGACTGTACAAGAGCTCAGGGATGCCCTCACACAGATCTGGGAGGAAATGCCACAAGACACCATCCGTTGTCTCATTATTTTATTTCCATTAAAAGACTTGGCATCCTTTTGTTCCTAAGACATTGCCCTGTCGTTATTTGTATAGATATCCAACTTCATATTGAGATCTGATGTATCTAATGTGTTTCTTTAAAGTGTTCCTTTAATTTTTGTGAGCAGTGTATATATATATCACTGATTTGAGACCATTGAGACTTTCAGAGCCAACAGATGGTGAAACATGTAAAGACACCTAGTAAATGGTTAAAAGGCCTTCTAGGGTTCTACAACCCACCAAGGCGCTTTACAAATAGCCCTGTCATTCACCCGCCAGTGAGGAGCTACAGTGTAGCCACAGCTGCCATGGAGCACACTGACAGAGGTGAGGCATTCGTGGTTACAGCCAGGTTAGCTTCAAAGTTATATATATATATATATCTAAGGTTAGCTTTAGCCTGGCAAGCTAGCTCTTTCAGGAGAACAGTAAGACTCCAAGTCCCAGAAGCCCCCGCGGTTACTTACAAGAAAACATTTCGGCAGCAGTCGCTCGTCTCACGAGGTACAGTCCAACATATGAAGTCAGTGTTATTGATCTAAACAATGACTAACACGAGATAACACTTTTAGTTAACGCTTTAATGTCTTGTTGGGTGTAGAGTTAAGTGACCTGTTGTTACCGTTGTATGAACGAGTGCGCGCTAACAGTGTCCTCGTCATAAACGCGGGTTTATGATTATCGCTAGCAGGACTATTAGCTCGGTGCTGGTGTCGTAAAACCGGGACTGGACAGATTTTAACCCAGAAACAATACAACTTCAGATTTAGCCTGACGGTGTTTGTTTAGGAGACGCGTTACAACCATAGACATATATTAATTACAACCACCGACTGTTAAAGTAAGGTTTAAAACTCTTGTGTAGCTTGTTTGTGTCGCTGCTGAAAACCCGAAACGGTTTACTGCTGTTGACTGTTGCTTTAGCATAAATGATCCTCATGTTAGATTAAAATCTCACGTGACTCAGCTGTTTCTGTTAAGATAAATAAAATCATCACTTTGTTTCTGTTTTATTCTTTATATCATTTATGGGGAAAACGAAACTACTTTTAAGAGATTTGTTTAGCTAGCTGTCATATTTGCATATTTAAAATAACAAGACTTTGGGGGAAATGCAAAACACTTGATTATTTTTCATAAAATATTAAAAATAAACGCAAACTTTATGCACACATTTAAGTTGTTGTTTGCATGTTTTTTGCATGTTTTTTGCATGTTTTCTTCAGCTCTTTTGTATGCATACCGGTGTGTTGTAATCTGATCCAGTCTGAAGCAGCTTTGATTTGCTAACACTTTCTTTTGTTTTGCTTTCACCATCTGGATAAACTAAAGATCTGGATAAACTTAACAGACACGAAGAGGTCTGGGCTCAGACAGCTGGATTAAACATGAGGAGGAATCTGACCTACTTTGTTGGCTGTGGTTTATTTTTTAATTATGATTTTAGTTGATGTGAAGCTGTTAGTACGAACCGGGTGAATGTGTTTCTCTGCACACAGCTGTGTCAGAGTATTCTGACAGCGTTGTCATCGTTTCAGGTGAACAAAGCCCCCCCACCCTGACTGTCACACAGGAATGGAGCAAAGGTCAACATTTTCTCTGACATGTGAGCTGCAGCCGGTACCAGTTTAACCACCTCCTCGTCTGCCTGGAAAATGGTTCTTTCACTTCAGCCTCCTCTGACTCTGGCAGGAAGAGGGTAAGAGAAGACGCCGTCTTCATAAAGCCGCCTGGTTTCTCTCACATGAGGATCTGACACAGCTGGAAGGTTTCCCTCTGCGTCCCAGCGTGAGCTCCAGCAGCTGCCAGCATGACAGCAGAAGAGACGACGGCCAGTGGGGACAGATCGGAGGGGGACGAAGGTCTGAAAGTGTCTGAGGACATGGGCGACGTGGAGATGGCTGCTGCTGCTGCGTCGGAGGTCCAGTCTCCCTGTGAGAGCTCCTCCGAAAATGCCAGACAGTTAACGTGTTCTGTGATTTACCTGTGTTTCTACGGGTTCATGACCTCGGTACGGCCCGGGGAAGCCTTCATAACCCCAAACCTGCTGAGCTCAGAGAAGAATTTCACCAGGGGGCAGGTCAGTGGTCCGTGTTATTCCACCTTAAGAGCAGGTTAGCCTCGCTGCATAAAGCTCAGGATGAATGTGTTCTCTGTGGGGAGTTTACTGCTCCATCCGACTGTGGTCAAAGGTCACATTCCCCCGTAAACAAACCTGTTAAGGGGGAATGGGACTTCTAGAGAGGTGATGTTTGTGTTTTTATTGATTATGACCAAGGTTTTAATAGTTTTGCATTTTTTATTAGTTTTAATTTTTATTTAGTTTTTACATCAAATTTTTAATTCTATTTACTTTTAATACGTTTTTACGACTTGTTTTTTAGTGTCAGTTTAGTTTTTATTAGTTTCAGTTATAGTTTGAGTCGTTTTTGTAATTTTAGTTGCATATCGGGGACAAGAATGGATAAAAGAATAGAAATTGTTGTGTAACAAAATCCATTTAGAACAGGTGAGCTACCACACAGGCCAGGCAAGTGTCAAAGATATGGCAGAGTAACAAAACATTAACCACACAGGATGAAAACCAGCTGCAAAGATTTCAGGTACCTTGACCTCAGAGTAGGCTTCATGGATCGCGATCGTGGTGATGCGCGCATCCCGGCGGTCTTGTGGGGTCACATGGTACTCCCTGGCCAATGAGGCGCTGGGTATTCTTTCTGAATACATTACTTGACATCTCTGAGTTGCTTCATCGAAGTCCTGTCGACATCAATCATGCTCATAAGAACGCTGACTGATGGATGCAGATTCACGAGGAAAAGCTCTTTAAAGGCTCCATTTTCCTCCATTCCTGGTTCACTGCGGTGACCAAAGAATGCACGGACAAGGCGGAAATAGAACTCTTGTGGGTCCTCGGAAGGATCGTGTTTGACAGACATAGCATGTTTCAAACCTGACTTGGTCACTGTATCTGAGAATTCTTCTTCCACAGCTTTGCAGAGGAGGGAATAGTCACCTTTGACCTCAGGCAGCTGGCGATCAATGAAATCACTCACCACGTTAGACGAAGTGAGCCTGATTAACATGATTCGATCAGAAACAGAAGCAGTTGGGAACCGTTCAAGATGACGGTCTATTTCTCTGGAATATGACAAGACATTACAACTTTTCCCGGGGGCAGGTTCAAACTTTGATCTTGTACAAATCAGCTGATGTGAGCATTGTGGAGGATGATTCAAGGGCCTGAACTCTTGTGCATAATGGTTGAACATCCTGTTTTAGACTGGACAGCTCACTTTTCATTTCATTGAGAAAAGCCAACAATATATTATCTCTGTGGCCATCCTGAGGTTTGAATGCACAAAGTCTTTAATTTAGGAGAGAATAGAGAAAAAGTGTTCTTGAACACTTGTATCAAATCAGCCAGAGAGGCGGTGTAGAGCTGGCGGTGAGGGCTTAGTTTCAGCAGAAGAAAAGTGATGTCACTGTTTCTTTTAGCTCTAAAGTAATATGGCGTCGAACGCTAAACAACAGAGCGTATTTTGTCACAAAAACTCCTAAACTGATGATTTTCCACCGTTTCACTGGTTCCCGGAGGAATTTTTAACACGCAGTCTCACTCTGCAGACACAGGCAGATAAAGGCGCTCTGAACCTCGTGTTCAGCGGCGTTTATCTCCGAAGCTAACTGCTAGGCTAATGCTAGGAAAGCTAACACAGTTGCTATGATTTGAACTTTACCAAATCCCTCGGTGGCAGACGGTCCCGGTCTTTCATGCAAGGGTATGTTAACCTCGCGGTATGTGCCCATTTACGGGTTGTGTCGTGGGGACCTTCTGTGCTCTGTAAAAGCTAAGATTTGCTCGTTAGCAAATGATTTCACCAGGGTTATTGTGTTTAGTTGGGCATAAAGTTGTTATACAGTCCTGATAAAACTATTCATTCAGTGTTCGGAGGTGGAAAAGTTTGTTTTTGTTGTTTTGCCTGACATTAGGAATGTAAACATGCCTCTTATGCCCGAGAGAGAGATTTAATGTTACGACAGTGACGTTACGCAGCAAGCCATGAGAGGGCGACAGAGAGCATATAATAGCCTCAAAGTTAAGGAATGGGGCTTTAAATGGATAATTAAAATAAGCAAGAGAAAGTCTTTAATTTTACTCATCCTGTGAAAAATAAGGTTTGAGGATAGAGAAATAAGTTTTATTAAACTGAAAGTGTCCTTGAAGGCTTCGGTGTGAGGAGAGCTGCAAAGTAATGTTATTCTTCTAGGCAGCCTTCTAGCTTTGACTACGGATGCAGCTGTGCGTCGTCTGGACGCGTAATCGGGCAAATGTTATTCTATAAGGAGACATCTTGCCTGCTCCTTAACTTTATCAATGTAAGCTAGGTCAGCCGTCTTGTAGGGCGATGGTGGCAGAGGAGTTAAGTGGCTGCCTTGCAATCAGAAGGTCGCAGGTTCGCGTCCCGCTCAGTCTGTCGCTGTCGTTTTGGGCAAGACACTTAACCCACCTTGCTTGCTAGTGGTGGTCGGAGGGACTTGTGACACCAGTGCTCGGCAGCCTCGCCTAAGTCAGTGCACCCCAGGGCAGCTGTAGCTAGCTACAATGTAGCTCATCCCCACCAGCGTGTGCATGTGTGGATGACTGATTGTGTTGTGAAGCGCCTTGGGGGGTTGTAGAACCCTAAGATGGGGCTACAAAAACGCTGGCAGTCAGGGGCTTTCTGATCAGAAAACGGCTAGCAGTTAATGAGTTAATGTTGGATTTAGAAAAACGAAAATTAAAACAGTCTTGTCACATTTATCTATTTTTACACTGACTTTTTTTTTTAAAGAGTTTATAAAACATCCAGTCTTTACGCATTTTTAATGAGATGAAAGTCTTTTTATGATCGTAGATTCCATAAATCTTAATGTGAAAAAACCAAAGTTTCCATTAAAATGGGATTTGATTCTCGTAACTCAGGAGTGTATCTGTAAACCAGCAGCAGAAAACTGGAGGGAGTGTTTCAGGGCCTTTTCTGAAGAACCCATTCCTCTGATCTCTCCAGGTGACCAACGAGATCACGCCAGTGCTGACCTACTCCTACATGGCCATGCTGGTGCCCACGTTCCTGCTGACGGACCTCCTGCGCTACAAGCCGGTCCTGATCATCCAGGGCATCAGTCAAGTGGTCATCTGGGCTCTGATGCTCCTGGGCACCACTCTGCTGCAGATGCAGCTCATGGAGTTCTTCTATGGGATCACCATGGCTTGCCGAGTGGCCTACTCCTCCTACATCTTCTCCCTGGTCAGCCCGGTGCTCTACCAGCGCGTGGCGGGCTACTCGCGCTCCTCCGTCCTTTTGGGGGTCTTCATCAGCTCCGTTCTGGGCCAGCTGTGCATGTCTGTAGGCAACGTGACCTTCTACACGCTGGACACCATCTCGTTGGGCTTCGTGAGCTTCGGGTTGCTGCTGGCTCTGTGCCTGCCGTGGCCTAAACGCTCTTTGTTCTTCAATCGGACCAAGAATCAGGAGCAGAAGGAGCTGGGAGCGGCGGCTCAGTCTGAGCTGGACAAAATCAACCCAAAAGACGGAGGGCTGTCCTCCGCGCCGCGCTGGAAGGACTCCATCTTTGTTCAGATGCTGCTGGAGCTGAAGAACGTGGTGAGAAGACCCAACCTGAGGCTCTGGTGCCTGTGGTGGGTGTTCAACTCCACCGGCTACTACCTGGTGCTGTTCTACGTCCACATCCTGTGGAACGATGTCCAAACCGCCTCGGAGGACAAGAGGGTTTACAACGGGGGAGTGGAGGCTGCTGCCACCTTACTGAGTGAGCAGATCCTAGAAACTTCCTGTTGGGTCTAGTGGAAACACCTCTGGGGGGATTTAGAGACAAAAACATGATTAATTATGATTAAAATCTGCTCCATCAGAGTCCTGGTTAACTGAATCTGGTCCACCTGCCACTGCTGGGGTGTATGAACACATTAAGTCATAAAGTATCCAGTAAAGTCGTCTGTCAGCAGTTTTTATGAGGTGTCGTCACTCATTTGGACCTGGAGCAGCTCTAAAGCCTGATAGGATCAGCGCTGCGGCACTGTTAACCTGTCCTCGTGAATAATTGGTGCTGATAAGTGACGAGTTATGATGAGAGACAAGTTAAAGGTGGAGTCGACGTTCTTGGAAAAGCCGTTCCAGCAAGCTATAAAGTAACGATTCAAAGGTCCAGCCCCCTTTGTTCAGGCAACGCGATGCATCTACGTAGCCGTGTAAGAAATTAGTATGCTAGCTAAAGTATGCAATAGAGGAGGAGGCCTCAGGTTTCACCTTTCCAGCACCTACAATGCAGCTTTGAACCAAATTCCAAAACACCCTCCTGCATCTAATCAACACGACTCCCACACAATAGAGGCTAACGATGCTAACGACTCATTAGGAAGTAGGGAGGAGGGGTATTCATAGGCAGTTTCTGCTCGTTTAGCAACAACAGACAGCTACTTATAAGATCGACCCTCCCATATTCCAGTCAGAATTGACAAAACTCCTCGGATGAGAATCGAAACGTCTTCAAGAAACCAAAGAAGTCCAGTTGCCTTCATTCAAACCCAATTTGGACTAGCTAAAGTAGCTAGCCCAGGTTTGGTTTGACTTCCTGTTCAGCTGCTCTGAGCCGAGAACGTTTGATTCGTGCACATAGAGGGGTGTGGGAGGGAGGGTCAGAGGAGCAGATGGAGGAGTTATGATCCAATCATTAATGACGGGACGTTCACACTGATTGGGTTTTTCCAGGACGGTTCGTTTCAGAGCCTTTCAAAGAAATGCTCCAGAAAAACATCTACGGCGCCTTTAACCTCATCCTGGTGTCGTTTCTCGTGATGTTTCTGACTTTCAGGATCTTTTTTTTTTTTTTGTCGTACAGGTGCGGGCACTTCCTTTGTGGCCGGCTTTGTGAAAATTCGTTGGAACGTGTGGTCCGAGCTGGTCATCGGCGTCATCACAGCGCTGCAGGCGGGCCTGCTGTTCCTAATGCGCGACACGAACAACATCTGGATCTGTTATGTTTCCTATGTCCTCTTCAGAGGCTTCTACCAGTTCCTGGTTCCTGTCGCCACGTGAGTACCCGTGATGCTGCGGTAGGGACGTAAAAACGCCACTGCTGACGCTGATCAGACATGTGAATCACGATGTTCTCGTCTCTCTGAAGCTTCCAGATCGCCTCGTCGCTCACCAAGGAACTCTGCGCTCTGGTGTTCGGGATCAACACCTTCTTTGCGACGATACTGAAGACCATCATCAACCTGATCTTCACAGACAAACGGGGCCTGGGGTTGGACGTGAAGTCTCAGGTGAGCACACGTGATGTTCAGACGGTTTCGTCTAGGTGGAAACTCGATCACGCTGCCTACATGTGCTGCTAGAGTCAGATTCATTCTCTAATTCCTGTCGCAGTTCCAGCTGTACTTCGTCTACTTCACCATCCTGACGGTGGTCTACCTGGTCTGCGCCGCCGTGGTGATCGTCCGTCACGTCCGGAGCCAGCGGGGGGCAGGAGCTGCTGCCGGCGGCCCAGCCACGGAGCTCAGCGCGGTTCCTGTGACCTCCGAGACAGAACTCCTGTCCAACGGCCAACGGGCCAAACCCTGAACACGTTCCTTCGCTCTGATGAGCCTGAGCCAGAATCATCTCAGTGCCTTTTCTGCTGTTCCACGCTGCTGCTGTAGACCACGCCTCCTAGAGGCGGGTCAGCGTCACGTTAGACTCATCATTGACCCGCCAACACCGCGCTGGTATCATCACATCACCCACCATGAGCATGTGTTAGTTTACTATAGTCACAGCGAGGACTTTTTTAGCTTGTTTTAGGGTTTCATGTTCACTAACAGGGTCGTTGGTGTTTAAAACACGATCCAACAGGGTTTCTCCATCTTAACTCTTCACTCTGCTCTTCCTGTAGTTTATGACACGAAGTGACTCGTGAATAGGATCTGACTCGAGGGGTTTTGAGTGACGCGTTCCCTCAGAACGGACCGTATGAATGTAGGAAAGCTGTTTTTAAAAAGAAATCAGATGTTTATTTTTTATTCACAAATAAATGACTTTCATCAGGATGTTGTTGGTTTTAACCCTGGGTTTACTCTAAGCCCGTTATTAACCCGTAGCAGCTGACACTACGCTGTCGTTAGTTTCCTTTTTGAGTTCCTTTATGAATCCGGTCTCATCGTGTTTGTTGACTGGAACCCTCGGACGTTAACCGACCAGGTTCTTCAGCGTTCCGTGTTTTTTTAGGTTGTTGACTGAAACAAACCCGAGGTCTGATTGGTGTCGAAGCTCTTCCTGAGTCTTTAGTCAGCTGTTGTTGCTCTCAGCAGGACGACCAGAGCAGCAGGTCTTGTGTTGTTGATGCAGCTGAAGACAAAAACCTTATGAACTTCCTGATATTTCAGACGATGCTGGATAGTTCTGCGTGATGAAAACTTCTAGCTGCATAAAAGTATTTCCTCCTTTAGAGGGTTATCCTGTTCTTGTTCCAGGCAAAGATAACCTGAGTGATGCAGAACAGTTTTATTTTAACCAAGGGCTAAAAACACTGATCAGACTGGAACAATGAGACAGAGATGACTTGGATGGTAAATGATATAGCACCTTCCAGAGTCCTAGAACCCCCCAAGGTGCTTTACAATACAGTCATTCACACCCTGGTGGTGATGAGCTACATTGTAGCTACAGCTGCCCTGGGGCTCGCTGACGGAGGCGAGGCTGCCGTGCACTGGCGCCTCCAACCACCACCAGCAGGCAATGTGGGTTGTGTCTTGCCCAAGGACTCAGCGACAGACTGAGCGGGGTGCAAACCTGCAACCTTCTGATTGTGGGGTGGGCGCTTAACTCCTCTGCCGCCATCGCCCAAGATCTCAACAAGCAACAAAACACATCTGATGATCCCAAAGACTTCTGGGTAAATCTGGAAGGTGAGCGTCCCGTTTCCACCTGGAGTCAGACGAACACATCGTCATAGCAACAGTCAGACAAGGTGGTGGTCTACGGCTATGCTGCTTCAGGACCACCTGCTGTAACCATGAATTCTGTTCTAGCAGAACATTCTGGAGAACGTCTGACCTTTGACCTTTCCTGCTGGGAAACCCTCTGATGATTCTGTAAAGCGGAGCCGGACCAAACTTCTCAGAACCAGTTATCCCACATGCCTGACTGTTGGTGCCAACGACCAGTTATTTAGTTTAGGACCTGATGACTAGTTCAGCTCCAGTCAGGATTCTTTGGATTTTTTCTCTTTCAATAAAACTTCACGTCCATCTCTGACGGTGAATATTTGTGTTTGTATTCAGCGAACGAGCCTAAAGATGCTCAACATGACACTAAAACTTCTCATATAGTTTTATTTAACAGCTGCAGGACAGAAACATGTAGTTGTGGGGTTCTGCTGCCCTCTGGTGGTGAAACAGGAGAAGTTCATTTAATATCAGTTACAAAAACAGTATTTACAGGCTGATGTTTATTTTCATATACAGGTGCTGCAGCTGCATTTCCTAGTAAAAAACATAAATATTAAAACAGAACTAATGATGCAATAAAAGCGTGTGTGTGTGTGTGTGAATGCATAAAACCAGAGCCATGATCCCAGATGAAGTTAGGATGGTTAGAAGCAGAGATGTGATGGAGGAGGAGCCAGCTTCCACAGAGCTCCACTGTCGGCTGAGCTGCTGCCTCAGACCAAACAAAGACTTCCTTTTATCCGACTCCGTATCGCTCCATCGGAACGCCTGGGATCACAGATCATCAGCCAGAGCCGTTATGAGTTTAAGCACTCGCCGGTGTCTGGCATGAGGTCCGACGCCGGAAAAACACGCTCCCCTGACCTTCCAGGAATTGTTTCAGGGATTTTCCTTTGTGGAAACCAAACCTGCTTCTAGTCTCCTGTTTTATTTCCTTTAATCCTTTTAAAACTCATATTTCTCTCTAATCTGACTTCAGTAAAAAGTAGCATAAAAAACAAGAAGCAGCTCAAACTGACTTCAGGTCAGCGAGATTATAAATATTCCCTTTAAAGATCCCAAACATTCATGATTCCACGTTCATTCCTGCTGCCTCTGGTGCTGCTTTAGCGTCGTTCTGATCACGGACGGCTGGAGAAAGTTCTGGTTTAGCTCCCCGTCATCGGAGCTTCCTCTGAAACATGACAACATGAATGTCAGGAGGCTGAAACACTAAAACCAGCTGATTTCTTTAACGTCTCACCATCAGAGTTCACGTTTGGTGAACGGGTGGCGGTGCCGTTGGAATCCACGAAGTCTGCGTCTGTTTTAACAGGAAAATTTGTTTTTTAATCTTTAAATGACCAGAAAAGAGACTGAGAACAAACCGTAGCTGAAACTTACGTTCCCTCGTCCAAAAGTCTGAAAAAGATGAACAAGAAAGAAGAAAAGCCCATAAATAACTAATAGTGAGTGAAGGTTTAAAATAAAAAGTGATTTCTGAGGTCTTCACCTTTTTCCCAGGGCATGGAAGCTGCAAGAGAGAACCAGCAGAAACCATCAGAAGGTGTCCTAAAATCATCTAGACCTAAAAGGTGTAGCTCTAGCCACGCCCCATAGGAGCCTCAGCAGGTCTGCCATTGGCCAGAACAGTTTTGTGTCTGGCCAATCACAGCGCTCTGTTTGCTGGGCGGGCTTAACGCTGGAGCTGTCGACGTGTGAATCACTACTTACTTTTCTCGTAGAAGCAGACTCCTGGAAGAAGAACAGACACGATGATTACCTCACGTCATAAAGCTAAACCAACAGCGACAAACGGCGGCGTCACCTGTTTTGATTCTGTGGAAAATCACCGGCAGCAGCGCGATGGTCAGCAGGCAGAAGAACACGATGACTCCGGTCACAATCTTCCGACCCTCTTTAGAGCCTGAAAAACAAAAACGAGCTCTTTGGTTTTCTCCAGAATCACGTTCAAGCCCGTTTACAGACCCGTGTTACGGTACCGGACTCACCTGTGTGGTGGGAGGAGCTAAATGGGTTGGGGAAAGGCTCGCTTCTCCTCTGACTGACGGGATTCTTCAGCTCACAGGTGAACGTTTCGGTTTCAGAATGTTCCTCCTGACAGCAAAGTTAAACGTTACCACCAAACCCCGCTGGGACTAAAGTACTTCCTCAGGAGTAGAAAATACATTTTGTAGTACTTTAGTAACAAGCAGGAAACAAAAACAAGAGACGCCCGTTCTAACAGACTCTTATCAGCTCAGCGTTTAATCTGCAGCTGTTTTAGATCAAAGAGACGTTTTTCACATAGCTCTTTCAAAATAAAAGTCATTGACAGGAAGGAGGATTCCTATGGGAGCCGCTACGACTAATAAATAAATAAATACAGCTAATCATAATAAATCACGCAAAGTTGTGTTGCTTTTCTGCACCATTTAGACTTTTGAGAGTTTTTAATGTCATGAATCTGTTAGATCGTCACCAGCAGCAGCTTTTAGGTGTTTCTACATTTTCCTTTTGACTGAATCGTTGCTGCTTCGTGCTGCAGCACCTTGGTGCAGGTTCTCAGTCATCCTGGACCTGATCTGGACTTTTCTGGTTATCTAGCAGATGTTTGACCTCTCATCCAGTGGCGCCCCCAAGGGGTGGCCAGGGGTGGCCCTGGCCACCCCTAGAAAATTGCTGGTCCCTCCAGGGAAGACCAGTGTTGTTTAATAAATCATATTAATGTTCACTCAAACCATTAATTCATCTTATTTAAGACACAAAACCCAATAAAAAACTTACAAATAATGAGTAACGAAATAATCAGAATTTAAAACATGTACGTGTTTCTGCTGCTCACCATTTTAAAAGATATAAGGATTTTATCAACCTTTAATACTTTTTTTGCGGACACTCTGATGCTCATCAGTCTGGTCCAGATTAAAACTCTATTTCTCCAAACTGAGGTCATTCTAAAAGCTACCAACAGCCACAGAACTCCTCCTACTGCCCCTTTAAGAAGCTAATTAATCAGGTTTTATGGATTTTTTACATAAAGGTAAACTCTGTAGGTAAAGGGATATTTCTGTAAACTAAATTACCGTAACGGTGAACGTTCCCTCACCGACACCCAGAACCTCATCCTGGTCCGACCTCCACGTGTAGGTGACCGGTGTGGCTTCATTTACGTTTCCCACACAGGTCAGCGTGCACTCCCTCGGCTCTTCTGAGCACACCTTCACAACAGTAGGAACAGGAACCTCGGCTGGTCCATCAGAGAATGACAGGAAGTAGAACACCAGGTTAAAGTTATCAGATCTAAGAGGAGGATTGTGTAAAATCCATCGACTCACCGATCACAATGAGGCTGATCGGCTTGCCCATGAGGTTGTGGTTGACCTCTGCTGTGTAATTGTTGCTGTCTCTCTTTTCTAGGCCTCTGATTGTCATCACTCCCGTGGCGTTGTCCAGGTGACCGCGGACTTTAAGTAAAGGTTGGTGACAGCATTAGCGCCTCGTCTAGAGCCTTGTGTGGGACGTCCAAACAGAAGCCTACCTCTGAATTGTTGGTAATAATCCAGATCTGTCCCGTCCCACTGGGCAGCGATGTCCTGACCAAACTTCCACGTGATGCTACTAAGTTTACCGACCAATGGGACATCTGTTTTGAGGTCAACATCATCGCCCAGCTTCTTGTAGATTATTGTTTCTGCAGGAAAGAAACAATAATAACCAGAATGTTCCCATCTCTGCCTCGTTTGGCACCGAGGGTGACATCAGCTGTCCGTCAGGGACACCACTGGTCACCTGCTCCAGAGGAGCCAGGTACCTGGTACCACGGGTCATTAGTGCAGACAGCAACGAGAGTGCACGGTAACAGGCGAGGTTGATGTGATTTATGCGTCCTCTCGAGTGTCTTTTATCCTATTCTATGGTCTTTGTTATGAGACACTTCATAGCAAGTCTGCTGTGTGTTAACACTGATTTTAGATGCACTTTTACAGGTGTGGCTTCAACATAAACACGTTTCCACCACAGCTACTGTTGTTGTTGACGAGGACCTCCAAGTCAGAGTCACTTTCTGAGTGGGAGATCCGACGTTCCGGTGGATGTTTCCTACTCAGAAGTAGGAATTTCCTGGTTCTGAAACACAAATGGAATGAACCATAACTCCTCTCTGGGGGAGGAGGACTGAGAGGGAGGTACATATGGTGAAGTCCTATATGCAGATGTCTGTATATCATGTACTATATGATTATCATTAGTCTCAGGATATGGAGATAATCAGTGTTTTCCCAGTATTTCCTCCTATAGATGTGTTAATGCTGGAAACAGTCTTCCAGAGGAACGTTAAAAGTTCATCTAGAACCTTTAGAGAAACCTTATATTCAGCCTGAACAATGAATGTGGTTTTAAAGTGAATCTACAGCCCTCTTCTCCAGAAAACCAGTTTAACAGCCTGGTTTGTCCCTTCTGGGCTACTGTTGTATTACGTCATTGCAAAATGGAAAAGCACCTGGAAGATTTAAACTACACCAGTTCTGAGAAAACTCCATTAACCTTAAATAAACTTTATACTTTGATGATAATATTGTCTATTTCCACCAGCTGAGGTGAGAGGTGTGTTTGAAGTAAAGAAGCTAACGCCCACTAGAGTCAGTGTTTGTGGGTGTTCTGGTAGAAAGTGATGATTATTTATGCTGCTCTCAGGCAGGTTGAGACATGCTATAACCTACTGTCATTGGTTAGAACCAATAACTAACACTTATCCTTGTTTCAGGAGCAAATAAATAATAAATAACAAAGGTTCTAGAATCTGATCGCTGTCCCGTTCAGGGACAGTTGGGTTTTTCAACATTTTTCATTGTTTTCTTTGATCTGAACAGTTTCAGCCTCGCTGTGAACCAGCTCGCTCCTGGGCGGGGCTTTGGCGAGGAAAACATACAATAAGTTCTCCATTTAACAGCCGAACAAACCACGATAAAACACCTCTGGGTAAAGAGGGTAACGCTGGTTAACGGAGGGGAGGTTGTGAACTCACCTGTGGTCCCTGAAGCCTCCACGACACTAACCACAGCGGCTAGCAGCAGCAGCATTGTGTGGAGGAGACGGTTTTAAATGATCATAAACGAGGCTAAAATCACACCCGCGTCCGCCAAAAACCCACAAAACACACCAGCTAACGTTAGATACCGGAGAAAAGCATTTTAGTCCAAGTGAAGGAGGTTAAAACGCGGTTTTAGCGCCGCTGTTGTGACTTGAGAGGCCGCTCCTGTTGAAAAGCCAAAAGTGAAACTTGTTTTGAGACTCCGCCTCCTCATTATTACTGCTGCTCTATAAAGTTGATATAAAGTCTCATTTCTTATTCATCTGGTGTAAATGTTTATTACTCAAGTAGCTAACGATAAAAAAACAATTAATGTAACATTTTATTTCATAAAAAAAGAAATTTTAAAAATCCAAAAGGTGAATATCACTGCCATCTACTGGTCAAATGTTAGTACTGCAGTCAGACAAATGATGATAGATAGATAGATAGATAGATAGATAGATAGATAGATAGATAGATAGATAGATAGATAGATAGATAGATAGATAGATAGATAGATAGATAGATAGATAGATAGATAGATAGATAGATAGATAGATAGATAGATAGATAGATAGCAGTAGAGGTTTTTAAAAAGAGGCTGAAGACCTACGTTTATGACCTGGCTTTTAACTCTGTGTACATGTTTTTATTCTGTTAGATTTGTATTCTTGGTTTTTTATTGTTTCTGTCGTTTTTTTTATTTTAGTTGTACAGTCAGCACCTTGGTGGCATGTTTCATGCCTGTAAGGTGCTTTATAAATAAAGGCTGATTTGATTTGATTTGATAGATAGATATAATTATTACTATCAAAGTCATAAATGTAACATACAAAATCACAAGATGCACATTCAGGTTTAAAACTTTGAAAGTTCTAACTTTCATGTTTAAAAGTCACAATTCTTCAGTTGAATATCCTATTTATGCATATTAAAGTAAATTGTAAATATGAAAGCCATAACCATCAGGTTCAAAGTCCCAATTGTGTGATCCAAAGTTCAAGTTATGAGTGAAAATCCTAATTATACACTTGTGAGTGAAAATTAAAACATAATTTAATATAAAGTCAATTATGGGTTAGAAACATCGTCATTAGAAGTTTAAAAGTTATAATCATCAAATAAAAAGTAATAATGATGGTATGTGAAGTCATAAATCTGTTTTAGTTTTATTTTCTAAGTCACAAATGACTTTCAAAGTCACTTTTAGGACACTGAAACCCATAATTATGATGTACCAAATGGTGAGATTTTTTTGTTTTTGTTCTAGATGTGTTTCATACACTTTTACCCAGCAGAGCTCAGAACTTATAAATAAAGCATGAAAATATGAGGAAAATTTTAATTTAGCAAATTGACATCATGTCTGTATTTCTATAACAGAATTAAAATCAACATCTTTACAGAGTTTCATTTGTTTTTCCTCCAGCCAAAAGCAAAAGGGTCTCCTTTTTGAAATGACATCCCTGGAGTTCCCTAGAAGCTCTGTGGATTCAGAGGCTCCAGCTGCAGCCACAGGCCCCCCTCGGCTCGCAGGACGAGTTGGGGGAGGCGGCGTGCCCCTCCAGAGCTGCTGGCCAATCCAGGGTTCACACCCGGGGTCAGACGGAACCGGAGCAGGGTCAAGGCCACCACGACTCGAAGCTCAGCCATGGCGAATTTCTGTCCGATGCAGTTCCTGTGAGCAGAACCTGATTAGTTAGTTTAAAACACACCCAGTGGTTCTTGGTTTGGTGAGAAACTGCACCTGGGGCCTGAGGAGAAGGGGATGAAGGCATGAGAGGAGTGGCTCTGTGCGTTGGTTGGGTCAAAACGCAGAGGATCAAACTCCTGGTGAAATAATAAATCACAAGTTAAACATGCCAAACTTGAGCCAAAGATTTTAAACGTGTTTTTGATGTTCTCACGTGTGGATTTGTCCAGACTGAAGGGTTGTGGTGCGTTCCATAAATGCTGACCAGACAGATGACACCTGAGGGTAAAATCAAACAGCTGCATTTCACATTAAAACCAGAACAAAGAGTCTGACTGGTGCACATCTCCTGAAGGTCCAGTCCTCTCACCCTCTGGTACGATGAGGCCACTAGGCAGGACCATGTTCTGGGTGTACCTCCTCGTTACAGCCTGAACAGGTGAGTGCAGTCGGAGACTCTCTCTGATGCACATGGTGGTGAACGGCAGGTTGGACAGGTCCTCCCTGGAGATTCCACACACCGTATCAGTGCACACATGTAAATAAAGATGTCATCTGTAAACATGAGTGTGTTTTCTCTGACCACTCCAGCTCATCTCGTCCCTGAATCAGGTCCATCACCTCCTGTCTGCATTTCTCCTGGTAGTGAGCATGACGGGCTAAATTATACAGCGTCCAGCAGATGGCGCTGGCTGTCGTGTCATGACCTGCGAAGCACCGAGAGGAATTTAATCAGGTACCTGGAGTTCATTTAAACTATGTTGTGATGTGGTACTATTGTAATTTACACAGAAGCAGCAGTTTTCAGCTCTTCTAGGACTGAGAAGACAAATGTTTTATTCTAGAATAAAATTGTTTTATAAAATATTCAATTTTTGTTTAATAATCAAATTGTCTTGTAAGAAAATCCAAAAGATTTATAAACCTGCTCAGTCACCTATAGGTTCATGTAAACGAATGAGCATCATCTAATTTAGACAAACACAGCTTGCTATTTTATTCAGAATGAAGTAAAAGTATAAAAATGTTTTTAAAAAAAGCTGAACACTATTAGAGACAGATCTTCTGGGCTATTTTGATATAAATAACAATATAAAATAGTTTTATCTGCATAAAAAAGAAACTTTGCATCAGCTAGATTTTGACCAAAGACATTTATGGGACCCAGTACGCATCCCTGAGGGACTCCCCTGTGAATAACCAAGGTTGCCCTGGGTTACCACAAGTTCTTTAATTTATCCAGACTATATTTTTTGACTGTAAATAACCTGATTAGATGTTATTTCAGGCAAAAACACTTTTTAATCTTTTAATCATAAAATCCCATTACTATAAAATTTTAAATTACAAATTAAGGGGAAAAATAAATACTCTGTTTAAAGCGTCTGATCTGAGCTTGTTGCTGGTTTTTCTGTTCATTAGAGCCCTGCTGTGATGTAACAAGCTGAATTTCTCCTTGTTTAAACCTTTTTACAGAGTTAACTCTGATTCATGCACTTATTTAATATTTAGCCATGCAAAACCTAAGAATTAAAATAAACATTTACAGTTAAATTAGAATGACCACAGAGAGTGGACCTCAGTCACCATCTCACCTGCAAACATGAAGGTGTTGGCCTCAGCCAGGATTTCTTCATCCGTTAGACCTTTTCCATCTTCATCCTGTTTAGCAGTAATGGAGAATCACAAAAAACATCTTCATTTCTGGCTTTTTCCATCCCTTTTCATACTAATAACATAAATGCATATTTATTTATTTATTACCTGTGACAGCAGTATAATATCCACAAAATCCTTCTTCTTCTGTGTTGTTTTGGTGGGATTCGTCTCTCTCTGTTGGTCAATGAGGGCTCGGCGCTTCTGGACCACTTCCCTGGTGAATCTGCACGACTCAAAAACAAAAAAAAAATCACTCAATAGTCCAAATTTTAACTTAGAGCAGCAAACGTTGACGTGACTGTTGAACAAGGCATTGTAATTTCTTTAATATCAGCTGTTCTGCAGCATGGACCTAGAACTGGTGATCAAAGGTCAAACCAGTACCGGTGTACCACACTCAGGGCCTGCTTGAACCGTTTTCCCTGCTGGGATTTCCAGTAGATCCAGTCCCAGTGGTGCAGGATCCTGAAGCGGCGATCTATCACCAGGTCACTGAGCTCCACTATGGCCGACACATACTCATCAGAGGATCTGCAGGAAGGACAGAGATTCAACAGCAGTCGACCTTTGGTCCTGAAGTTTTAACCTTCAGGGTTAGATTTGGTTTTTACAGGTGACTAAAGGATGTAGATGAGAAAGTCCAGTTCTCACTCCTGACAGTTGCTGCTGTAGCTGAAGGCACATTTCAGTAAACTGTCCAGCGTCATCAGAGTGATGTGGTGGAACATCTCGATGTTGGTTGTTCCTTCTGACACCAGGCGACGCCATTTACTCTGGAAACAGGACAAATGATAGATAAATAAACAAACAAATAAATAAATAAGACAGTAAAACCAAGAAGATGCTGGTTTCTGGTCCAAATTCTCATTTTTTCACTCTTGCAATTCTGCTTAAGTTTAGAATAAACACATTCAAAGTCTTGTGTGTGTGTGTGTGTGTGTGTGTGTGTGTGTGTGTGTGTGTGTGTGTGTGTGTGTGTGTGTTTCCTACATGCATGGTGTTGGTGGACGAGTTGAATGTCAAGACGTAGTTTTTCAGAACATCAAAATGAAAAGCTGGAGTCAGCAGTCGTCTCCTGCGAGACCACTCCTCCCCGTTGCTTAGCAACAGACTTTGTCCTGGGACAAGAGCAACATATCATCTTTATTCTGATCCTCACAGGGGTGATTCATAAATAACAAAACCAGGGCTAGCTAAACGTTAGCTGGGACTCACCCAGCCACGGACGCAGGTGGCCGTAGACGAGCTCGTCCTTCACCGTGATGTTGGCTGAGAGAAGGAAGGTGATGGAACATCAGCTTGTGCTGAGTTTTGATGTTGTGACCCTGTTTCTGAAACCTTGGCTAGCTTTATCCTACCTGATGCCATTAGCAGAGGTTTGACGTAGTCTGGATGGAAGATTCTGACCAGGTGGTAAAAAGGACCCAGGAACCAGCAGCAGGAGTGTTTGAAGGTCTGCACCAGGTCGTCCACCTGCTGGAGACCTTCTTCTGTGCTCTGCATCTGAAGCAGAAATGTTACCAGTTCCCCATATGCTCATCAAGGCCAGATGATGACTGGGACAGCACATTTATCATACCTGGCCCAGGTGTCCCAACAGCCACGAGTGTGTCTGTGGCTTGTTGAAGCAGGACAGCTTGTGAGTGTACCAAGCATGACGCACCAGCAGCCTCACCGTCCACAACCCAACCAGAGCCACCAGTGCCTGCAGGAGGAGACAGAGCCCCGACCAGCTGAAGACCTGAGAGAGGACGCTGTGGAGCAGAGGCATCCTGGGTTACGTTGAGCCTGGTCTTGATCTGATCTGGAGCTTCAGTAAGAAAATGTGCAGAAACTAAACCGTTCCACCCAGAATTTCAGTTATTTCGAAACTGACCACTGCTGGAGCAATTCTGACAACACTTCCTTTGTGTAAAATACTCAGGCACTTCCACATTTGTACTTGTTATGTTTTAATGTTGACAGAGACTCAACGGAGAAGACAAAACAAACAAACAAACAAAAGAGAGTAAGAAGAATAACAAAAACAACAACATCAGCAACAACAACACTATGGCAAAGAAAATGAGATAATCTAAAAAGGTCATGTAGAAATATGGTTATAACACAGAAGAGCTGATTTTTGGAAATCCTAATGGCATCATTTGTTGAAACTTATCTGAAGCAACAACACATGCATCATTATTTACTGACATCGCCTCAGTCTGTTTTATATAATTACATTTAATATGTTTGATGCATAGATTCATGATTAGCCATACCATTTATGCATTACAATTGTTGATCAATTTAATTTAGTTATGTAATTTAATCACAAATATTTATAATCATGTTCACCAGTGTTGTTTTGGTTTGTGTACACTTCAGGTTTTCAGGATTTTGTGATGTTATTGAAAGTTTCTTGGCAAAACTCAATTAAAAACGAAGAACAGAAAGCAAAACAAATCATAAAATAAGACAGATGTTCCAGGCAAATGCCTACAGTCTTATTTAAAGCAAAATCATCACAAAAACAAAAGTTATTTTTGTCGTTTTTACGAGTTGTCCTCTTGTTGTTTCAAAGAGTGACTCGTTTTACGAGCCGCTCCTGAAGGCCACACTGATTGGCCCGCGCGGGGCACCTGCGAGAACAAAAGCTAAAAAAATATGATGAAAAAGTTGATAAATCTGTGAAATTCGAGTTTTGACATTCAGTCAGAGTCTAAAACCTGAAACCAGCAACGTAGTTAACACAATTAGGTGCAAAGTTTGAGCTTCAGGTAAGTTTTATTCGGTTTTTCAGGTTCGCTGTGACGGAACGCCATCTAGCTTTCTTCATGTTTTTAGCTAATTAGCTTGTTACCCGGATGAGCTGTTGCTGTTAGCTTAGATGGAAACGGATGTTTCTTGATCAATTTTACAATAATTCATGGATTTATTTATTCAAAACTTAGTTTTACACAACAAAATAATCGTGTCTATCAAAATCAGTACAAATCCTTCGTTTTCATGTTTAGTGTGACAGAATAGACAAAGACATTAGGTAAGGGACAGTTTTAAGCACTAACGCAACACTCATGTTGGTTTGTACTCATTTATATTTATTTGACTTTGGACAGTTGGAGTAATATTGTTCAAAAATAATCTATAACCTTTTGGCTAACATGAATTTTAGTTGCATTTCTTTTGTAGTCTGTTGTCAAAAACTATCATTATTTTTCTGTATTTTCCTGTTGAGGCAAAGATCATGAAAATAGATTTGCTGTATTAAGTTATTGCTAGAACAGGCTTCATCATTTTAGTAACAAATAATATTTTTTTCTTCTATATTCGTGACAATCTAGCTTATGCATATTTTGATATTTACAAACTTTATTATATTTTATATATAAACAAAATTGTACAAATGTTTAGATTTTGAGTCACTCATGCTAATATTTTTAATAATATTCTGTCCCGTCAAGCTAATTTCTCTAATTTCTGCCCAAATCTTGGAGTTTGAAATAAAATCTCCAGCTGTAAGAGTTCTGTTTGCTACAGCTTCATCCTAAAGACGTTTTATTTTCATGAATGAAATATTATTTTTTTGTTTTATTCATAGATTTGGTGAAATCAGCCTGACCGTTTAATAATAAAGCCTGTTAAAGACATGTATTGCAGTTCTAAAAACACAAAAATAAGTTTCATTGAGTTGAAGAGAAGTTGTAATTATTTAAACTTTTTTTTCAGGTCTTAACTTTTGCGAGAGTAAAATGTCTGAAGCATCTGATGGTCATACCAACCACAGAGGAGCTGTTTCTCCTTCCTGCTCCCCTCCGTTATCCTGTCGCCGCAGCTTAACCCGATCATGGCTGTCGGTTGGATCTCCACTTCGGCCCTCTTCCAGTGGTCGTCACACAGATCCAGATGAGGGCTCTGGGGACTGTCCCACTGAGAAGCGGTTAGATGATCCTCCATCTGGTCTGTATGAAGAGCTGTTTTGTACCAGCCAGGCTTCCATCCCTCTGGTCCCTCTGGCTGGTGCTTTGATGGTCTCCTCTGGACCACAGACTGATGTGGTGAAAGAAGGTTATCTGGGGAAGCTGGAGCCGAAACACAGGAGATACTTTGTCTTAAGAGCAGGAAGTCACACCGGGCCAAGCCGACTGGAGTGGTACAAGAGCCAGGAGAAGTTCACAGCGATGGAGAAGTCTACAAGGAGAGCTGCACTGTTTGGGCCTAACAAGCAAGGGTTGGTAGAAACCACTTCAAAGGTGTTGTTCCTATAGAAACCAGTTAATACTTTTTCTGTCTGAAATTTGATCGGTTACTCTGAGTTAAAAGTGCATACTGAACATGAAAATCCTCTTAAACCTCCGTCGCCTGCATTAGCTAAGGAACGCAGAGCATCTCAGCTAACAGAAGCTAACTGTTAGCAACTCCACAACATAGCAGAGCAGGTTCAGGCTTGTGTTCTATGTAGAGATAAAACATCAGTGTTGCATTTTCAGACAAGAATGGAGGCAGCAGAAGAGTTGTGTTGCTGTTAGCCAATCAGAGGAGAGATGTTTGCATATCATGAATATTAATGAGTAAGACTCGTTATCCTATTGGGGCCCCTCCCCCTCTCCTCTGACTAACAGAACACGACTCACAAGACATCCATTGATACTAGAGACCACAGCAGAGTTATTAAAAATAACACAAGTGAATGAGAGCTTTAGGTAAAGATTTAAATAAAACTTTTAATGAGTTCACAGTTTAATCTGGGCTCGTTCTACTGATTTGTGATGCTTTACACCAAAAGCACTTGGTTACGTTATGGGTTTTGCTGTTTGCGTGGTTGTGCGTTACTGACATGATTTTGTTTTGCTTGACAGTTTTTACAAAGTTTTACATGCATGAGTTTCCATAACTTTGTCTTTACTCACTAATAAAACTTCACTTTTCAGTGTATTTGATTAGGAACACCTCTGACTTCATGTCTGAGCTCTGTTGTTATGTAATACTAAATATAGTTCAGCAAAAAGGTCAACTTTCTTATTTTAAGCAAGTTTTTTGTCAGTCAGCAGATGAAGGTGAGATCAGTAACATGTTCATGTATTTTATTAAACAGGCCCTTGGTTTCTGTCACTAAAGTCAAATCATCATTTAAAGTTAATTTGTTCTTTTTCATTTTTAATTCTAGGGTCATTTACCTTCGCTGCTGTCTTGGTGTGAGTCGGAGCGGCAGTCCCCGTAAAGGCCACACGGTGGTGCTGTACGACAAGGCTCAGACTCTGGTGCTGGTGATGGAGGAAGAAGAGCAACAAGAAGAATGGTATGCAGCCATTCAGAACCTGGTGGAGGAGGAGCAGAAGGATGAAGAGCATGCAGAAGGGGTTGATGAAGATGATGGGTATTGCACTCTGCCTCCTGCAGCTTTCTTCAAAGAGGTAGGATGAGACTTTTTTTAACCATTTAGTATAAACTAAAAAGATTTAAAGATACAATCCAGAGTATTTTTTATCCAACGGAACCATCTAGTGGCTGACAAATGTATCGCACCTTAAGCCGTTCTCTTCATTTCCGTATTTACAGCCGAAAGCAACGCGTCTCATTCATGAACACCCACCTCTAGCCAGCAAACAGACCTAAAACACATTGTTTTACAAATACTATTCTCATCTTATGTTTATTTATATATATTTTTTAAAGACTGACTTGTCCTCGAGAAACGTCACCAACTGTGCATGTGTCTAGCCACGTCCTCAAACGCTCGCTCACGCTCTGTCACTGACAGCTGGTTCTGTTTAGAGGTGGGTAGAAAGCAGGCAGTGTTCTTTATCCACAGGAACTTTATTAAAGGAAGCAGGAACAAACAGCATGGATTTCATCTGAGCTTCTCTGTAGCAGAACATCTTTTCATCCTCATCACCGACGTTGCTTTCTACAACGACACAACATAACACAGCTGGATGTAAGCGGATGTCTGACGCTATTGGCTGATGCTGAGCGGCGGTTCATTCAAACTGCACGGGGCTCTACGGGACGGGGGAGGGGCTTAGGAAAAAGTGACGTAGTGCCCACGTTATATCACAGTACAGGGTGAGACTGTCGCTCACACACACGTCTAAAAAATCCTACAGGATTCCTGAAAGAGGGAAAACTCTGGATTTGAGCTTTGATTAGTGATGATTTTTATTGGGTCATCCTGCAGAACAAGATGTTTCCAGAACATTTTAATGTTGTTGCTCACAGGTCTTCATGAATGATCTGCTGCTCATCTAGACACACATGTTGGGTCACTGTCCTGATAGCAAAACAGAACCTGAGCTTCTAAAATGGATTTTAGGATGATTAAACTTTACAAGGAGCTCTGGTGTGTTGGGTTGGGGTGGCTTAGGAGTTAGACCTGTAGCTGGTGGGTTGCTGGTTCAAACTCAGGCTCTTCCTGTGTCAGTTGTGTCCTTGAGCAAGACACTTCACCCTACCTGCCTGCTAGTGGAGGTCAGAGGGACCGGAGAATTCTGTCGGTGTGTCTCAGAACAGCTGGTAACGGTAAATGTCGGCTCGATATATCGGCCGACCGATATATTGGTCTACCCCTAATTTCAATCAATATGGCAAAGAAACATCTCAGCATCTTATTAAATCCGTTGTGTTGAACCATTTTTACCAGCTTACCCCATAGTGGTATCTTTTCCTTACTTGTGTTGCAGGAAGCAACTTTACATCGTTAGACTGTTAAAGTTCCCTACGACAGACATGTTGGCTTATGTTTTAATGCTGCACACCTGTGCAGTGTGAAGGAAGGGGGAGGGAGACGCTACACAGGGTCTCCACAAGCATGATGGGCTTGTATGATCAGGCACTGATTAGAATACACTAGGGCTGGGCGATATATCGATATTTTTAAAAACATCGACAATAATTTCAAACAAGATATAAAATGACGTTATATCTTTATATCGATATAACTAGTCAAGCTGCGGAGCAAGCTAGCCGCTATCGCTAGCGGTTATCGCTAGTGGCTAGCTTGCGCGGTCTCTAAGCGGTCATTACATGTATTCTCAAGTGTCTGCTCAATCAGGAAACCTCTGGGTCAATGTTCTGCTCTAAACTTTACATTTGGCTTAGTGGTTTTTAATTATTTGAGGATGTTTGTTCGTGTTTCAGCGAGCCGTTTCACCTTGGCTCCTGTCCCGAGTCCGACACAGCTCTGTTTATCCTACGGTGAGCCGCAGTGGCCAAATTACCTCAGGCATTTGTAACGGTGTGAAGAGTCATGTTGCAGGTTAACATTTTATTTTGAAAGGGAATTCAGTGGGTGGGAAAAGTTGTTCTGGTTTTCGCCGTTTTGTTACACTAAGAAGCTGCTTCGTTGAAAAAGTTGACTTTATATATCACTTGGTTCTTTTTTAACACAGAGAAAAGATAGTTTTACCTTTCTTGCTGACGTTTTGACCACCAGCTGTGGTCATCCTCAGAGCTAAGTCGCTGTCGGCGGCTTCACTTCCTTCTCCGTTTATCCGAAGTGAAGCCAGCGACAGCAACTCTGAGGAGGTCAAAACGTCGGCAAGAAAAGTAAAACTATCTTTTCTCTGTTAATAAAAGAACCAAGTGATATATGAAGAAACACACAAAAGAAGTTAAGAGTTTGTAAGGCGTGGGTTACGGCGACAGTAGCCCTAAATAAATACCCATAATAGAGCAATCAGAGCCCGAGTCATTACAATATGATCGCTGATATGAGTCAATAATGTGAGATTCCTGCCATGTTTGCCTTAATAACGTTAATAACTCCGTGCTGCATGAGCCACATGACTGTAATCCTCTGAGTAGTTGATGCAATAGAGCTTTCTACAGAAGCTAAAAATAGATTGTCGCAAAGCACTCTGGGGCGGAGGGTCATACAAGTAAGCTAGCCGTTATAATGGATTCCTATGGGTCTGAGTTGCTCCGATCTGACTAAAGTTATTTTTTCGTCTCCTAAAGATTTTCAAACAGCAAGGAACTTAACGCTGCTGCTGGGGGAGGTGCTAATCGGACTCTAGACGCCCAGATCGGATGTTGGAGAGGACTTTTTATCCCTTTTCCAAAGCCGGTAAAGTCAATAGTATAACGCTGCAGACCCGTAGACGCCAGTTTCAGGCCGACACCACGTGAAACAGCTGGAAAGCTACATGGGCTAAGCTAAAGACAGAAGAAGCAAAGCGGTGGTAGTTTTTAAGTTGGATGAGCGGATTTTAACTGTGTGGAGCAGATCAAGAAAAGCACGTATATTTGTTACTTACATCTTCCTGGAGGGGAAAGTCCTACATCCGAGAATGACCAGCCGCCGGTCGTAACGACGCTCTCAGTCGTGGGGTTATCCAGGAGGAGCAGCGGAGGAGAATTAATGCAGGACGCAGCGTTGTTAACGGAGAGTAGAGGCAGCGTTGTTAACGGAGAGTTAGAGGCAGCGTTGTTAACGGAGGAGAGTTAACAAGGAGGCAGCGGTCCAGCTGAACGTCTCGGCCAAACAGCATGTCCACCCAAACGTCCACGAAAAAGGCTTTTGACCAGAGGTGAGTGGAATATAAAAAGTAGGGACACAAATGATAACCTGACAATTAAAAAAACTACCTTGAGAAAATGTTACTTGAGCACTGAGAGTAATGAACTTATTTTTATATTACTCAAGAAGGAGCCGTGATGGGAATAATGTCGTTTAAAACAACAGCGCTGCTAGCGGGGGTTAGTTTTTACTTTCACTTTCATTAGAGCTAGCGCTTCAGTTCTGGTGATCGATATTTCGCAGGGTCGCCATCAAGAAAAGCTCTCTGGTATGTTTTTTTTTTTTTTGTCAAAACAACTTCCTCCATTTTATGCCTTCATATTGATGTCAAAACGCTCTGAAACTGTATATTTTCTATTGTTAATGCGGCTTATCAGTATGACCCTTCCCAGAAGTCTTTGCGTGGTGACGTCAACTGTAGAATTCCCTATTACATCATGAATTTAGATTAACATGATGGATTTTTTCTCTGAACAAGAAATAGTTACTGGTAATATTGTGAATGATATGATATATGAGCCACCTCTAGATGGAATTTAAATGATGTTACATTACATTGACGGTTACAATAATAGTGAATTTCCCCACTGTGGGATTAATAAAATCTATTCTAATATATTCTATTAATTATAAATATATAATAAATAAAAGTTCCTGTGGGACATTTGAGACACATATCTCTAGCTTTAACTGAGATAGAAAGATGGATATTATTACAGACTCAAGGTCCAGTTTACATTAAAACAGCAACAAATCCAGTATAAGAATGAACCATGTAAAACACATAAAGATATAACCTACGTGTGTGTTAACAGACAGCTGTACCAGCTGTACCAGTGTGTCTAAAGCTCAGACTGATAGAGAATGGCACGAAGGTTAATGTTGGACAAGAATAAATAAATGTTTATGCATTTAATCTGCTGATTCATTTATGTATAAAATTTCTCAAGACAGCTTGAAGGGCGTTAACTTGTAAATATTTTACAGGAGGAAAAATATCGAGATATATATCGTATATCGGAATTCATCTAAAAAATATTGAGATATAAGTTTTGGTTCATATCGCCCAGCCCTAGAATACACTGATCACACACTTTTCATAAAAAATGTCCGGTAATGATCGAAACACCACTAGTTTCTTTGCTCCAGTAAACTTGAATTGGATCAGTGGGTTATTAACAGAACAGGTATTTCAACCACTGAAGTAGGTATGTTGATGGCTTAAGGCACATTTACACTCTGGTCAGCTCGGTCTGGCTCTGGTAGGGTAATTGCATTTACACAGGCGTTAGCTGTGCAGAGCTGACCATTTTTTCAGTCCTGCTTCCCTGCGGTCCGCCATGTGCTGAGCTGACCCAACACACCTACCTATGGACGGTTGACTCTCACACCTATCTACCAGTGATAGCCTCTGATTGGTGTGGGTAGACTTAGCCATTGGCGGCTTCAAGCAATTCATTAGCAATCCGGATGTGGAGTAACTTCTCTGACTGAAGCTAGGACCGGCCGCGGGAGCGCGAGTGCTGACAGTCTGCCTGGATGGAAGAGGAGCCCACGGCAACCGCGCTGCTCTGAGAGAGCAGGAAGCTGTGTGCTTCATGTCCAACAGCAACACTGCTCACACCTGCTTTTGTTTACTAACTTGAGTCACTTAGGAAGGACACCACAAACCTTTCCACACCTCTTAACCAGCCCGCCCAGTCAACGTCATGGCCACGTTCCTGAGGAAGCTGTGTAAAGAAAACCTGCCCAGACCAAACCAACCTAAGTGTAAATGGACCATAAAACATGCAGGAAAAGGCCTCTAAGGGCATTAATTGGACAGGTGGCAGGGTTTATGAAAATGAGTATTATGAATAATATCAATACTGCTGCTGTGTTCGACTCCTGCTTCTGTGGCCTTGGTCTCAGGTTTGGTCCGTCACGGTGAAGCCCAGAGGTCTGGGCGGTTCCAAACACTTCACAGGGGAGAACAGACTCTGCCTCACAGCCACAGCTCTGGTTTTGGTCCCACTGGGTTCCAGTAACGACTTCCCATCAGTCACGATACCTTTACTGAGCGTTCGCCGCTTTGGACATTTGGATGGCCATTTCTTCTTGGAGCTCGGCAGGTCGGCACCCAACGGTCCTGGAGAGATCTGGATGGAGGCAAGAGAAGAGGGTGATCATGTGTTTGAAACATAAATTTAAAATTATGGTTTAATTTCACCCCAACAAGGACACGTGGCTTTATTTTATTTTCTTCTTCTACAGGAAACCCAGCGGTGGCTCAGCACATTCACGAGGCAGTCAGGGGGGCAGTGCGAGCTCTACGAGCTCTTCCAGACTTCAGCAGATCACCAACCTCCAGTCAGCATCAGCAGCCAGGCCTTCTGGCCTCCAAACGCTGCCGACCCAAATACAGAGACAAGTCGCTTCATCCAAGATCTCTCACTGGTCAGACTAGTCCTGCACAAAGTCCACCAAGACCTCACAAAGCAGATGACACCCAATCTGAATCCTGCTTGAGCTTCACCTCTCTCATCAGTCCTCCTAGACCCCAGCAGGGTTCTGAGACTTTTCTGGAATCAAAAACTGACCTCAGAGCAGCCAGGATGCAGAGATGGGAGTCTGCTGAGAAGGAGGAATGGCTGGGGTACATGCTCATGTCTCCTCAGGTCAGCCACAGCTTGTCTGAGTTGGTTCAGGAGGATTATGTTGTCATGGAGAGTCCACAGAAACCCAACCGGCCAACACAATCCTTCTCCTCCTCCTCCCTTCAGACATCCTTCAACAGGTATGTTGTTTATTTAACCAGTCCTATCAGACCCAGTGACACACAGCTGAATAAATGACACGTACTTTTGAAGTATTTAGGAGGTTTTGAACTGGTACTTGTGTAAAACATGATCGTTGTTGTTGCAGCTCCACCTGTGACAGCTGCTTACCTCTATATCAATCACAGCATCCAGACAGTCAGCCCAGCTGGCTCCTGACTCGTGTCCAGCAGGCAGAAACAGAGAAGGACCAGTCAGAGGTAAACACCAGCTGTTCTGCTGAATCCCAGGATGATGCCAAACAGAACCAGATGAAAGAAGAACCCGATTGGTCAACTCCAATAGCTCCTTTTGATTTGATTGGACCAGGCAGCACAAGGCCTCCTCTGATTCGTCCAAACTGTGACAGAAGTCCATCCAGTCGACCTCCAGCTGTACCAGAGCTGTCTCCAACCAGACGATACTGGCTGTCCACGTGTCTCCTGGCTTGTCTTCATGTTGAGGACAACTCTTGAACGATTGTAGGAAATAATTACTTCAAGAGCTAAAGTAGAACTGCTTAGTTTTTCAGTAGATGGAGGGAATTTTTAGAGTTCATAAGATGTCTCCATAAGTGAACTTTGCACTTCGCTGAAGAATAAGAATGAAGAAAAGTAGCAATGTCCCAAGAGACATCAAAATTAAGAAGTTTGAATATTAAGTTAAATTAAAAACTGCAGAAGAATTTAGAGATTTCCATGTTTGATGCTCAGATCTTAATGTTGTGCACTAAAAGTTACTGTTCTGTATGTGGAGGGGAATAAAGAGACCTGTTTTGATGAAGCAGTGTCTGTGATGTGTCTAAATCTGGATTATTGGATATTGCTTGTGGGGTTCCACAGGGTTCTATATTGGGTCCGAAGTTGTTTAATCTATATATAAATGATATATTTACTGTATCTAAATTATTGAAATTAATTTTCTTCACGGATGACACTAATACACTGCTCACATAAATTAAAGGAACACTTTAAAGAAACACATTAGATACATCAGATCTCAATATGAAGTTGGATATCTATACAAATAACGACAAGGCAATGTCTTAGGAACAAAAGGATGCCAAGTCTTTTAATGGAAATAAAAGTTTTCAGCCTACAGAGGGCTCAATTGTGTAGACACCCTGAAATCAGAGTGAAATGAAGATGTGGCAGGCTAGTCCATTATTTCAAAAACTTAATTTCTGCAACTCAAAATGCTTTTCAGTATCTTGTGTGGCCCCCACGAGCTTGCGTGCATGCTTGACAACGTCGGGGCATGCTCTTAATGAGACAATGGATGGTGTCTTGTGGCATTTCCTCCCAGATCTGTGTGAGGGCATCCCTGAGCTCTTGTACAGTCTGAGGAGCAACCTGGCGCCGCCCAATGGACCGAAACATAATGTCCCACAGATGTTCTATTGGGTTTAAGTCAGGGGATCGTGAAGGCCATTCAATTGTTTCAATTCCTTCATCCTCCAGGTACTGCCTGCATACTCTTGCCACATGAGGCCGGGCATTGTCGTGCATTAGGAGAAAACCAGGACCTTGAGTGAAATAAAGAGTTTGCGTTGATTGCAACGAGGCAGTCTTTATGGCTCGTGATTTCTTGTTTGATCAGAAGAGTCAACGAACCGGAGAGTGGGCAAGGAAAGAATAAGTCAAATGCTGAACCAGCTCAGAGAAAAGAAGAAGACCGGAACCAGAATCATACGGGCCTGAGAGGAGTGACGTCAGATGAGCTGCAGAAACCATCAGATTTGAGCTAAAGACATCAGGAACAGAAACAACATATATTTTCCCACGACACTCCCCAGACCATCACTGACCCAACACCAAACCTGTCGTGTTGAACGACGTTGCAGGCAGCATAACGTTCTCCTTGTCTTCTCCAGACTCTTTCACGTCTATCACAGGTGCTCAGGGTGAACCTGCTCTCGTCTATAAAAAGTACAGGGCGCCAGTGGCGGACTTGCCAATTCTGGTGTTCTTGAGCAAATGCCAGTCGAGCTCAAAGACTGTATATATAAGAGCTCTACGGTGCTGGGCAGTGGCCCACTACAGGACGTCGGGCCCTCAGGCCATCTTCATGAAGTCTGTTCCTGATTGTTTGGGTAGAGACATTCACACCAGTGGTCCTTTGGAGGTCATTCTGTAGGGCACGAGCAGTGCTCAGCGTGTTCCGCCTTGCACAAAGGAGCAGGTATCGGTCCTGCTGATGGGTTGTGGACCTTCTACGACCCTGTCCAGCTCTCCGAGAATAACCGCCAGTCTCCTGAAATCTCCTCCATGTTCTGGAGATTGTGCTGGGAGACCAAGGGAGCAGGCCCCTGTCCGTATCCTGAAACACCAGGAAGTGATAAAAAGTTGCAGTTCTCCCCTCATCCACTGGGGGTGGTCTCAGAAGTGAGCAAATCCTCATTGACTCTCATGTTAAAAATGCCAATTTCACAGCAGAAATAGAACGTCTTACAGCCTGGTACAACGAACCATTTTAGGTTTAATAGGTCCAGTTATCAGCCATGACAACTCTTAGGGGGGTGAATTTTTTTGTACCACATCCGTTTAGATGTAATTAAAGCTTGAAATTGAGAATAATTAGGGGCTTTTGGATATGCGGAAGTCTTTTGTCGGAAGAGCTGGAAGGACACAGGGCCTTTTATCCCCCGGCGTATTATAGTCACTGGGCGTCACATTAGCTGTGTTCGGCCAGTTCTTGTGCCGTGTGTGGTCACGTTGGAATGTTAATTTTGATATTGTTGGGCAGAAATGGCTTGTTGTGGCATTGGTTGCACTAACAGAGGGTCCAAGAACTCTCCGCTCCATTTTTATCGGTAAGTAAAGTTATATTTTTATATTTTCGACTACTGACGCTCTGAAGCTAGTTTAGCTTAGCAAAGTAGCTAGTTAGCCGTCATTTAAACTTATACTCTTTACCGTGACATTATAAATTTATTAGGGTTTAATACGGTGCTTGCTGTGAAGAAATACACTCCTCGATGTCAGATAACTTTAATGACAAGGATGACGGAGCCCTGCAGCGACACATGAAAGCTACATGAGCTAATGCTAACGGCAATGTGGAACAACATATGTGCTAAGCTAATAAACATACTCTAATGCAGCGCGGAATAACGTGCATATAACCAACATATAACATTGCGACAACAGCTTAGCGAATGTGTAACAAAGTGTACAAACTTACAAATAGAAGTAAACCAGTGAGTTACATGAATAGCGTCATGAACATTCTCCGAACCAAACTTCTCCTCAAAACAGGACGTGAATCTTCCTCACAAGGGTTTTACGACACTGACCCCTAGTGGCGAGTGGCAACCTCTGCATCCCCCCCAGTCCAGGAAGCCATGACACAAAATGGCGCAATGGACTCAGGTCACCACCCACGAGCCAGTCTCAGGTTCATAGCGTTTAGGGGGCCTCCTCACCCGAGCAGAAGACACAGGCGAGGCCGCCGACGGACATGGTCCCGAGGGCCGCGCCGCAGGGGCCGCGACTCCAAGGTCGACGACCACCTGGTCACCAACCACAAGGTCAGGTAAGCTCATGGGACTGGCAATAGAAGCAGCGTCGCGACGTGGCACTGGCAGGGCAGTGTCAGAGCAAGACACCGGGGACCCAGGTGGCCCAGGAGACGGGCAGATGGAGGGTCCCTCCACATTCGGAGGAGCAGGGCGTGAAGCCAGTGACCCTCCAGACAGGGACGCATTATCGTCCCGACGAGCGCAAGGGGTGGCTGGGGCAAAGGCGCAGAGGAACCGCCTATTGCGCAGGGTAAGCCGACCCGACCCATCAACCTTGACCCGATATTGGTCGTGGCCCAGGGACTCCACCACCACCCCAGACCTGTCCCACGCGCGTGGGCTAAGGCCGACTGATTCTGAAGGAACACTGACTCCCCGACTGCCAGTGGGCGGAGCGGACGCGCATGTTCCCCCAAGGACTCATACGTCCGAGCCATCCGAGTACGGAGGGCTTCTTCTTTTGCCTTCCAGGCCTGACGCCAAAGTGGCCTAACATGCGGGTTGGAGAACTTCTCCAGCCTATTCACAAACAACAACGAGTCCCTAAGGGGGCGGCCAAAGACAATCTGCGCAGGCGACAGGTCACAATCAGGGTCAGGCGTATTGCGTAGTTGCAACATAGCCCGCAGGAAATGATCATGGTCGAGGCTCCCGGTCGGGCCGGTGTTCGAGACCAGAAGGCGCTTGGCCGTCTTGACAGCCACCTCCGCTCTGCCATTCGACTGGGGGAATCCCACAGAGGACACCCGATGTCTCACCTGCCACAACCGGAGAAAGTCTGATGTCCGCCCTGCGGTGAACTCTGGGCCCCCATCACTCGACAGCTCCACCGGCACCCCAAAGGTGGCGAAAAATGACCTCAAGTGGCGGATTAAACCAACCGATCCACTGAGGTCGGTGCCGGCGGACGAGCTCAGGACCTCCACCCAACCAGAGAGGCGGTCCCCGACTACAAGGTAGTGGTGGCCCATGTAGTCAAAGAAATCAGCAAACACCTCCTCAAATGGCGTGGATGGTGGGGACGATGGCACTGGGGGTGCGGCCGCTTGCGAAGGGGCATTGCGATTGCAGTCCGCGCACCGTTCCCTTGTCGATCGGATATCCCCCGACAACCCAGGCCAGTACACAATGGCGTGAGCCCGCCGCTCCATTGCCGATACACCCTGGTGGGCAGCGTGAAGGTGCTGAAGGACAGAGCGACGAAGGGTCGGGGGGACCACAACCCGATCACAGTACAAAAGGACACCGTCCTGTGCATAAACATCTACACAAACCCTGGACAGGTCTACGAGCACAGGGTCTTTCGCGTCAACCAAACCCCCAGCCTCAATGAGATGAAGGAGGTGGGACAGGCATGCATCCGCGGCCGTCTCCTGCACAAGGAGGGGCCACGAAATAGCTGCCAACTCCTGTGCATCCTCGCGAATGGATGCCATAATCGCCGATTCCTCACCATCCCACACACTCTGAGAGCCTATAGCGAGGCCCTCCGCGGCGCCAGAGGGCGAGGGATGCCTGGAGGCGGCATCAGCGGCACAGTTGCTACGGCCAGGCAAGTGCACAATGTCAAACCGCCAGGGCAGAGTACGCTGTTTGAGTCTGAATAGGCGGGAGTTAGTTATCTCATCCAACGTACGATCGCCAAAGATCTTCACCAGGGGTTTATGGTCAGTGACCACGACCAGGTTATCGCACCCCTGCGTGAAGTATCTGGTCTGTTCAAGACCCCATGCCACGGCCAGGGCCTCCCCCTCAACAGCGGCATATCGCTGCTCCGCAGAGGAGAGGAAGCGCGAACCGGCAAGGGTAATCCTCCACCCACCGGGGCAGCAGTCCGGGACACCAGAGCTGCAGCAGCAATGCTGCTGAAGGAGGAAGTACCCGATGCCGCGCCTAGACCAATCCGGGCGGAGGCAAGTACGCCTCTCCATATCAAAAATCTCCACCCCTGCACGGATAGCATCCACAATGGCAAGTTTGGACTCCTGGAAGGCAGTCTCCAGCTCAGCCGACCACGAGAACTTGCAGCGCGGGCTCAGGAAGGGCTTGAATGGCGCCATGATATCGCGCAGCTGAGCGTAGTTGGCCACCTGGTTCACCAAACCAAACCAGCTCCTTATGTCAGTAGTCGAGGTCGGGGCAGGGAAGTCCCGAATGGCAGCCAAGTACTTAGGGAGGGGCTCGATAGTGTCATCAGAGACCCTAAAACCGGCAAAATCAACGTCTTTCTCAGCAAATTGAAACTTGGACGGGTTAAGCACAATGCCAGAACGACCAACGCAGGTCAGGAAGTCGATCGTTCTCCACCAGTGCAGCCCAATATCAGTGTCATAGTGGATGGTGTCATCGACACACCGTTCTTTCCGCTCAAAATCAGAGAGGATTGCATCAAAACGGCGGTTGTAACCATCCCCGGATGACAGAAAGCCCTGCGGAGCCCTTGTATAACGCCAGCGGCCGAAGGGCGTGATAAAGGTGGTAAAGTGGCGGTCCGACTCACGCAGGGGCACACTATGGTAGCCGTTCCAAGCGTCTGTGACGGTTTTCCAGGTACCCTTAGGAATACGACGTGCGAGGTGGAACGGGGACTCAGCAGCAAATGTTTCACGCCGGCAAAACTTATTAAGAGGCGAGAGATCGACGGTCCTACGAGGGGTCCCGTCGTGCTCCCGGGTGACCACCATCCGGTGGCACCAGGTCACTGGTTCCCCATAAGGCACACGCTCAATGACACCCAGCGACTCGTCCCGAAGTAGGTCATCATGCACCTTCCGTTGCCAATGCAACGGCAGGGTCGCCGCCGTGTGGCACGTCCTTGGCGTTGCCTCTGGGTCCACATGTATCTCGATGGGCGGGCCCTCCATGCACGGCAGTGGTCGATGGGGGCATGTGTTAAATGTCGAAGACGCATACCTGTCAAGCAGCCACGCCTTCATCCGTGGAATGTTATCAGGGGTGCATGGGAATGGCAGCTCTGTAGGCCGCGGAGGAGGGGCGGTACGCTGGGGGCACGAGCATCGGGAGGCGTGATGGGCATCTATGCCACCGTCAACGAGATCAAGCCTGCCCACCGAGCCAAGGGCACCAGGAACATGGTCGGCCATGGACCCAACCCCACCAGAACAGGATGGAAACTCACTAGGAAGAAGGCTGAGGCCGAGCAGGGAGTCATAAGACAGGTACATCGCGCGAACAGACCCGCTAACATACACCATCGAACGGCAGGACACTATTTCGCCCCCAGGAGTGGTAGCGAAAAGCCTAGCGAAGAAAGCGCCCTCGATGGTGATAGGGGATCTGTTAGCAGCTGACAGGCTAAGCGCCACAGGACGCAAGTCATTGCGCGAGAAACCACATGCCAGGAACTCATCCAGTGACCACAGGTCCGACTGCGCCCCAGTGTCCGCTATGGCAGAAACGACGGCTGCAGCCACCTGGCCCCTGGGGCGAGCCTCGCCCGCGGTCCCCGCCTGGTCATCAATAGTGATGGAGATGGGCACCCGGGGATGATCCCTGAGTCTGGCACGCCGCCATTCGCCCCTGGAAAAAATATGATGCCCAAGCCTAACAGGCACAGGTCTAATGCAGCGGTCACGCACATCTGAAGTTCGGCGTTGATGCTTGCCCCTGCGCCGTACCGTAGAGCGTACCCCTGACTCAACGGCCGAGACCTGGGATATGATGTCAGCACCCACAGCAGCTTGTAGACCATCCTGGCGTCGGGATCGCCGCCGCCGAGCCTTGAAGCAGTCACTGCAAATCCGATGAGGTTTAGTGTTCCAACCCCGAGACCCCTCTGAGAACACATTAAAAACATTCTTACACTCAGGGCACGAGGCCCTAGCAGACCTGTCCGGTGGGGCCGGAGAGGCCGCAGGGCCAGACATAGACGAGGCCGCCTGACGGCGGAACGACGACACAGCAGACATGGTAGACAGAGGGAGGGCGTTCCGAGCCATTTCCCTGTTCTCAACCAAAGCCACAACATCATTCACAGGTCTAGATAAGACATCAGGAGTTCCAAGAATGTCCCTACGTATATCAGAGTCATTAATTCCATTAAGCAGCACATCGTGGATAATGTGGTCGGAGTAATCCACAGGCAGCCCACATCTGCACACAGCATTGTAGGCGCACGTCTCAGCCTTCCCACGTACCCTAGCAGCAAAAGCACGGAATGTCTCATCGCGCTCCTGGCGAAGCTGAAGCAGTTCAGTCCGTAAAACACACGTAGCAACAGGTATCACCGCCAGAGAGCGCATGGCAGCCAGTAGAGCAGACAAAGGACCAGAAGCGGCATCAGCATTAGTTTTCAGCAGGTTATCTCCCAACTCTGGTCCGGCGCATTGAAACAGCTGGAAAGGGGCCTGGGCGTCACTAATCCCCGAGCCGACACGAAAAACCTCCCAACGGCGAACGAAGATGTTCCACTCCTCAACAGACACGCCGATGTCCACTCTAGGCCGATCCAGCGCCGGGCCGGGCGCCACCGGGGCCCGGGCAGACGCTGCGAGCGCGGGCTGGCTCTGATGGGCGAGGCCGTGGTTCGACAGCAGAGCAATGGCGAGGGCTTCGGACACATCCTCGGTGATGAACGCACATGCAGGAACGGAGCATCTGATGACAACCATGGCTCCGTCATGAAGAAATACACTCCTCGATGTCAGATAACTTTAATGACAAGGATGACGGAGCCCTGCAGCGACACATGAAAGCTACATGAGCTAATGCTAATGGCAATGTGGAACAACATATGTGCTAAGCTAATAAACATACTCTAATGCAGCGCGGAATAACGTGCATATAACCAACATATAACATTGCGACAACAGCTTAGCGAATGTGTAACAAAGTGTACAAACTTACAAATAGAAGTAAACCAGTGAGTTACATGAATAGCGTCATGAACATTCTCCGAACCAAACTTCTCCTCAAAACAGGACGTGAATCTTCCTCACAAGGGTTTTACGACACTGACCCCTAGTGGCGAGTGGCAACCTCTGCATGCTGTAACGCTGTTTGTTGGTCAGTTAAAAACTAGAGAGCGATTATTTCGTCTTTAATAAACACGGCTGCTCTGAGAGGGTCAGCTCCTCCTAATACAAAGACCAGCTGCTGGACCGGCGGTGTTGTCTGGCGTCGTTATGGAGCAGACCTACTTTATGCTAGTCGCGTGAAAGCTCTGCTTTGGGTCTGGGATCCAGCGGGTCCTTCTGTGATAATAATTAGTTATGAAACCAAAACTGGAGTGGAGCAGGGTACCGAAGAAAAGGGTAAGAAATATCTTTTTCGGTGCTAAAAAGTCTGTTAAGAGCCGCAAAGCCCCGTTTCTCCCGTTGCTGCGGGTCACGTCACGTTTGTTTACTAAACACCTCATAGTTTGTGAACTAATAAAATACCGGAAAAAATCTAAGTTTTGGCTGCATCTGGGCAAAGTAAACAGCAGCAGAGCTAACTGTAACACGTGTTCAGGGTTGTCACTAAACATGTAAATACCAGTAATTTAAGAAAGCGCCTCGTCGTTCATGGCATCTATTAGTGAGCAGACCCGAGTCCACTTGGCAAACGTTTTATCATTTAATCAACAGCCACACCTGCTAGTAATAACTATTTTACATAGCAACAATATAATTAATCCTAGTCCAGATCATATTCTTACTAGTCCCAATTGAAACTAAATATATCAACAGCTATAATTTTACTAGCAGAAATACGTAGTGCCTAAAACCTATGTGTTCATCAAGTATAATTATTATTTATTCTATTATATATTTTTGTGTGAATTTTTCCTCTAGGGGATCCAGAGAGACTCGACCTTTGGCTAAGGACACAAAGCTGGACTCCAACTTCCAGCTCCCGCTTGAGAGTCATCACTTCACCACGGACTCCTGGTACACACACCTTATTTCATACTGTGGTTAACGTTGATGAAATTGAAGCATTAGCCATAATACACTAACACATGTTACATTGCAGCGTTTTCAGCATAAGAACTTTTCTTACTTCAAAAAGTTAGTTTTTACTCCCTTGAAATGCCTGTGACTAGGGTGTGATGTGAGAACAATTCCTATCATGTTATTCTTTTACATATTATAGTTACTTCATTTATTCTAATTGTGAAAATCAGGCTACACCTTGTTCTGTGTAGTTTTAAGCTGAACCTTAACCTGCTGACCTCTAACTTTGTTCCTGTCATTTACTACAAAACTGGTTCTTGCTTCCAGAAAAACTCCTGTGAAGAGAAGCTCCATCAGACTTCTCTGTTTTCCACTCCCTGTTCTGCTGGAAATCTCCACTCTTCTAAACTGACTGCTTAGAGTAAGAACCTTTGATAACAATCATTTTTTTATTGTTCAAGGCCTAGTATTAAGTTATTAATATTCACTCCTAATACTCATGTGGAGCATCTTTTGTTCTTCTCTGTAATAAAATACTTTCAGTCTTGCTAAAGGAGCGCTGATCTTAGTCCATCTTTCATAATCATGACGTTATGACATCATATTGAACCCAAATTGAATTTGATTCCAATTTAAATTCTTCTGTTTCAAGTGGAATTGCTGTTAGGTTCGTGTTTCCTTCTGCCCTGTGGGCCATGGCCTGGGTCAACCCAGTTCTGGATATGGCCCCTGCTGACATCTGTGTGGCTAGGTGCTCTGGAGTCTGGAAGGTTCTGTGGTCTCATCATTCAGGTTCTGGCTCTACTTTTCCTCCTTTATCTGCTTCCTCTTCAGGACATCTTGGAATCTCCTACCATCTTTACACAGATGACATCCAACTGTACATCTTCTTTAAGCCCCATGAGATGTCCAAGCTGCAGCTGTTGCACAGCTGCTTAGACTCTATTAAAACCTGGATGGCTGGGAACTTTCTACAGCTGAATGAAGACCAGACTGAGATCCTCATCTGTGCTCCAGACAAGCTGGTTCCCAAAGTCAGAGACTCTCTTGGTTTTGAATGTTTCTTTACCGGGGGTTGTGCCAGAAATCAAGCTACTCTCAAAATTCCCAGGTGGATTGAATCCACCAGGGAATCTGTGGTGGACCCAGCGAAACCTGGAGGGAAGGGGAGCGCTATGTCAATCAGGGATTGATCAGGAAAGCCTCGATGTTCTAAACTCGCTCTCTGGCACAATCCCCCTGTTGTGGCAGCTGCTTGCCGTTGTTTTTAATGTTTTTTTATTTATTCACTCTTAACTCATTTGTCCCCTTGCAGCCCTTTCTTCCCGATTGATCCAGCACTTACATGCTATTACTGCAATACATAATCCAAATATTTAAATAACACTATTTCAAACTCAAGGGGAACGTCAAACACCAAAAGTTCCTCTTGTAAGATAAAATCAGCACATTCTGGCAGAAAGACCACCATTCTTCTGCCAGGCTGCTGTCCATATATCTTCAAACTTAGTAATTTAGTTAATTATGATTTGATTTGATAATGTTGGAGCCTCCAAGGTTTATTTTAATATTAAGATCTTTACACAAAGGTTCCTCACGTTTTGCCGCATTCAAAGAAATTCCAGTAGTTGAGGAAAAAAGTTTATTGGTTTTTACAAACATTTTTAATGTAACATGGCTGTCATTAAATTTATAGAAATTACAAATAAAAAGTGCATAAAAGAGGCCCAGAGAGCTGCACAGTCTTTTAGAGAGGAATACAGGGTTGAGGGGGAAGAACATTGTCAGCAGTGGTTTGGCTACAGATGGAATTGTTAAACAAAATGACATCAATAACGCATCAGGCATAACAGTCTGGGATATGTTTGTACTTTTGCTTTTTTTGTTGCCGCCACAATGGATGAGGACATCAGGAGCTGCTCCTCCTCGCAGAGAGTGGAAAAAGAAGGGGAGAAGGTCTTTCCAGCGCAGTCCGCCCCTACCGAACCAGGAGACACGGGCTTCAGAGAGGCCAAGGTTGTCTCCAGTGGTTTGTGCAGCTCTCTGGGCACCACGCCTCACGTAGCCGTCTCTGATGATCCAAATGGCTGTTGATACAAAAACATATATAATTAATGACAGAGAAAAAAATAATATAATTAATCACAGAGAAAAAAGTAATATAATATGACAGCTCAACAGACCAATCTGTTGAAAGTACATTACTATTACTATTCTACATGGAGTTATGGAGACAGTTACTTACATTTTGTGCTTTGTGTAACCGATGTCGTGGATGTCCAGGCAGCCGTGGTGACCTTGTCACAGATCTATGAAAATAAAGTGTTGTAATAAATGACAGTGAAACTTTTAACCTCCCAGACCTCAATTAATGATTCATAAAATTCTGACATACTTTGCAGAATTGAATAGGGTCAAAGTAAAATAAATTGTTAATGGTAGCTGTTGTTATTCAGCTATGGCACATTCCTTTTTTAGATCATGCTGAGTTACGCTAATTTAGTCATCTCTATATATATGTGGCAGAACGGGGTGTAGCTTATATAGCTAGACTTTTGAAGAACACACAACAACGCCACCTTGATACTCAAGGACAAAAATAAAGGACACGTAGGTCCACTCTTATAGAAGAAGCTTGAGACAGGGTTCCCACAATATAACAAATTTATTAAACAAAAATAATAAAAACAATTAAAAAGACTACGACTAAAATTACTAAAAGAATTAAAAAGACAGGCTGAAGCTACTAATGGGGTGCCGAATCCCTAAGAGGAGACGGGACCCTAAACTAAGAAAATATAAGAAAGGTTCACCCCAGACACTCGTGCATGCATCCAAAGTGGGGTGAAGAACCACACACACACTGCAACCCAAACCGGAACCGTCACCCCAACGTGGTCACCACCACCAGCAGCTCTCAGCCTGAAACACAAAAGAAGTAAAAAAAATAAATAAATAAGAGGAGAGGAGGGAGGTCTCCACCACCCTGCTTCTAACAATAAAATCAGCGGCCGGAGCCGAGTGACACAGGTGGTCACGCACCCACACACACACACACACACACACACACACACACAGCGCTTCGGCTGCTCAAATGTCCGACTGTCCGTAAGGCGCTCCAGCACCCAGAAGAGACAGTGGTAGCGATGCGGTCCAAATCTTGCCTCCCCGTTCGTGTTCACTTGGCGGATCACAACCACCAACCAGCGGAGACAGGGCAGCGCGTTAGGTCAGATGCCGCACACCCACACCAGCAGGAGCGGTAACACAGGCAGCAGGAGAACGAAGCTGAAGGCGAGCCAAAAAGAACAGCACAGGCAAGACAACCGAGGCACAACACGATCAGAAAGAAAAACACACGATCAGGCAAAACAGCAGGGTCTCTTCGGGGGTATGCCAAAACCCCTTCCTCATACTAAAAAGAGGAAAAGACACAAAACATCAACATCCAATTTAACTAAGTGGAGAGGAGACTGCAGGCTGAACCTACCGTGTCAGCTGAATGACCACCTGAAGCGGATAACGCTGTGCGTCCCACGAGATGAATCAACACCTGAGCAATCCCTACAGCAGGAGCAATATTAGTGCCCGACCCCCATGTCGCAACCGCTGGGATTAGCCATACTTACAATTGAAATATTCAAATCTCGCGCACCACCACACGCTTCCTGACACAGGTCAGCGGAACCGGAAGTCCTCTCCACAGCAGACACGCAAAGGAGGGAGGGAGGAAGAACTCAAGAGAAGCGCCATAGCGCCCCCATTTATACTGGGCTCTCTTAAAGGCGATAGGTCAACCAATTAACTGGTTGAAAAGCCAACCAGTCCTGCTACATACACCCCCACTAAATCAATCGTCGCCCCGACGATTAGCCGTTCAACAATGAAATCTAATCCCAGGGTCTAAACACACTCCACTCCGGACGTAATGTACACACCGGCAGGGATTCAGCTACTTGTGTTGACACACCTGCAGGCCTAGGGAGATGGTGGACATTTGAATGATGCCCTGCTGTGGACCTATGAGTTCGCCGGACACCATGAGCAACTGCAGCCACACTGGGGACTGCTGGAACAGCCTGCAAGGCTGGTGGAGCTCCTTGGCCCACCTCCGGCTCTGCAAGTTCCGAAAGGCCTGGCTCTGGTGCGACCTCCACAGCATGTGATGCCCTGGAACCCTCTGGGGCCTGTTGAATGGGAGCCAATTTCTGTTGGTTAAGAACAAAGAAATCCCCATCCCTAAGGTAATTTTCCTCAGACACCTCACCTTCTTCAACCTCACTTTGGTCAGCTGGAGGTCGGCCAGGGGTTAGCTCTGACTGGGCAATTGCCTCTACCGGCTTCAGCAGATTGCGGTGGACCTGTTTCACCTTTGCCTGCTGACTTAAAGGTGCCACACCATACACTGGGCTTCCCTCTGTTGGTGCCCTTACCACCACATACACCACAGGGCTCCACTTGTCGTGGATCTTATGCCGCCCCTTTATGCCACACTCCCGCAGCAGTACACGCTGCCCTTCAGAAAGTGGCAAGCTACGGACCCTCTGGTCATGGTGGAGTTTTCGGCG
>SSNS01000607.1:15865-38369 GCA_006937985.1 Aphyosemion australe
AGGGAGTCACCCGAAGGAGCGCTTTCCAGTACCCCCTCCAGGGACTCCAAAAAGGGTGGGTAGTCTGAGCTGCAGTTTGGTGCATAAGCACAAACCACAGTCAGGACCCGTCCCCCCACCCAAAGACGGAGGGAGGCTACCCTCTCGCTCACTGGGGTAAACCCCAACGTACAGGCACCAAGATGGGGGGCAAGAAGTATGCCCACCCCTGCTCGACGCCTCTCAGTGGGAGCAACTCCAGAGTGGTAGAGAGTCCAACCCCTCTCGAGGAAACTGGTTCCAGAGCCAGAGCCATGCGTTGAGGTGAGTCCAACTATATCTAGTCGGAACCTCTCAACCTCACACACCAACTCTGGCTCTTTCCCCACCAGAGAGGTGACATTCCACGTACCTAGAACCAGCTTCTGTAGCCGAGGATCAGACCGCCAAGGTCCCCGCCTTCGGCTACCACCCTTTCCACATTGCACCCGACCCCTTTGGCCCCTCCCACGGGTGGTGGGCCCATGGGAAGGGGGACCCACATCTCCTCTTCGGGCTGTGCCCGGCCGGGCTCCATGGGTGAAAGCCCGGCCACCAGGCGCTTGCCAGCGTGCCCCAACTCCAGGCCTGGCTCCAGAAGGGGGCCCCGGTGACCCGCGTCCGGGCGAGGGAACACTGGTTCCATTTATTTTATTCATCATAAGGGGTCTTTGGGCTGCACTTTGTCTGATCCCTCACCTAGGACCTGTTTGCCATGGGTGACCCTACCAGAGGCATAAAGCCTCAGACAACTTAGCTCCTAGGATCATTGGGACACTCAAACCCCTCCACCACGATAAGGTGGCAGCCCAGGGAGAGGTAGTATATTATATTATATTTTGGCATTTTAGTGCATAAAAAATCCGGTCTAAAACCACCAGTGTAGCGTCTTCTGCACGGTCAAAGTCTGCACTACTTTTGAATTTATATCCACCATTGCTATTTGCTAAGTGGTACAGCGTACAGTGGAATCGTGTGACATGGTTGCAATGCCACTCTTGGGGTTTAAAAGCGGTCGAGTCTTAGCCACGCCTCTGGCTGGCTCTGCACCAGTGGCCTCGGGCAACTCAAGAACAAGACAGCTAAAATGAGATGGCTAAGGGCCATTTGCTTCCTCCAAAAAACATTCCTCCTGCTCTTCTCTTTCCTCTGGTCCGCCATGTAACGCTTCCTTTTGACACATTTTTCAAACATGAAGTGTGGGTGGAAAATACTCCGGTAGGAGGGTAACTTGAAGAAGAAGAAAAAGAAGAAATGATCTTTTATATAGTGCCTGTCAAGATAAAAATCACGAGGCGCTTGCTTTTGATAGGAACAATAATGGCTGCACCAAAGAAATTAACCACAATTTACAAATCAAATTAATAATGAATAATATGCCCTACTAATGGGGATTTAAACCATTGGATAAAATAAACAAACACAGAAAGGAGCCAACTCTGATTGGGTTAGGGCTAGGCAGGAAATACACTGAACAAAAATATAAATGTGACACTTTTGGTTTTGCTCCCATTTTTCATAAGCTGAGCTCAAAGAACTTTCCTTCCATGTGACCCGTTTCGGATTTTTTTGTGACAGTCTGAACAACACAGGTCAGAATTTTTCAAATTCGATTCAGGTCATTTTCATATGTGGTACAGAATCCTATCGACACAGCTCTCACCTCACACACTGAGCTAGACCTACAGCGCGTGATGGATAGATTCTCTCAGGCATGCCGGGACTTCGGGCTGACCATCAGCCTGAAGAAGACAAATGTGATGGTGCAGGATGTGGCCACCCCATTATCATCATCATTTACAACTACCAGCTGGAAGTGGTCCACCAGTTTATCTACCTCAGTTCGACCATCACTGACAACCTGTCCTTGGATGCCGAAATCAACAAACGCATCTGTAATGCTGCAACAACTCTGGGACGATTGACCACACATTTCTGGGAGAACCACAAGCTGACCACTACAACCAAGATGGCTGTGTACAATGCTTGCATCATCAGCACCTTCCTGTATGGCAGTGAAACATGGACAACCTACGTCAAGCAAGAATGTAAGCTAAACAGTTTCCACATGCGTTGTCTTCACCGTATCCTCAACATCAGCTGGAGAAACAAAATCTCCAACACAGAGGTCCTTGAGTGGGCCGGCCTCCCCACCATGAAGACCCTACTCGGCAACACAGACTGCGCTGGATCGGCCACAGGCACCACATGGAGGATGGCCGAATCCCCAAGGACATTTTCTACGGAGAATGTGCCACTGGCAAAATACCTCAAACCATCCACAGCTGTGTTACAAAGATGTCTGTAAACACGACACAAAAGCTCTAGACATCCGCACAGTGAGATGGGAAGATGCCGCAGCCGACCGTAATGGCTGGCGCTGCCTGATTCATAAACAACTGAGGAAGGACGAGGACCAGATGAAGAACATGGCGGAAGAGCAAAGAGCCAAGCGGAAAGAACACAAGCACAGAGATCCCCCTGCAATCAACCACACCTGCTCCTTGTGCGGCAGGGACTGCCCCAACCGTATTGGACTCTTCAGTCACAGACAACGACGTTCAAGCCGTACCACCACGAGCGCCTAGGGTAAAATTTCCAAAGTCAGCTATGACTGAAGGAGGCTACTACTACTACTGAATCCGATACGTATCTGATGTTTCTGAAAGTGATCGGATTTACTCCAAAAAACAAAATTGAGAATCAAGACTGCATTGCGATCCGAGCCTAAATCTGTGTTAGTGAGCACTTCTCCATCCCACCTCACAAAGGTGGCATATCAAGGTGCTGATTAGATGGCATGAATTTTGCACAGGTGTGCCTTTCTATCAACATGTAAATGTGTGTGTGAATGGCTGATTCACTGTAGTGTAAAGAGCTTTGGAGTCAGTTAATGTATCCTTTACTATTAAAAACTTGATTTGATCCCTAAAATCAGTCTCAGCTGATGTATAAATTACCAGTTCTTGAAAATAATCATCTCAAGCACTAGCATCAAATCTAAATGAGCTGTTTTAAAAGCTGGCATTTTATCTGAAGAAGTTTAATAATGGAGGTTTTACAATTAATTCAAATGTCAAATTATCTGAATTTATTTGAAGACCTGACATTTTAAAGTATGAGTCAAAACATAAGCAGCAAACATTTCTGAAGAGCAATAAGCTTAAAACACTGAACTCTTAGTCTAAAGCAATGAGCTAATGTGAAGAAAGTTGAGAGAGAGAGTGAGACAGAGAGAGACAGGGAGGGAGACAGAGCGAGAGAGAGAGTGAGAGAGAGACAGGGATGGAGATAGAGCGTGTGTGAGTTAGTGAGTGAGAGAAAGAAAGAGAGAGAGAGCGAGAGATAAAGGGAGGAAGACAGAGAGAAAGACAGAGCGGGAGACCGAGAAAGACAGAGAGAGAGTGAGAGAGACAGAGCAAGAGAGAGAGAGAGTGAAAGAGAGAGAGGAAGGGAGGCAGAGAGAGGGACAGAGCGAGAGAGTGAGACAGGGATGGAGATACAGCGTGTGTGAGTTAGTGAGTGAGAGAAAGAAAGAGCGAGAGAGTGAGAGTGAAACAGAGCGAGAAAGAGTGAGAGAAAGACAGAGTGAGAGAGAGAGAGCAATGGACGGATGATTGGTAGTTAGATGGGTGGAAGTTTAAAATTCTGAAATCTAGGTCAAAATCTGTAAGTTTATGTGAAGAAAGATGAGAGAGAGAGAGAGAGAGAGAGAGAGAGAGACTTTTTTGACTTTTCAAATAATTTATTTGTTTTTACAAATCAACAATCATCGTTAGCAACACAGAAATCTTACCTTCCTGTTAAAACCCTCAGAAACCAGAACATATTCAACCCAACAGTTTAAAAAGTGATCCTAAGGGAACCCTCTACCAGACATCTGTCCGATCCCCCACAGAGCTCTAAAAGTGTCCAGGTTTTCGGTGAGTTTATAAAAAACATGTTGGATTTTCAGTCGAGCTGACGACATATCCAGTCTGGAATAAATATTAAAACGGCTTGCCATATAAACGCGCTGATAGTTCGTCGGCGAATGTCAGGAGGTAGGGGAAAGTACGGGGGAATGATCTTGATGCCAGAGCAGGGGTGAGAGTGTGGTAGGGTTGGGCGATTAGACAAATTATTCAACTATGATTGGCTGAGTTGTTTAACGGTTGTTTTTACAAGAGGCGATTTATTTATTTATTCATTTGTCCGTAAGTAAGTGTGTTAATGATCCATGCAGGTGCGCAGATATTTTACCCGTTACCACAGAATCCATCGTGGAGGTTACATCATGGAAAGATTTCCATCAGAGCGTCTGTGTTATTCTCCGCAACTGGCAGTGCGCACAAAGCGGCGCGCAATAGGAGCTCAGAGCGTGTCTGACAGACTTGTGCACAAGAGCGCAAATGTCAAGAGCTTCTAGATCTGGAAAGTGGAAAGTCTGGTAGATTTCTGGTCATTTCTTTTGGAGAAATGTTTCCTGATTTTAAAACTCTGGCTGAAGTAGAATTCGGCAGCACCCGCTTTGGATCTTCGCATCCAGCGTGTCAGCGGAGCTCTGAATCATCAGAACAACATTTAAACAGCCATGAGTCTGTCTGAGGCAAAAGTCCAGAACCTCGTTAGCCTCTTCAGCAAGCTCCATAGAGACACTTGATTACGCACAAGCAGGTGATCGGTTCAGGTTTACGCCGGAGCAGAAAGAATGTGCGTTGGGGCCGCAGCAGGTGAAATGTTGATCATTTAAGTGAAATTGTTTAATTTCATTGTTTCTATGTTACAGGGGCACTCTGGTCAGCTTGTGTGAACTAAATATTAATTAAAATGAATGGATATTTAACGGTTTTATTGAATGTTTATTATTATTGTCTTTAAAATGAAAGTGAAGGGAAAATGCAGCCTCTGCGTGCGTCCAAATGCAGCAGCGATTCTTTCAATTTCTCATATATGAAAGAAAGTTATGTTAAAAAACATTTTATTTAAATAAAATACCACTATGGTGGGCACCGCAGGGAAACAAGATGAGACTTCTTTTTAACATAACCGTGTTTAATACGGGCCGTTCATACGTCACTCTACCAAACAACCAATATAAAATGAAACAAAAAGTAAGAAAAATCTAAAATTCTTGTCCATCTAACACATGCACTGCCTTTCCATTAAATAAAATTCATGTTTGGACTTTTTCTGTGTTCACAAATCAGTCATTTATTGGACTGACAGTGGAGGTTGGAATACCCTTGTATTCTCCTTCGGGGAAGCTCCGAGCGGGGTGGGTCGGGGGTTGGGTGCGTCCACTGCGCCCACCCTGCTCTTCTGCTGCGCCCCCCCCAGGGGGGCGCACCCCACTGATTGAGACCCATTGACCTAGACATTCCTCTGGTGAATGCACGCCTAAAGAGGCCTCCACAGTCTGCCTGTACCGGCTGTTGCTCCACTGGGTCAGAGCCAGCACCGGCCTTCGTTCCATCCGACACTGACAAACTTTCTGCCACAGTCTCTGTCCCTACTGCACCCTCACCCGCTCCCTGCGAGCCACTGGTCACAGCATCACTCACTGTGACATTGGACCTGATCCCCACCGGAGGGAGGGGGGCCGCGGGTTCTGTCTCCGCCCCCGGTCCTGCTGCATTTTGTCGGTGGGGACAAGCGATGCGCTTTTGACCCACATCTCCACACTCAAAACATTTCATCACCCCAGAACTAGCATACACCATGTAATACCCTTCCTCATGCTTCACCCTGAATGAGACGTCCAGCGTTTGTGACGGAGAGTCCAAATACATAAACACCTGTCTCCGCAGAGACTGGACATGTCCCAGTTTAGAATCTTTACACCCCAGACTCACCGTGCGGAATCCACTCGCCATTCTCCCAAAACACCTGAGCTCCTTCTCCAGGGTAGAGTTTGGAACAAAGGGAGGAACTCCCGACACGGTGATACAGGTAGATGGTAACGCTAACGGAGAAAACTGTAAAAACTCACCATTTACATGAATCCCGTCCTGACGTTCTAGAAACACCACGAGCCCTTTATTCATGCGCGAAGCAAACAAAATGTGTCCATGTCCCACCTTGTCTCCAACCGCCAACAACACCTGTTCCACCGAGGTGGAGGCCGGAGGCTTGGTTCTTGCGCCGTGTCTCAGAGACAGGAATGGCTTCGCCCAGAACGCCATCCCGGCACGGAAAACACCGCGGTAAACCGCTCTCAACAACCTCCAACCTACTTCATACACCAAACAGGAAAAAAAGTTAGAAAAAGTTGAATAGAGTTATCTGAAGAGACTTTTCACCCTCCAGAAAACACAATTAATCCACCACTCTCACGACTCCTAGCCCTTCCACCACCCCACAGAGACAGAGAGAGAGAGAGGGAGAGAGAGTGAGAAAGGGAGAGGGAGAGAGAGAGAAAGAGAGAGAGGGAGAGAGAGAGAGGGAGAAAGAGAGAGAAAGAGAGAGGGAGAGAGAGAGAGAAAGAGAGAGAGGGAGAGGGAGAAGGAGAGAGAGAAAGAGAGAGAGAGGGAGAGAGAGCGAGAGAGAGAAAGTTAAAAATGTTCAAAATAAAAGTCACATGCAGATTTCCAGTTGCTTAACTAGGAGAAATGTGGGACCTGCTTTGTGGAACACTTTCACTGCTGATTTGCATCTGAAAAACTCGGGGTGGGAAGCTTGGGGTTAAAACTTACATTACGCACCACTTATGCATCCAATGGAAAGCTGGGATGAGCCTAGTAACATATTTAAAGGGATGAGCCAGGGTAACCAAAGGTAACCCTAACAGGGTGTCTGCTTCACGGGTGGAAGCTGGAAAGTGGTTCCACCATCAATGTTTCAAACCAGAGTGGGACATTTATATTTTGAATCAATAATAATAAAAAAAAACCATAAAAGGGCATATTTTATGATTTTGGTAAGTAGATACATATAATAAATTTTGATCTCTTGTATTTCCTCCTCCTGTCAGATCAAACTGTCATACAAACACCACCCCAGGACATCCAAATTCTCAAAGGAGATACTGCCTTTCTGCACTGTGGTTTCTACAAAGATCTTAAGCTACATGATTACCAGGTTCAGTGGAAGAAAGATGGACACAGACTGCTAGACTCCTCACAAGATGACAGGTAAACTCAATACAACTCTCTCTCTCTCTCTCTCTCTCTCTCTCTCTCTCTCTCTCTCTCTCTCTCTCTCTCTCTCTCTCTCTCTTTCATTATATTGCTGTATACTAAAATTGTTTTGGCACCCTCAGTGGTAAAGAAAGAATAAATGTAAATGGGCAACAGCAAAAAGAAATATAAAAAGTATAAGTTAGTATAAGTAAAATATAAAAAGTAATCATTTACTGTTTCCCTCAGCTAGGTGGTTGTGGTCTTTAAATACCTGAACCATTGCCCGAATGGCAGTGGTTCAGGGTTCATGTCCCAAGTGTGAGGGATCAGCACTGATACGACTGGGCCAGTGTATCCTGAGGACAAGCATACACTGGCCCAATGATGTCAGTCAGACAAACAGTAGAAAGCTGAAGGGACCAATTGAAAATTTCCAAATAGACCTCTGCCAGCTTGTTAGCACGTGACCTCAGAGTCCTCCCCAGACACGTTTGAGCCTTTTCCATTAGATCCTACTTAGCATGGCTCAACTGATCTCAGAGTAGTTTCTATTAGTAATCTGTCCATGGTTGCTTCTCCTTTTTCAGTTTCCAAGCATACTGAGTCAGGCCAAAAATGCAACATCAGAGACTTTCAGAGACTGATTGGCTAGGGGGTGGAGTTGCTGGTTGCTCCAGAGTTTTCTGCTCGCCACCTCCAGCCTTAACTGGGTCTATTCTGTTCTGAGTCTTACAAAAAAAAATCACTGACTAAGCAGAATGTACATCATTAACATGTATTCTGTTTTGTGTTTTCATGGCACATACAAATCACCTCCAGTTACTTTTTTGTCAAGTACAGCTTACCTGCTCATGGGTCCCTCCTCTCCTCCTTGCTATGATGAGCCCACCCACTAGAGCCGTTTTTCAGTTGTAATAGACCTTTTTCACACTTCCGGGGTTTTTAACCGGAAATACGTCAGTGCAGCGGAAAATAAGAATTATTGTAGCGTTACTTATGGGGATCAGTCTGTTTTTCTCATGCTCTGAAGCAGCCCTATCTCCATTTCCATTCGTTTCCAACATCTACCGATGTAAGACAAAACTGTCTAAGGGCGATCACGCGTGAGGAGAGGCTCAATTTTGTTAATTAAAGGGGAAATACTTACGTCTGCAGCAGATACTCTCAGGGCTATGTTTACGTGCTGGGGCTAAGTGTTAGCCGTCTTAACTCGGATGCAGTACCATGTCTATTCTCCTGGAATAACTTCACCCCAGCAGTCTACATGTTCGGTAACACAAACGGTAGTTTGTGCAGCACAGGAATTGGAGAGCCAGGAGCTAGAAAAGGCAAAGTAGGCGACAAGGCTGGACCATTATGATGCTACGTTAGCCCCCGCAGGTACGTTCTCCAAAGCTAACTCTGCTATAATGTGAGTTCTTTTATGTGTTCATGACAAGTAAATGATGCTGAACTCATAATTTAGAGCTGCCACCCACGCAAAATAAAATTAACGCGATGCCACGTTAACAGTTTATTGTTCAAACAATATAAATTTCACGTTCATAGACGTTTTCACATTTGTACAATATAATTATCATACATTTTATATTATATATTCTATATTATGCATGTGTATGTTGTTAGAACATGATATTATATTGTTTCAAAGTGAAATTTTTATTCTAAGAACGTGAAAATTATATTGTTAGAACAATAAGATCATCATGTTGTAATGTAATATCACCGTAATTTATTTATTTTTCATGGGTAGCAGCTCTGCGTTCCAGTATCATATTGCTGTGTGTTTTGTGGTATTCTGCGACCTATTTAGAATTTTATATTGGGCAAATGTAAAAGGTTTTTAGTGCAGACACGATCCATGCTGACTGAAATCTGACCTAGTTAGGAAGAAGTTTTCCCAACGATGGCGCACTTCCGGTTTTTGTGAAAAAGGTCTATGAAAAGAGCTGAGTCAAGCCCTGTGGCTATTTGTGTTAATCCTCTTCAGGGAATAACTCACTTGGTTGAACTGCAGGATCAGGGGCCAGTGGTGCTCCACTATGGTGAGTAATCGCTGCCACGACTAAGCCTAACCAGACTCTGGAGAAGGCGCAGCTGAAGGTGACGTCGCCGTGTGAACGTCTGCACTGTCAATGGTATTTTCCATTGAGCGGATTTAAGACATGCGGCAACGTAGCGGCGACGCATATAAACCAACGCTTGGTAGCGGCGACGTAGCGGCAGCGCACCTTCGGAATTAATAAATAATTTATGCATCTTACCAAACGTCGCCTCTCCTTACGTCGCCTCCCCTGACGTTGCCGCCCCATGATTTTTTATTTATTAATATATCATTATAATAACAGTAGATAGTTCAGTTTTACAAAACTTGTAGGTCACATTCTAAATGTTTCTGAAATCCTTTTTTATCAGACTATGATAGAAGCATCGAAAAAAAGTGAATGAACAAATGTAAAAACTAACAAACAATAATAATAATTAAAAATTAACACAAACACCGAGATGGGATGTTAATGTGACTTGCTTCATTGTGTCATTTTTCTGATTATATGTATATATATATATATATATATATATATATATATATATATATATATATATATATATATATATATATAATTCACCTTCATGCATTGAAGATGTTGTAAGCCTTTTTATAATAAGTAGTAGTTTCAAACAAATATGTAGAAATGTGTTTTTGACACGAGTGTTTACAAGTGTATGGCCCTGGGATAAAAAAAACATGTCATCAACAAACTTAGTTTAGCTGAGCTGCTTCTCAGCCCGTCATTTTGTGTTTTTCTTCTCCTGTCTCTGTATAAATGATTACACCTGGCCAATACTACCTTGATGCTTGAAGCAGAAACTAAAACATTAGTTATTATTAGTTACAGCTGCATTGCGATAAAGTCTTAATTTTTTTTTAAGGTCATAAATAGTCTAGAACAGTTATTGAATTTTACTTTGAGATCCCTGCAGATACCCTGAATAAATAAGTATAGCCATTTTGGTTTTATAGCGCTTTCAGCACCTTCTTTTGATACGATTTAATAAATATGTCAGTGAGATGGACTCTGTACCACACCAAATAGCTGTATGAAAACATTTCTGGTAAACATTTGTTACTTGGATTTTTGTTGGCTTATTCTGATTTATTCATTTGCCTAGAGTGCTTGATTATTTTGTTGTATTCTTATGAGTGTGACTACTCTCAGGACATTTATTTATAGCTTGAGGTTATACCTTTAATAGGGTATTCTACAGTTGACGTCACCACGAAAAGGCTGCTGGGTAGGGTCATACTCATAAGCCGCATTAACAATAGAAAATATACAGTTTCAGAGCGTTTTGACATCGATATGAAGGCATAAAATGGAGGAAGTTATTTTGACAAAAAAAAAACATACCAGAGAGCTTTTCTTGATGGCGACCCTGCTAATTATCGATCACCAGAACTGAAGCGCTAGCTCAAATGAAAGTGAAAGTAAAAACTAACCCTCGCTAGCAGCGCTGTTGTTTTAAACGCCATTATTCCCATCACGGCTCCTTCTTGAGTCATATAAAAATAAGTTCATTACTCACAGTGCTCAAGTAACATTTTCTCAAGGTAGTTTTTTAACTGCAGGTTATCATTTGTGTCCCTACTTTTTATATTCCACTCACCTCTGGTCAAAAGCCTTTTTCGTGGACGTTTGGGTGGACATGCTGTTTGGCCCAGACGTTCAGCTGGACCGCTGCCTCCTTGTTAACTCTCCTCCGTTAACATCGCTGCCTCCTTCTTAACTCTACTCCGTTAACATCGCTGCCTCCTTGTTAACTCTCCTCCGTTAACATCGCTGCCTCCTTGTTAACTCTCCTCCGTTAACATCGCTGCCTCCTTGTTAACTCTCCTCCGTTAAAAACGCTGCCTCCTTGTTAACTCTCCTCCGTTAACATCGCTGCCTCCTTGTTAACTCTACTCCGGTAACAACGCTGCCTTCACTCTCCGTTAACAACGCTGCTTCCTGCATTAATTCTCCTCCGCTGCTGCTCCTCCTGGATAAACCCACGACTGAGAGCGTCGTTACGACCGGCGGCTGGTCATTCTCGGATGTAGGACTTTCCCCTCCAGGAAGATGTAAGTAACAAATATACGTGCTTTTCTTGATCTGCTCCACACAGTTAAAATCCGCTCGTCCAACTTAAAAACTACCACCGCTTTGCTTCTTCTGTCTTTAGCTTAGCCCGTGTAGCTTTCCAGCTGTTTCACGTGGTGTCGGCCTGAAACTGGCGTCTCCGGGTCTGCAGCGTTATACTATTGACTTTACCGGCTTTGGAAAAGGGATAAAAAGTCCTCTCCAACATCCGACCTGGGCATCTAGAGTCCGATTAGCACCTCCCCCAGCAGCAGCCTTAAGTTCCATTGCTGTTTCAAAATCTTTAGGAGACGAAAAAAATAACTTTAGCTAGATCGGAGCGACTCAGACCCATAGGAATCCATACTAAAATGTAGATTGTTTGTATGACCATATTTCTCAGAGTGCTTTGCGGCAATCTATTTTTAGCTACTGTAGAAAGTAGTGATGGTAAACTCGATTCTTTTTACTGAATCGAGTTTGAATGAGTCACTCACCAAAATGAATCGGGTTTTCGAGTCATTTGAGTCACTGAGTCAGTTGCCCAGAGTGCAAAAATAAAATCTACATTTTCACTCAAACTTAATTTGCTCCTCTTTCTATGTAAATCCTACTGCTAAGATGAGTGATTGAAAAAAACATTTTATACACTGAATTTCATTTTTTAAAATAGTGGTGGAACTGAAATATATTTTTTCTGCTTATTATATTTGCAAAAAGAAAAAGGTGTAGACTGAATATGGCGTCAGTCACACTATCAAAGTTCAGCTCAGGTGAAGGAGCGACTCTTCCCCTGTAACAGCCTGAGTTTCTGCAGCTGACAGCCAGGAGGGAAGGTGAGTGAGCTTGTAGTACCGCGAGCTTCCACTGGGGGACTCCTATGAGCTGAAACCCGGGTGGGAGTAGTGAGTGATCCATACCGTGAGCAGCGTGAATCGTGACTCATGAGCTGAGCCAGGGTAGGGGTTAGTGATTCGTATGTAATTACACGAGCTTCCACTGGGGGACTCATACGAGCTGAAACTCGGTTGGGAGTAGTTGTGAGTGACCCTACAGCGAGCTACGTGAGTCATGACTCACGAGCTGAGCTGGGTTAGGGGTTAGTGATTCGTATGTAATTACACAAGCTTCCACTGGGGGACTCATACGAGCTGAAACTCGGTTGGGAGTAGTTGTGAGTGACCCTACAGCGAGCTACGTGAGTCATGACTCATGAGCTGAGCAAGGATAGGGGTTAGTGATTCGTATGTAATTACACGAGCTTCCACTGGGGGACTCCTATGAGCTGAAACTCGGTTGGGAGTAGTTGTGAGTGACCCTACCGCGAGCTACGTGAGTCATGACTCATGAGCTGAGCAAGGATAGGGGTTAGTGATTCGTATGTAATTACACGAGCTTCCACTGGGGGACTCCTATGAGCTGAAACCCGGTTGGGCAGCGTGAGTCATGACTCATGAGCTGAGCCAGGTTAGCGGTACTGCGAGCCTCCACTCCAATGAGTGACTCATTTGAGCTGAAACCCGCGAGGGAGGGGGTGAGTGACTCTGAGTGAGGCCCGCTACGGAGGAACTGAATGATTCGTTCATGCTACGATTTAGCACCGGACATTTTAAGCTAGCTTTCAGGAAGGGAGGGGGTGAGTGATTCGAACGTGCTGTTAGCAGAGCGATGCTACTGGGAACTAATGAGCTTCCAGGCCAGAGCAGGTAAGAAAATGCTTTTATTAAGAAACTGGCTGTTATTTTTTTCCACAATTTTAATGATAAGCCAGATATATTTCTACTAATGAAATTAGTTTGCTAATAATAACAGGGACGAGTCAGTAAATGAGTCAGTTGGGATTGTGACTCGTGATTCGTGAGTCAGTAAAGTGATTCTCGAGTATTGAACGATTCGTTCATGACTCGCACATCACTAGTAGAAAGCTCTATTTGGATATACAAATGTTTGTAAGGCAGTTGTTGTGTCTGTGTTCTGTTATTGTTAAACATGACAGCACATTTTCTGGTGACTTGAAGTTTAATAAAATAGTGAGAAAAATACTGTATTTTTTGGTTTCTTTCATCCTTACATAAAATGCAAAATGATCAGCTATAGTATTTTAGGATACTGTTACATACTTAAAGGCCATCTTTAATGTTCTTTAAAATGGCAAAAAAAACATAATCTAAAGCTAAAAAGTTACTTTGTTTATCCTTCCAGGTTTCCAGATAACCAGCAGGTGTTTAAAAGTACTCAAACAAGGGAAGAGAGCAGGCTTCCCAAAAAAACGCGCGGTTTTGGAGTCACGTGATACGTGACGTATCTGGAGGAAGACGCTGGGGAACAGGAGCTCGAATGCCGTCATTTAGTTGCTGAGATAAAACCGATTCAACTAGTTTAAATATGGTAAATGTTTGTGTATGTGGGGGTTGTACAAACTCCAGTTTGTCTGGACATCGTGTCCATCAGTTTCCAAAACAGAAAAACCCAGCTTTCCGTTCTTGGGTGAGATTTGTTGGGGTGAAAAGGCAGGATTTTTCCAGCAGTAGGGTCTCGAACAACTCGGTGATTTGTGGTGCGCATTTTCGGGAGGAGGATTACATTGAGGGTGACTTGATTGAACACAAGATGGGCTTCAGAGAAAAGGACAAAATTAGACTGAAATCCACTGCAGTACCATCGATACACAGTAAAGTCAAGCAGGGAAAACAACGCGATGGACTGGGAGCAGCCCCGCCCGCATCAACAACCTCCGGAGAGCCTCCGTCCAGCAGCAGCAGCAGAAACTCTGGAGCTACACGCCAGTCGGCAGCTCACAAGCTGGAAATAGCCAGAGTAAGTATTGTATAAGTTTTAAACAACGTTTAATGACAACAAACTTTCAGTGATAGCAATGTGTTTTGTACAAATAATGTCTATATTTAGCCGTGTTTAGTTAAAATTGCGCAGCTAAGTTAGCTAATCTTTAGCTAAGTGAGAGATAACCACTTCCCACTTAAAAATGTCCAAATGATAACTAATAATGTTTTCCTCTAATCGCGGTGAGAAGAAAATAACTGTCATGGTGATTATGGGTTTTAAAAGAATCATTTGAGCGCCACAAAGTACCGCTGGTTTCCTCCGGTTTGATTAGCTGTTCACTAGTTCATAACGTGATTTTGTACACAGCTGTGTTCATTCGAGGGACATGCACTAACGTTTGTGTCAGAGTTTAGTTTTTAGAAGACACTCAAATATCTCTCCTCCTGATTTAGTGTAGTTTTCAGGTATTATTATTATGGGCTGTTTATCAGGGCTTACATCCCAATGAGAGCCTGCTGACTCCTAAAATCTGAGAGTTTCTGACCCAGATCAAACTTTTGTGGGCTTTTATGTGTGTTAAGCAACATTTTTATGTCGCCTAATTCACCACAGATAGCTGATAAGTTTAAAATGCATTTTAAATTTAAATTTCCTAAATGTTATTGATCTTTACATAAATAAACTAAATTGAATTTAATTGAAAGTCAAGTAAATATGTTTTATAACAAAAAAAGGAGGTCTGCGATGAAAATGGTTAAAAAGCCTTTATTTTTCCATGGCTTAATTGAGTAAAAACATGTCAAGTAGTTTCAGTCACACTGGCCTTCGTCAGGACAAAAATGTTTGGTCATCTGTTCACTTCTCAATATAATCAATTACAGCTGCTAGTTGAGCTGGCAGGAAGAGAATATTATTTTTAATCTAAGGTGGATGGAAGCTCTAAGGATTGTATTATTATTTTTCTAAAGATATAGTTATGTAGATCCCCATTGACTCCTTTAGAGATTATAAGATCTAAATTAATTTTGGATGAGGAGAAATCTAGACTAACCTTCAAAATTTTGTTAGTGTTGTTTAAATATGAATGAAATTGGAGAAGTTTCTGACCCAGAACATGTGTATTTTTTTTTTGTTATACCTACATTCCTCAACTGAAGAGCACCGGAGGTACTCGCAATCTTTTTACATCCTAGAAGCACTCCATGCACTTCTGCTGGTTTTTGAATAAATATATTTTATGATTACAGATCTGTCACAAGTTGAAACAGCAGAACAAACTCCTGAAGCTGCTGGATCTCCAGAGTTGCAAGGTGACGTGATGGATCACTGCCTGTCTGGCCAGGAACACTCATCGACCACAGTAAGCCGTGCAACTCAGTGTGGATACAGACAGCTAATTTCTTATCGTTCCACAGGTAAATAGTAACATGCATAACACAAATTCAACAAAGTTTAGACTCAGTTCTTCTACAAAAAAGATTTCCACAAAACTGTTAATTGATTCACAAAGTAAGTTGTGATGGCTAACCTAACACAAAATAATTACTTATTAAAAATGTCTATTCTCAGCAACGCAAGTTGAACTACATCCACCCACCAGGGACATGGGGACCCAATATGAGGAGAGTAATGTGTTGTGGCACTCAACACCTTTATCATCACCAGTATCATCACCTGAGCCCCTAGATGACCAGGATGAGAGCTACAATCCATTTGATGAATCAGAAACCATGTCTATCGATGACTCATTATAAGATGATGCATCTTTAGAGGATGAACCAGGCTGGTTAGTTACTGCTTGTTTAGTTTAAAACAACACAGTGGAAGTGTAGTATGTTAATGATCCATTTTTAATTCTCAGCCAAACTTCAGAGGCAAACAAATACATCGTTTGCCACAATCAGCTGAAGGAGCTCTTCTGCACCTGCATTTGTGGAGAACGAACAGAGGCCACTATTAGTAAGAAGTCTGGAACCTTCATCGAAATTCAGCAGGTTGGTCAGATTATTTGTTCAACAGTATTCACTCTATTTTTAAATTTACATGAGCCGTTCCTGTTTATTTGTTGTTGTGTATTTATTCCAGAAATGCAATCTTTGTGGTCACAGAAGATCCTGGCGAAATTAGCCCATGCTCCACAAAAACATGCCAGCCTGCAACCGTCTCCTTTCTGGGGCAATGCACATCACAGGGTGTATGGTATCTCAAACTTTACGGATGCTGTCACTACTAGGTGTACAGACTATTTCAACTGGAACTTATTTTCGGCATCAAAGGCTGTACACCATTCCATTAATCATCTTGGCTTGGGAGGAACAGCAGTCAGCTTTAATGCAACAGCTGAAGGAATCCGGTGGTGGTATGGTGTTGTCTGGGGACTGCAGGTCTGACAGCCCTGGTCACTGTGCCAAATATGATCATTGAGGAAAGAATAAACAAGGTCATTGATGTACAGCTTGTGCAGGTATGCTGACCATTATTTATTTCATCAAAACTTGTGTGGTAGTCAATGTAACCTATTCTAAAGTTGTTTTTCTACCTTTTTGTCTGTGTGTGCATTTAATTCTATTATCTTTAGAGCTCAGAGGTTCCAAACAGCAACTGGTGTGAGCTTGAGGGGCTGAAGAGGAGCATCAACTTCTTCTCAGATAATGAGTGTTGATGTACTCGTAACGGACCGCAATCGACAGGTTACAAAGTGGGTCAGAGAACAGCTTGCACCACAGGGAACAAAGCACTTCTATGATGTCTGGCACTGTGGAAAAGGTCATATTTTGTTTCACCATTACAGATGTATGATGCATAACGCTGGATTTTTGTTTCCAACAGCACCATCTAGAGGCTAAAAATTGTATTGCACCTTAAGAATCACTTTCTTTTTTACAGCTGGAAGCAATAACCTCTTTTATAAAACAATGCCGCAAATTTGCCGCAACGCCGAGGCGGCATCTGGGAGCTTAAGGTTGTTTATAAGAGCTCAGACCGTGGCGGTAATGTTGCGCAATCTTGTCAGTTTTATAAAAGATTACGCGATGGCAGCATAAAGGAAGTATGGGGGTGGTCTCTGCGCTGTCGCGGACTTCTGTGTATTTTGGACATAACTTGTTTTTTATTGTGATCGAAGCAGCGCTCCTTAAGTTTTTATTTTAACAACCAGCTACAGGTGTGTGTCCTCCACCATCCCTGTGAGCTGTCAGATGATCTGAGCTGCAGATCTAATGGAGAGAAGCTCCCGGAGCGCCGCATCGCTCCAGTTTATCATCTCAGCTGGTTCTGTTTACAAAAACTAAACTCTTGGCCGTGTTTACTTTCATTTTCAACATAGTTCCCGGCCGGAGCTCGGCATTAATTCATCACATGGTCATGACACCTCCCTCTTTTGCGCCAAGGCTTAATGTGCGTTTATAAGACCGGCGAAGCCGCAATATTACCGCAATATTACTACCAAGCGTGGCGGCACGAATGCTGCAAAATTCCCGCAACGTGATGCCGCCATGGCGCGTTCATAAGAAACACGTTGCGGTAATATTGCGCTGATTTGCCGGCACGGTGTGTCTTATAAGAGAGGCTAATGTTTCATTTGTGAATGTTCATCTCAAGCCGGCCAACAGAGCTACAACATATAGTTTCACAATAATTATTCTCATGTTGTGGTTTCAACAACCAGTTAGTTTCTTTTTGGAATGCACAATACTTCTTTTCAACTTTTCCAGGTCTGGCCAAGAAACTGGACACTGTCAGCAGAGAGAGGGATTGTGAGGATTTGGCGTTGTGGAAGCAGTCTATTGTTAACCACCTCTACTGGACAGCATCATCCACACCCGATGCAAATCTAGATTTATTGGAGAGAGAGACTAAATTCCATTTTTTTCCTGTTTCTTTATTGCAGATTGCTGCTGGCTGCCCTTCACTATAACAGTAATGGCAACAGAGACATAGCCAGAACCAAGGCAGGTGTGGAGAGATATGCTGTACGCTATCCATGCTTTAAAAAAGGTGGATGGTCTGTGCGGCCAGTGAAAGATGAACCAACTTATGGTAAAAGGATTTCAGGTTGCTAGATATTCCATTTATTTATAACTGCTCATTAATTAAATCAATATTACAGAATATGCTACAGCACTACTCTGCAGGCTGCAGAAGACCTACAACACTAACCCTCAACTACTGAGCTCCTCAATGACTGCAATGAGAGCCGCTGATCCTGGACCACTGGCAGCCCTGTGTGACAGAGTGGAAAAGCACGAGGCTGTTGGGCAGTACATGAGGAACTCAAGGTTTTCAAAAACAGGTAGATTTTAAATTAAATGTATTGACCCAAGTGTTTATTGGGATCATTTGCATGGAATAGAGTAAAAATTCCAAATATAATTTGGACAGTTTTTAAATCTTTGTGTCAGTCAAAAGAAGTTTTGCAACAACCAAGATCAGGAATGATATTTAACGTTTATGTGTACAGTCATTGAATTACAAAGAACAAATTCTAACATTTCCACATTGAATTATGTACAGACTAGGCCACTGGAAGCCATTGTATCGTGCAGCTTCATCTGGGAAGGCTGCTCTGATGGCGTTCACCACACAAGATGGCAGAGGCTTGCGGATGTGTCGCCCAATGATGACATGTGTCCATCTGATCATCTGTCTATAAGCAACATAACGATACTGTCTGCAAAATGAAGATGTGAAATTGTCAGCAATGCCATTTGATGTTACAGATTTGTCTGTTATTGTTACTTAGGAACATTTTTAATAACTACTTTTTAAATAGGATTTTGTCCATTAAACTCTTTTCAGCTGAATGTGTTCTTATTCATTCACATGTGATGCATTGTTGCTAAACTTTATACTTATGACCTTGGAGGATAAATATGTTCTTACTCATTTAACTGCAGATGTAGGGTCCATGTTGCTCCTTAAATGTGTGATAAGCAAGCCTTAGTACAAACGGATTCAAGCAGCAGCCCTCAAATCCAGGATGGCCGGTTACACAGAGGAGATGGGGTGCTGGGGGGTCCAGAGTGAGCAAGAGCTAAATGGTAAATGGTAAATGGCCTGTATTTGTATAGCGCCTTCTTAGGGTTCTACAACCCCCCAAGGCGCTTCACAACACAATCAACTCAATTCACCCATTCACACGCTGGTGGGGATGAGCTACGATGTAGCTACAGCTGCCCTGGGGCGCACTGACAGAGGCGAGGCTGCCGAGCACTGGCGCCACCAGTCCCTCCGACCACCACCAGCAGGCAAGGTGGGTTAAGTGTCTTGCCCAAGGACACACAGCAGCATTCTCTGGCCGGAGCCGGGATCGAACCTGCAACCTTCCGATTACTGGACAACCCGCTCTACCTCCTGAGATACTGCTGCCCTGAATGGTTCCAGTTCCTGACAACACACGCTGGTGGTCTCCATTGGTGCACATTGGCCACACCGACACCTGAATATGCAATAAAAAAAAAAGGAGCAAATGAAATTAGGGTATGGACATAAATGAACATTAATGGATAAAAACTTTATCCCAAAGGAAATTACATTGTGGCCAACTACTGCCATTCATACAGCACAATAAGTTACTAATGGTTAAACAAATTCAATTACATCCAGTGAAGCTAAAATAGGTCTCTTTGTTTTAAAGTGGGGAAATAATATGGGACATTAGATCTGCAATGTTCTTGTTTATGTACAGCCAGAGTCCCAAACTGCATCTGAAAAAGTTTGTGGACAAATTAGGCTAATGTTAGCCTAGAATAAACCATCAGTTTGCTGAAGCAACAGGATATTTTCACATATATAGAGGATGGCTTGCCAGGCTAGGCTAATGTAATAACAGCTAATGTAACAAAGGGCTGTTACAGGTATGAATAACTTTGAGCCTAACTATTAACCATTTTAACTTTAATATTTCTTAAGTTATGTGGCTAGATATTTGATGTAATATGTCAGGGACATGTTTCTGTGGAAATATCTTTAAATTAAAAATAAAAAAGCTCTTACCAGTTAGAATTTCCAAGTCTATGTGCATTTTGAAGTTCGCATGTTTCAATAGCTATTCTCTCATCATTTAAATTAGCTCTGTTTTGCCTGTTGTCATCAACTCTTGCTGCTGGCTCAAAACTGTATGGCTGTGCACCTTTAGTATTATAAATAACTGTATTTTCGTATTCCAATTCTAGCGCCTCCTGCTGCTGTGAATCCATGTTTTTCTGAGCCGAATCTGAAACGTTTTCCTCCAGTTGCGTCACTTCCGGTTTCCAGCTAGGGGCGCTGTTTTTAGACGGATTAGCTAGGAAAGCTGAGTTGGGGCAGTAATAACACCTTTTGTCAAATATCGTCCTTGTTTTCAATGAAAATATAAAATTTAGACCTATTACTATATAAGGGCTTCAACATGTGTTTAAAATGAAAGATGCCCTTTAAAATATCTTGCCAAAAGTAACTCAAAGTAGTGTAACTCAGTTACATATTTGAGACCGTATATGTAATACAAACATATTACAGTTTTTATGCTGTAACTAATAATATAAAATGTATTACAATTTTAAAGGAGCTTCTCTCCGTTAGATCTGCAGCTCAGATCATCTGACAGCTCACAGGGATGGTGGAGCGCACACACCTGTAGCTGGTTGTTAAAATAAAAACTTAAGGAGTGCGGCTTCGATCGCAATAAAAGGCAAGTTATGTCCAAGATACACAGAAGTCTGCGACAGTGCAAAGACCGCCCCCATACCTCCTTTATGCCGCCTTCGCGTAATCTTTTATAAAACGGACATGATTGCGCAACATTACCGCCACGATCTGAGCTCTTATAAAGGACCTAACGCTCCCTTCGGCTTTGCGGCAATCAACGGATTGAAAGGATGTGGAGGGATTTCTGGACCATTGTGATCAGCAACTACTACATTACCTTCAGAAACCTGGAAAGCGCAGGTCATTTGGATCCTGATAATGAGCTGTAAACACTCGTGGCAACACATTTCTACATATTTGTTTAAATTAATACTTATAAAAAGGCTTACAACATGCATGAAGGTGAATTGGAGAGAAGTATTTGTAAAGGACAGGTTAATTCCAAGAGGTATATTTATTTATTTATTTATTTATTTTTATTTTACATATAATCAGAAAATAGACACAATGAAGCAAGTCACATTAACTATCTTGGTGTTTGTGTTACATTTATTATTTTTGTTTGTTTTTGCATTCTTTATTATTGTTCATTCGCTTCTTTCGATCGGGAGGAATTTCCCATTATTTCCGCCGTTTTCTTCCACCGGCATGCCGACGACGCATTTCTCCACGTGCAACAGAGATGACGTGCTTCTCCAAGCGCAGCTTCTCAAACGTTTATGTATGACGTTCGTCTCCTTCGGCTGGTTATCCGTGGCAGAAATCACTCGCCATACTCCACTACTGAGACAGATGGATCCCATGCTCCTCTGCTGGCTGCTGTCTTCCATGGTCTTGAATCCTCTCCACGTGTACAATGATGGCGGCGCCGGGTCCGGCTGCGGCTGCAGTAGTTGAGGACAGTTATGGAAAAACCAGCCGAATTACACCGACTGAACTCAATCAGTACACACGGTAGACGGGTGTCAGCACTTTGGTCAGCTGTCATGCTGTGGATATATAAATAAATCTGGATTGGATTAGAGTGTACGATGGACAGAGCTTGTTGGATCTACGATCATCACGTGAGTCAAGTTTCATTGATGCAACTACACGGGGGCGTTTGTGTAGTTTTGGTGTGTTCCGCCGGTATGACCCAGGAGCTTGCCACGCAGCGGCCATGCCCTGCAGCACAAGCCGACAGAGGAGCAAGCGGAGGCGGTGTGACCGGCGTCGGAAGTGGGGCTGTCGGAGCAGGCTAACAGCTAAGCTTAAAGCTAATCCCTTTAAAACTCCGATACCATCGATATTTCTCTCTAATGTTCGCTCCCTGGAAAATAAAATGGATCATCTCCAACTGGAACTATCCATGAGAGGAGAGCTGAGAAACTGTTGTGCACTAGTTCTGTCAGAGACGTGGTTAAACTCATCTGTCCCAGATGAAGCTGTCAACTTAGAGGGGCTATTGATGTTCCGGGCTGACAGGTGCTGCGCACTCAGTGGTCTGTGTATCTACATCAATAAAAACTGGTGTACAAATGTTATTCCTGTTTTAAGTCACTGCTCACCAGATATTGAGCTTATGACCATAAACTGCAGACCCTTCTATCTGCCCAGAGAGTTCACTGTGGTTTCCATTAATGCTGTGTATGTGCCTCCTAGTGCTGATACAGAGAAGGCTATGAGTGTCCAATATCAGACCATCAGTGAGTTGCAGTCTGCAAACACTTCATTGTTGTTTTAACCAGGCCAACATGAAGACACTTCTCCCACATTTTTACCAGCATCCAGACTGTGCAACCAGGGAGGGAAAAACTCTAGACAAAGTCTATTCAAATTCAAAGAATGCATACAGAGCAGAACCCCTGACCCCCCCCC
>SSNS01000607.1:38421-59384 GCA_006937985.1 Aphyosemion australe
GATGAGTGGTCTGCACACAAGCCCCTATTGATCAGGGGGAAACCTAAAGTGAAGAAAGTGATGATGTGGCCACAGGGAGCGTCGGAGGTCCTCCAGAACTGTTTTTTTTTATGTCCTGTTTGGCTGTATAACAAACAGAATCGATGTCTGAGTGCCGAAAACAAGCCTTACAGTTTTATTCTCACAGGTGGATCGTTATAGATTCAGCTATAACACCCCGCCTGATATCAGAACTTTATTAGAAATGTTTTCGGTTGGTTAAAATTTCAACGGACACGGAAGAGAAAGAGAAAGGGGGGAAAGAGAAAGAAGGGGAGGAGTTCACAAAAATAAACAATAAAGGATGCAAAAGAATCTGCTTCTAGACCTGCAGAAAGAGAAAAAGAGGGAAAAAAAGGGACACGAACAATACAACAGAACCAAAACATTTCTGCTCCAACAACATGAGGATGTATAACAGCAGCAGTTTTTGCTGAAAAACACACGGTAATAAATCCTAGTGCATATAGTGCCAACCACAGCCTTAGGTTATGTGTTAAAAACACCCAAGCCCATACTTGAGACAGCACCATGTGAGCACATGTGTTGTGTACACGCATTTGTGTATGTAAGGTTTCTCTAGAGGAATGTCCAAAGGTGAGTGTGAGAGGCCACAGACCTGCCCCCAAAGACCCATGGGGGATGGAGGAGATCCAAGCCCTGAGATCCTGAGGTCTCCCCAGAGCATGGGGACCTCAGAGAGACTGCCAACGGAGCAGCCCCAACCCCCCTCTCGATGGGCGCAGAGGCTCTCCAGAGGGAGCCAACCTGCAGCCTTGTCAGAGGCCCAGGAGATGACGGCGACAAGCCCCCAGCCCAGCCTGAAGCCACCCACCCCAAGGTAGACTGAGCTCGGAACTCAGCAGCCCGCGACCCAAGGGCACCCAACCCTGTCAGAGCCCAGGGTCCAGGCCCCTCCAGGCAGCCACCAGGAGATAGCCGACAGCTGCAAAAAAAAAAACTTTCAACCCCATATATGAGAGCTACAAATACGCAGGCAGACCGAGGTATCACCCACCAGCAGGAATTGAGGCAGGGGGAGGGTAGGTCAAGATGTTATAGCATCACAAGATGTCCCAGGAGAGGGGAGGAGTCCAAGACTCTACCTGACACATAGGCAGTCACACACTCCCACCCTCTTACTCACTCAAAAATACTTTCGACCTGGACACACAAGAATGCACGTAATACACCCACTCACACTCCCCATACACACCCTACACACTCTGGTTCGATACAGCTGTACACTGGGCACAACCACTACCGGACTCAGAGATGGTCCTGTTCTAACTGGGGTGATGATGAGCAGGCAACTCTGCCCAGCGCAGAGCAAAGTGACCCACCACCCCAGACCCCGACCAGACAGCCAGCTCCCACTCCAAGTCTCCACCCCCGGGCAGCGAACCGAGAACAGTGGTGTGGGAAAACCCCTAGTCTCCCTCCGCCTGCTCTAATGTGGTGTTGATGATCTGCCTCTTTACCTGATTGCTGGAGACAGACAGGTGGGAGGAGGCAAAGGGAGTACAAGCATCTCCTGATGTAGTTGAAAACAAAGATGAAACTGCAGCAGTGGGATCCATGTCGGATGTGAAATGGCGCTTACACACTAGCACCAGGTCGGTACGGCCGGGCCGAAAGATTTGGTTTCACATTCGGGGAGCCCGAGAAATTCCAGCGCCGAACCGGACGCGTTTTCAGCCCTCTTCCCAGGCGGTCTGACTCGCGCCGGGCCAACACACCTACTGCCGACTCATTGGTTGGCTCAAATTCACGCCTACCTTTAGAGGGAACCTCCAATTAGAGGATAGAATCTACCAGCGGGGGCTTCCCGCATGCGCGCTTCATTATCACTCTGAATGTGGAGGAGTTAACAAGCCTCTGACTGAAGCTGTTTTGCGGCAATGACTGGGAGGAGCACACACACACATACACACACACACAAAGATATCCTTTTGACGTGGTAGTAGTAACATAAGTTTCTTCTTCATCTGATTCATCTGATATAGTGTTAAAATGAGATTCGTCATCAGATGAGACAGAGTCTGACATGTTTTCGGCATTCGGCAGTGAAACAGCTGACACGCGAGGCGCCGCTCAATATCTGCGGTGAGCGGCGCAGGGAAACGAATGACAATAAGTAGTCCCGTTGTAATGTGACGTAAATTTATCTGCTTTGTTTCTGAGATGTAAATTAGTCATGCTTTCAGAGGCTAATACTTTTGTGAGGCTAAACGGCGCACAGTGCCCCCGAAAATAGCCAGAACTACGATTCTGAATCACTTCTCCCCTGAGAATCTCTGAGCAGGGGTGTGTGTGTGAAATGGGTCAAAGTTTACAGAGCACTGGGTGGGCGAAGGAACACATAAAACTTCATGTCTAAAAAAGCGAACTTTTCATTTAATAAGCTGTGTACAGACTTCAGCCTTCATTATTTTATACATTTTGTGCACCTGAGCCACATCGGCATGTTATCACCACGATGCTGGACAGATAGTCCAGTGTTTTTCAGTCAGAAAGCTTTGCCAGGGCCCTCATTTATCAAACGTTCAAAGAAATATTTCTATATTTCTTCCTATGAATGAAATTTAGAACGTTCGTACTAACCATCAAAATCCTGATTTATGAAACATGCGGTGGCTTCTCATACGCACGTTCCTCCACAATAGCTACGTTTACATGGGCACAAGTATTCGGATTGAACGCCCTATCGGATCAAAAATTCGTCATGTAAACATGTCAATCGGAATATTCTGATCCGATTCGGCCTGATCCGAATGAAATTTCATTCCGATTGAGAAAGGTGGTTTTGTCCGATTGTCAATCCGATTGGCGTCCAAGTACACACCCAGTCGGATTGTTGGGGTAAAATAATGCCCACTGCGCATGTGTGCAACTTCAGCGTGCCCTCTTTTCGCCTCTGCGCATGCTCAGGACAGATCGAAAACATGGCGGGCGGTGAACAGAAGTGGTCTGTTGCCGACGCTATTTTTTTACTGGAAACACTACGGGAGCTCAATATTACTGAACGTCTCAACGGCCGAATGGTTAAAAATGCCGAGTTATACACTCAAGTGCATCTGAAGATGCAGGAAGCGGGAATTCACCGAAGCTAGAGAATAAGCAAATAAAATGCAAGGGAAAAGACGTGCGGACGAGATGGCGTTTGTTTACAATTTCTCTTCTGGGAAAGACAAGTCTGCGCATGCGCAAGCTATGGTGCGGGCATCGCGGCGTGATCGGATCATTCCAGTTAGTGTCCATGTAAACAGAGGTTTGGGATTTCTGATCAACCAAGATTTGAATCGGATTGGGGAAATTTGGCGCATGTAAACGTAGCTAATGAGCTGATGATAAATCCCACCTCTGCGTACCCTGGTGCTTGTGCCCGTTCACCGTCATTTACATACAGAAACGCCCTCAATTAATCATATTTGGTCACACCACGTCCTCAGCTCATGAGGGGATTCCCTGGGTTCTTCCAGAAAAAAACAAAGGAAACTTTATTGACAGCGAGATCGAAGCACTGGCTGCTGAAGTGCTCAAGAACCAAACAATTAGCAGACGTTGTAAATGTGGTCGGGACAGGGGAGAGGTCCCCGTCAGAAATAAATCAAAATTTAATATGATAAATGGTAGAGTAATGGGTTGTCTTTTACATTTAAGGAGTCATTCTGTTCGAAGTTAGTTTTATTTGGAAATGTGACACTGCAGCCTCCTCTGAGCTGTCATTCAGTCCGGTTACCTTCACAACGCGTGTATAGCAGAGGAGGTTCTGGAGGTTCTCGTAGTTGTAACATAGAATATGAACTAGAATCGGATTCATGCGTTTTGTCTGTTGCTCCACAAAGGGTCCCAAATGAAAGCATAGCTCCAGAAGGATCTCCATCATGAATCGGATCAGTGCGCTGCGCTCACGGAAGACCCGTTCCCTCCGGAGTGCACGCTCTGCAAATCCTCCAATAATAACAATAAAAATAATAAGAAGAAGAAATTATCTTTATATAGCGCATCTCAAGCAAAATCACGATGCGCTTCACAAGGACAAAAAAATTGGACATACCTGTTTTAGAGCCTTCAGCACCACTTATTAACAGTTATTAAGAGATTTAGGTGAACAGATGTACATATTACAGCCTGTCAATGTCAATGAGAAAGAAAATCAACAATAGGTTCAAACTTATAAACTCAGTTTGTGTTTTTCTGCATCCAGAAGTTTTATAATCATTCTGCGTGGAAAAAGAACGATTCAAGTCTGTCATTAAAAAAACAAATTTACAGTAACACCTGATGCTCATGTGATGACAGATGGAAACCTCACATGGCAAGACTGTGGCTTTTTACAGATGCTTTTGCTTATTTTTGTGCTTTTAGGTATGCTGTGTTTGAGAATCACACATTAAAAATCCCAAAGGTCCAGTCAGATGACACCGCAAATTACTCCTGTGAGGTTCACATTAAACATCTGGGCCATGTGAGTGCCACTGGATCCATTACTGTTGTAGGTAAGACCCTCTGTGCCTTGTTGTCTGGATTTGGCAGCTAGAGACTATGAATATGAATCACAAGAAAGCCCAAGACAGCTGCTCAGACAAGCAATCATAGATGAATAATTATGGATGTTAACATGCCTTTGAGTTGTAGGATTACTGTTCTGTTTTGAGTCTTTGTTTAAAGGCTTAGACACCAGAAGGCTGTCCCCTGGGGATTGCTGGTGCATGAGCCAGGGGCGTGTCCAGGGAGTGGCCTGGGGCAGCACATGCCACCCTTGAAATCTGATTGGCCACCCCAAGCCCCCCCCCCCCGGGTTCCATTTAAATTGACTTTCATTGTTCACAAAAGGTTTAGGATTAGAAACCACCATAAAAGCAGGTGGCAGCATACACCTTTAACATTTTTTCCAACCCCAGGCCAACAGAACATTTCTGTATCATTTTTATTCTTTATTATTTTTTCATATTGACATAATGTTTAGAATCCTGGTTATGCACTCCACTCCAGTTGGTGGCAGTGATGCACTAAGAAGTGGCTTGCTAACCACCACAAAACAGCTTGAAGAAGAAGAAATTGGTTGTGTGGAGCTCACAAATTCACTCAAATGAAAAAAAGAATGATTTTGTGAGGGGTGTCTCCCGCGACACACACCCAACCCCCCAAAAATAAAATAAAATTAACAAAAGGAAATAAGCACGGCCACCCCATTTTAAAAGGCCTGGACACGCCACTGAGCAGAGCCTTTAGGTTCAGCAGGCAGTTGGATTTATAGAGAAGAGTTGCTGCAAAGATGGCTCAGTTTAGACATGGTGCAGTCAGAGGCTGCTGTGACTTTGTTGTCTGTCATTTAGACAGACAGGGTCAAAACAATCCCATCTTAATCCAATTTTACCCGTGACTTAAAGGAGCAGGAGGCAGGATGATGAAACGAAACTCATTAGCGACGCGCTCGGCGCTGTGAGTAACTGCAGCCCGGCACGAGAGCGCGCATGAACTCTTCACTATGAAAAAAATAAGTTTCACAGTGATGTACGGCCAGAGCGCGGCTCGATATTATCAAAACAAGGCACCATGTCTAGTGACGAAGTAAGTAACAGTCCTGCTTAGAGGTTGGACTGTAGGTCAAATATGACATATTTCTAATGATTCATCTTCGGTTTGGAAAATGTCCGTTCTCTTCAGTGGTACACAGAAACTGAAGCATGATCACAGCTGAAATGCTAACGCACGCTAGCTCTCTCCGGCTACCGCACTATAGCTATCTCCGACTCATCGGTGAGATCATATCATCAAATCAAGCTCTGTTTACGTTTCTCGTCAGAATAAACGGAGCATCCATTTATCTCAAAAGACAAGTGGTGTCTCGTCCACAAAACGCAGAAGTGATCCGATTACTCCTTAGTTGCATTTAGCTATTTCAAATGGATCAGGAAGCTATATGCTAAGCACCGTTAGCTTCTTGTTTTTTGTTCATCTGCACAAAGATTTGTTAGATTACCTAAACTTGTATTATCTAAATCCATAGATTTTATTTTCTTAGTTTAAATTGCGGAGACCCCGCTCTGATATGTTTACCGATTATTCCTTACCTGGTCACTAGAAAATGAGCCATGTCCGCATCCTTTTTCAGTCCCAGATCAAGTTGAAGCCGTCTCCATTCTTCATATCCAATACATATTCGGGTCCCTGTCCGGCTTTTATCATACTTTCTTTTTGACTCTCGAGATGCCGCTGATAAAACCTTCTTCTTTGTGCCACTCTTTAGTGGGCTTTGAGTTGCGCTTGGTCTTTTGCTGGTTGTAGAATCCATTTCCAGAGTTCATCCTCTTCTTCTGAGGTTTTAACGCGGCTAGCAAACAACGTAGCAACCTAGCCAGCTTTTTCCTCTTCTTCTTCCGGTTTTGAAGCTTGTCGAGAACGCGCTTGAAGTGTCACATCCGTAAAACAGCGCGGGAAATTCGGGACCGAACTGCATCGCATTTTGCAGCACACAGCCTAGTTAACAAAATGGAATGATAAATGGATTTCATCATTCTTTTTAGTTTAAAATGCTTCATCACCCATTAGCTTCACAAGAATTAACATGTATCCTATTTATTTCTTGTTTTTGGACAAATCCTGCCTCCTGCTCCTTTAATAATGACATACTAAATAGCATTTGATTTTTCTTGCTTTTAATTCATATTCAGTTGGAAAAAGCTGAACAGAGTATCCACATATTGTCATTACTCATCAAATAGATGACTGCATGTAACCTTTTCTCTGCAGTCACATGAAACACTGACTGTGGACCCTGTAGCTAGAGCAATATAACAATGAAATTTAAAGGATTGCACATAAAATATGAACAGTTCACTTGCTGTGGCCTGAACTCAGTCTCACATCTTCTCCTGGTCTGCATGGACTTGAAGTATGCACCCGCTTGTGCTTAATCAGATGTCTCAAGTGTGATTGCTGCAGAGGTGATTGTCTGTTGTTCCAGAGGCCATATCCATGCTCTGCTGCCACACTGCTATTAGACTAGAATTATGAATGCCACTTCAGACAAAATTTTGAAATCAGGAAACATTTCTCCAAGTCATGTGATCGGAAGTCATCAAGACTCTGTGAACGAGGGGTTTCCTGTTCCCACAAGCACTCACTTCAGTGGGAGGATGCACTCCTGGTACCCATATTGGTCTTCCAAAGCCTCCTATCCATGACTTTTCAAAACCCTGTCAGTTCCTGGAAAGCATAATGCATTGAGTACAGTATCAAGGTCAGAGATGTTGCTAAGATGCTCTGATGGGAATCTGTTTTTTATTTATTTACTTATGTCTGCAATGTACTCCTTGTAAACGTCTCTCATCTGCATTAGTAAGAGTGATGCCTCAGAAGGTAAAGACTTGTTGCCTTCTTGAAACATTTAGTAGATTTTGGCACTCCCTCCCTTTAGGCTCAAGTTTAGCAGTCAGTCTCTGAAATGCTCCAAGGAGCTGTCAAACTGATGTTAGAGAGCTGAACATTCTAAGTATGTTTGCTATCATATCTGGTGTGTTCATCTAATGAAAGAACATGTGAAATAAATTAGTTATAATCTGTATTTAATTAATCTAATTAATATCATTTTTAGTCTCACTTAAAAATTGATGAGAAATGCCCTCATCTATGAAATATTAATATCATTTAAATGTATTATTGTGGTAAACCACAGCTGCAGCTCACCGCTCCCCACGGGGATGGGTCAGATGATGAGATGTAATTTCACCAGTGTGTGATGATGACTAATGGGAGTCTAACATTAGACATTGATATATAACAAAAAAGAGGTTTTATGAAGTAATTTACTGTGTTAAACAGAGAACAGATGAACGTCTTGCTGGTTTGAGACCAGTCCCAAGTCCTGCTGCTACTGTTACCTTTGACCAGCAGGGGGAATATTGCTGTGTTCTTTTGTCAATTTCCAGCAATTAGAAAATAAAGTAAAATAAAAAGAACATCAGGAACCTCATTCAAAAAGCTTGTTTATGCACAAAACGGGGTATGAAAACTGTGTTAGTCATTTTCTATGCAGGGTCAGAGGAGGGGGGTAGAATGACAATGTTGCCTTTAAGTTATGTCACTACGTTCATACCTACATCTCCAAATTACTTATTGGTGCATTAGCTGTCTGATGCATCCCACAGCGTGTCCATAAGATGAGTATTATTATTATTATCATTATTATTATTATTATCCATCTATCCATCCATCCATGCATTTTCCCCCATTTATGTAGGGTCAGGTCATGGGGGCAGCAGGCCCAGACTTCCCTCTCCCCAGCCACTTGGGCCAGCTCCTCTGGGGGAATCCCAAGGCGTTCCCTGGCCAGCCGAGAGACATAGTCCCTCCAGCGTGTCCTGGGTCTTCCTTTGGGTCTCCTCCCGGTTGGACGTGCCCGGAAAACCTCGCAGGGAGGCGTCCAGGAGGCATCCTAACTAGATGCCCGAGCCACCTCAACTGGCTCCTCTCGATGTGGAGGAGCAGCAGGTCTACTCTGAGCCCCTCCCGGATGACCGAGCTTCTCACCCTATCTCTAAGGGAGAGCCCAGACACCCTGCAGAGAAAACTCATTTCAGCCGCTTGTATCCGTGATCTCGTTCTTTCAGTCACTACCCAAAGCTCGTGACCATAGGTGAGGGTAGGAAATCAAGAGCTTTGCCTTCCAGCTTAGCTCTCTCTTCACCACGGCAGACGGGTACAATGCCTGCAGTATTATTATTATTATTATTATTATTATTATTATTATTATTATTACTACTATTATTATTACTACTATTATTATTATTCCTATTATTATTATTATTATTACAATTATTATTATTATTACTATTATTACTGTTATTATTCCTATTATTGTTATTACTATTATTTTTATTATCATTATTATTCCTATTATTGTTATTACTATTATTTTTATTATCATTATTATTAGTGGTGGAGACTGCACAGACTGCACCAACAAAAAAAAAGGCCAATCACTCTAGATTTATCCATGGTGCCATTAGGGCGTTTTTGAAAAGCTAATTTCCTATTCATATGACCAACAACTCTCATAATTCTCCATTTTCAACTCTCATCTCTCCACCTCACCTGCCTTTCCTTCTACAATGAAAGCCTGCATGCAGCAATAGTAAAGTTTGATTAAAAATTTGATTAACATGATTAAAAAACATAACACTAATTATGACTGTAATGAATTAATCAATCACAATTAACGTGGTAATTGTCATCCATAATCATAAAATAAAGTTCCAACCACCAACTTTTTAATAAGATGGAATTGTGTTTTCCCAAGTAACCAATTTGGACTTGAATCATTTTCCTGGATGTAATCATTCATTTGCATTTACTTGGTCCTGTTCCTGGTTCTGGTCCTGTGTGATTGTATTTGATTGTATGAAGTGAAAGATGCCCGGACATTGTTTTTCAAGATTAAGATGTGTTTGGTGCTTTTATTGAGTACTTACTGTTTTTCTTGGGCCCCTAGGTCCACCGGACTCCCCTCATTCCCTGTCTCTGTCTGACGGTAAGGGCTACAACGTAACTCTCAGCTGGATCCCAGGACCCTCACACAACAGCCCCATCACAGGTACACCCCTGGTTCAAGTACTCTTGAATGCCTATTCTCTGATTTAGAACTCACGTATCTCCTTCAGCAACTTCAGTTTTTGGATCAGGTCATATCTTTGTGTGCAAGTGTAAAAAAATCAGATGCACTGTATTATTAAAGGGTTATTAAAGGAGCCAGATCATGCTATTTTAAATCTTTGGGAGCAAAGCAGTGGCACTATTGAGATGTCATTTTATGTGAAATATGACTTATTTTCTTCAACCTGAATTTATACCTGGAAATGAAATGGTCTGTTTAAATGTTAAGCTCCGCCCACGCCCGCTCCGGCAAAACGCACCTACAACAGCATTTAAAGGCTGATGTATACTTCGAGTGTGGAGTCACACACACGCATTTCCCTTCAGACTTCTCCGTCACAAGGGGAGAGTTGCAAAGCAATTCCCCACCAGGACAACAAAGGGCGTAGTGCTTTTCTGGGGTATCCTGCCACCGTTACAGTCACGTATCCACTATAGTGTATTTACTATGGTGTTTACATTGTTTTAATGTGTTTTAGAGACTTTTTAACACGGATGAATTTGTCCCTCATTCTACTCCACCTCTTCGTGCGGTTGGCACCTCTAAACCCACGTTTCCCATCATTTCTGTCTACGTATAAACGCTTGCTGCGTATCTTTGTACACCTTCAGTCACAGGTGAACATTCATATTGTAGGACTTTCTACGTGAGGCATTCTTCAATCTGTTCTGTGTCTGCCACTAAACATCTTTTTATTTTTTGAGGGGGAAATGGCGGTGCTCTTGACAACTTTAAAGGAAGCGGTGTCCTGACCAATCACAAGCTTGCGGTCCCTGTCACTTCCGACCAATAGTTAAAAAGTTGGGCTGCACTCCATCCATCCTTGCGAGGCTGTTGGAGAGCCCTTGCAATGATGAATAATGGCGTTGTGTGTCTCTGTACCGACGCAGACGGGGAAGCATAAATTAGGCTTGAGGCAAGTCAACTGTTGTGTTGGCTACGGTAGTCCAGCGGTGTCTGCCTTTCATCTTGTTTTGCCATGTCCTGACGCCGGTTCAAGTCCCCATGTCGGCAGGAATTTATTTAGCCAGCTGAAGCAGATTTCATTTATTTATATTTTAGTTTTATTATCTATTGCAAAATATTTAGTGTCTCTAAAGATCTTTGAATTTGGTGATTTCCAAGCAGCTTTTTAGTTGACTGAGTTCCTCTGCTCACCTCACATGGCCTCACACTGGCTACACAAACAAAGAAATTAGTCCTTATATTTTAAACAGTTTACCAATAAAGGGTTGAAAACAATACTGGCAAGTGGAGCTAAAAAGAAGTTACTGCAGAGACCGGGAATCGCAAAACAGCATGCAACTAACCACTAGGCCAAATCTGTTATAAAGCAATAGTTGCCTAACACACCTGTCCTGTGCTGGCCATTATGTGCATTTATGGACAGAATTCATGGTTTTCACGGCAGTGTTTAGTCCCCATTGCAAAAGTAATTTGTCAGAATATCTACTCTGGTACTAGTGGAGGTTTAAAGCAGGTCATCTGTGACATGAAGGTCACATTCTTACCTGCAGCATGAAATCAACCGCTCAGATCAACCAACTCGGAGAAAGTGGGATCGTTAGTTTCCACTAAATACAAAATACAACGTCAGGAGTGGACGCTGGCGTGTCTGTCGCCGCTGCTCTCTGGCAAACTTTTTAAACTTTTTAACTTTTAACTCTGACTTTTTAAAAAAATGTCACTATTTTCATCATTTTATTTTTTCCTCTGTCTAGTCTAATTCAACTGGACTCCTTTTGTCACAGTATTGAAGTGATTGCGTAGCTGTCGGCAGACAGGCCAATCTACCTGTCTTACTGAACAGCCTAGCCTTTTTCCATTTTTGGCTACAAAGAAACTCATCCTGAATCACCATCTGTCATGTTTTTTACCTTACCTGGCATTCTGCTTCAACTTCTGTTGTTGCTTGCCGCCACCACTTCATCCATGACTCTTTGCTACTCCTCTCTTCAGCTGCACCGATTAAACCACTTCACGTCTTCTACTTTGGACACCATTACAGAAATTAAAAACTCTGGACTACTTCGACGCCGTCGCTACATCCATAGAGGCTCCCGCCGCAATATTCTCTTCAACTCATCTTCCAGCGATGAAATCCCTACAATACGGACCTGTTCCACTTCCCTGTCCCGTCCTCGCAACAGCCTACGTCATCAGAACATCCGCTCTGTCAACTTCTTCAATCTTCACCCTGTTCGCACTTCCTGTACAGCTCCTTCAAAACAAAAGCTTCTTAAAATCGCACTTCTTAACACAAGATCCCTCAACAATAAAGGCCTCCTTCTTAATGAATTCATAATGGATTTACAATTGGACCTTCTCTGCCTGACAGAAACCTGGCAGAAACCACAGGACTATTTTACCTTAAATCAAACCACCCCGCTTGGATTTTCTTACCTGGACAAACCCCGTGTTGCTGGCAGAGGTGGGGGAATTGCTGCCATCTACCGGCAAACTCTGAAACCTCGGCTGCTTTCTATCTCTAATGTTCCCTCCTTTGAACATCTGACGTTCAAACTCCTGGGGTCCATCCCTTTGGTCATCTCTATAATATACCATCCCCCCAAACTTGAGTCATCTTTCCTCTCAGACATTGCTGAATTTATCACTCAGCTTTGTTCAGTCTCACCAGCCATATTGCTCCTAGGTGATTTCAACATACACATGGATTCCCTCAACTGTAAAATAACTGCTGACTTCTTGGATATGTTGAACAGCTTCAATTTCATTCAACATGTCGACTTTCCCACCCACACCCATGGACATATTCTCGACCTGGTCTGCTCTACCGGTATTGATGTTAGATCTCTCTCCCACACTGACCTCAGTATCTCAGACCATCTGGCCATAACTTTCAATATCAACATTCCTGGTTCTGCACCCAAATTATCCCGAATCATTTCTTTCCACAACCTCAAGTCTCTCTGTCCCAGCACCCTCTTTACTCACTTTTCCAGTGCCATCTCTGCAACTTTCCTTCGAGATGAACCAACTGTTGATGACCTGGTATCCCTCTACAACAACACCCTCTCAACTAGCCTCAATCATTTGGCACCTATATTAAAAACATCAGTGTCTGTCAAACGATCTGCCCCTTGGTACACCCCCGAACTTCACAAACTGAAAAAACGCCGTAGACAACTGGAACGTCTGTACAAGAAAACTGGACTTACAGTGCACAAACAAGCCCTTGCTGATCATACCAATTTGTACAGAACTGCACTCACCTCTGCCCGCACATCTTTCTAATCTAGCTCCATCCTCGCTGGTTCTACACATCCCTGCAGGCTCTTTTCCACCATCAATACATTTCTCAAACCTCAAGGCAATAACTTCCAAGTACTCACTGAAGAAAAGTGTAATGAATTCATGGAATTCTTCAAATCTAAAATTGATGGAATCCACCAAGATCTCCTTCCCATTACCTCATGTGTCTCTGACCTCCCACCTGATCCCCCTATGTCCATCCAAAAAGAATTCTCTACCCTATCCCTGATGACAGCCTCTGAACTTAATAAGCATTTTTCCAAAATCAATCTCTCCACTTGCCCCGTGGACCCTATCCCATCACCATTAGTAAGATCATGTCTTCCATGCCTCAGTACACTTATCCTGGAAAATATCAACTTATCACTGACCTCTGGAACTGTCCCTTCAGCATTCAAACTCGCTGCCTTTAAACCAATACTCAAAAAACCTGGTCTGGATCATGATGACCCTCAAAACTTCCGCCCCATTAATAATCTCCCTCTCATTGCCAAAATCCTTGAATGTTCAGTTGCATCTCAGCTAACCCAACATCTCCACCTCAATGACCTCTTTGAGACCTTTCAGTCAGGTTTCCGTTCTCACCATAGCATAGAAACTGCTCTACTCAGTGACTAATGATCTCCTGCTGGCTTCTGACTCGGGATATCTTTCCATACTCCTCCTCCTCGACCTAAGTGCTGCTTTCGACACAATCGATCACTCCATTCTCCTACACCGTTTGCAGTATCATACTGGCGTTACTGGTTCAGCCATCTCCTGGTTCGCATCGTACCTCTCTAATAGATCACAATACATTTCCATAAACAATTGCAATTCCAAGATCACCCCAGTTACTCATGGTGTTCCTCAGGGTTCAGTTCTCGGTCCTCTCCTCTTCATCATTTATATGCTACCCATTGGGCGTATCATTCGTCACCATGGACTTCAGTTTCACTGTTACGCTGACGACATTCAACTCTACCTATCTACTACTTCCATTACTCCCACCACAGTTTCTACCATTACAAACTGCCTTAATGATATCAAGTGCTGGATGACCACTAATTTCCTCAAACTGAACTGCAATAAATCAGAATTGCTCATCACTGGACCCAAATCACTCTTACCATGTAAATACTTCTCGCTCAGCATTGATGGTCATACTGTCACTCCATCCACTCAAATCAGAAACCTCGGTGTCATTTTTGACCATAGCCTCTCCTTCCAACCACACATCCGAAATATCACTAAAATTGCCTACTTTCACCTACGAAATATTGCCCGTCTCCGCCCTATTCTATCCTTTAAGGCTGCAGAAACACTCATCCACGCCTTCATCTCTTCCAGAATTGAGTATTGCAATAGGTTACTCTATGGTCTCCCTCATACACACTTAAAGAAACTTCAGTATGTCCAAAACTCAGCTGCCAGGCTTCTCTGTCACACCAGTAGTAGGGAACACATAACTCCGTTCTTAAAAAACCTTCACTGGCTTCCGGTTCTCCAGCGCATTCAATTCAAGACATTACTCATCACCTAAAAAGCTCTCAATACAGTGTTTGCGAAAACGTTTGAGCCACGCCTGCCAAACTGGCAGACGTGAGAGTGTCTCACGCAGGACATTTTTGAACCACGTAGGACAATGTCCTCGCGGGCTTCAGATTTGTATCTCTTTAACAGTGGGTATTGTAGTGACCTCTGACCTTTACATATTATACATATTTTTATTGTGACAATAATCTGTTGACATAATTTGAAAAAAGAACCATCAATGTGATTTTCTGCCAAATTCATAAAATGAGGATTAACAGAATTTATCAGGAAATTATTAGAGATCATATAATTATTATAAAATATTATGAAACACCAGAAACAACATATTATATATGAAAATATTTCTAAATATTGTAATGATCCATAAGGGCTTTTTGTGACTGATGTGTAGCCTGATGTTACTGTTCCTTTAAGAGACGCTGTGGCTGGTTGAGGTGAAACTGGAAGTTGGAGATGCGGGTTTATCTCAGCTGTTTGTTAAACTACTCTAATAAACTGCTGTTAAGGACAAAATGTCATTCTGTCTGACGATTTAATTCATCACAAATATCGTGGTCCCCGAAATGCCTAGAAACGGCCCTGGGTGTGGGACTGAGTTTTGAAGGTGATCTGAATTGTATCAAATAAATAAATATTACATGCTTATAAATTAATAATATTATAAAATTACAAACATGTAGTGGATATATCTGCCTACATTTTCCTTTTCAAACACTGTTTTGTTTTTTCTGCGACTATTTTCCTGTCCTGCTGTCTTTTAGCTGCATCTCCTCTCAATCCTCCAGAAAAACTGTTGCCTGGCTTCTTACTTTTCAACTCACAAGTTACTTTTGAAATTAGCCGATCAATAAGATCAGTCAACCGCAAAAATAGCGGAATGTGCGGCCGCGCCAGTGAGGTGACGTCACCGAAGCACTGGAGATGATCTCTGTAGCAGCGGAGCGCGTCAGGCACAATGAAAGACAGAAAGTATGAGCAAACATGAACGATCGTGTGTTAATTATGTATTTTTTGGTGGCGCCACTTTGAGAATGTTACTGTGGCCGTGTGCAGGACGCAGCTGCCCGGCGGAGCGCATCAGTAATCAGCGCTCTGCCGCTCTCCATCCTCTCTGCCCAAAAAAGACCCGCTACGCTGAGTCCAAATAAATAATTTAATATATGTAGAAACTAGATCTTTTGAGGGGGAAGCCAATTTGTGGTTTTCAGGAAGTTTATTTTAATTTGGCACGTTCAGAGTAGACGCACGGCGTCGGTCATAATGTCCGACGTTTTAAAGTTTTTCGTCGGACAATATTAAATCACGTCGGTAATGTCCGACGTGTTTTCGCAAACACTGCAATAACCTTGCCCCAGTTTATCTCTCTGACACTATACAACACTACCACCCTACCCGCCATCTCAGATCCTCTGCTTCCAATCTGCTCTCTCAGACAACCATTTCAAAGCACCGCACCATCGAAGACAGAGCCTTTTCCGTGGCTGCCCCAACCCTATGGAACTCTCCCCCTCAACACATTCGTGATGCTGACTCACTGCATGAGTGCAGCCAAAAAAGGTTTGAATAGAATAGAATAGAATAGAAGTGCCTTTATTGTCGTTGTACAGGATACAGTGAAATTGGAGTGCTATTCCCTTTGGTGCAAAATGTAAAATAATACAAAAAATAATGCAGAAATAATATAAATATAAAATCAACAATAATATGTGCAAATATACACAGAGAGTAGCAGCATTAGTTGGATTCTGTGCAGGTCACTATTGTAAGCAGAATTTTAGCAAAATGAGTGAACTCAAATAGCACATATAATTGTTATTGCACATGATCAGTATTGAACAGTAAATCTGTAGTTCGGGTTAACAGGTTCAGCTGGTTTTGTGGTTGTTTGCTATGGTGATAGCTCTGGGAAAGAAGCTATCCCTGAATCTATTTGTCCTGGTTTCATGTGACCTGTACCGTCGGCCTGACGGTAACAGGTCAAACAGATGGTTACTGGGGTGAGAGTGGTCCTTGATGATATTGCTTGCTCTACTGAGGTAACGGGAGTTGGCAATGTCCTCCAGGCTGGGCAGAGAGCAGCCAGTGATCTTCTGGGTGGTGCTGATGACCCTCTGCAGTACTTTCCTGTCTGCAGCTGAACACCCTGCATACCATGTTGTGATGCCGTACGCTAGGATGCTTTCTATGGTGGCTCTGTAGCATGTCACCAGGGGGTATTTCTCATGAGGAAATGACAATATCACATGGTAAAAAGCTCAAAAAAGTCGATTTTTCATATTATGGCACCTTTATATGCCAACTAGAGAAAATGCATGTCTTGAATTAAATGAAGTTTTAATGAGAAGTGCTGAAGGAAGTTACTGAGTGTTTTTAGAGTACTAAAAGAGGGTAAACTAAGTAGGAGATTTGAAGGATAGTAATCTTTAAAGAATTAGGAGATATGGAAGTTTAATGTGGCATTTAGAAAAATAAAAAGGAGATGCTCTTTACTTCTTTTAAATGGTGAAATTGTATAACTTTGTTGATAAAGGAGTGTAAGTAAATATAACAAGTATAATATAGTAGTTGCAGTAGTTCAATTAAAACTAGATAAATTGCATTTCTTGCAGAAATGCATTTGAATGCTTGATTGCTGAAAATGATAGCTAAAACTGCTGAATTGAAGCTAAAACTAAGCTTACTTGTCAAAATGTGCTGAATGTATTTGAAGTTTTAGGAGCAAAAATTGCTAAAAAGTTTTCAAAAGCCCGAAAAGTAAGTAGAGAATAGAGAAAAATATCCTAAACAGCAGAAAACTGAAATCTCTAAACATAGTTTAAAAAACTGAGCAGCTGAAATGTTTAAAGAGCTCATATTTGAGTATAAGTAGTTACATTTTCACAATTAGTTGAATTGTGAAATTAGCAGGATATGCTGAATTTTCAAACTGATAGCTGAAGATGCTGAATAGCTGAACTGAATTAAGCAGTTTTCTGGTGTGAAAATTTAGCTTAATTGTGAAAATGAGCTGAATAGATTTAAAGATTTAAGATAAAAAAATCACAAGTGTACTAAAGCCCAATAAGTAAGTGGAGAAAATGTTAAACAGCAGAAAATTGAAATCTCAGTACACAGTTTAAAAAACTGGACAGCTGAAATGTTTAAACAGCTGGGATTTGAGTAGGAATAGTTTAATAGTTAAATTTTCACAATTATCTTAACTGTGAATTTAGCAGATGAAACTGATAGATGAACATGCCTTAGAACTGAAGTGCAGTTGAAAATGAGTTCAATTGTAAAAGTTAGCTGAATGAAATCAAAATTAAACTGTTAGAAAGAGCAGAAATTGAACTTTTAAGTTTCAAAACTCTCTCAGCCAATCAAAGACCAGGGATGGTGGACGACTGGCTTCCTGAGTCCAAGCCAATCAAATTGCTGTATAACATGTCTGGGTGCGTAATTCTGTTAACCCAGAATAAGTTTGAACTCTCTCAGCCAATCAGAGAGCAGGGGTAGTGGACGGCTGGTTTCCTGAGACCAAGCCGATTGATTTGATGTATCATATGTTTGCGTGCATTTTTCTGTTAACCCGGAAGAATCTTTAACTCTCTCGGCCAATCAGAGAGCAGGGATGGGGGGGCGCACTGGGTTCCTGAGACCAAGCCGATCGATTTGATGTATAATATTTGTGGGCATGTATTGCTATTAACCAAGAAGAAGCTTGAACTCTCTAAGCCAATCAGAGAGCAGGGATGTTTGGGGGGGAGGGGCAATGTGTTCCTGAGACCAACCTGATTGATTTGATGTATAATATGTGTGGGTGCGTATTTATGTTAACCAAGAACAAGCTTGAACTCTCTCAGCCAATCAGAGAGCAGGGATGTGTGTGTGTGTGTGTGGGGGGGGGGGCGGCACTGGGTTCCTTAGACCTAGCTGAACGATTTAATGTATAACATGTGTGGGTGCGTATTTCTGTTACCCAAGAAGAAGCTTGAATTCTCTCAGCCAGTCAGAGAGCAGGGATGGGGGGTGGGGGGGCACTGGGTTCCTTAGACCAAGCCGATAGATTTGATGTATAATATGTGTGGGTGTGTATGTCTGTTTAGGCAGCAGAAATTTGAATACTCTCAGCCAATCAGGGAGAAGGGATGAAGCAGCAGTGGTTTCCAGGTGAACTTGACTCATATGGAAAAGCATTTGATCCTTTGATCTTTAATTGTTTATAATTAGGCTTAACGAGCCGTCTGCATGTGTTAACGACTCGTCTGCATGTACTTACAGTCAGCTTCAGCTGTTAGATGTCAGATCGGAGGCGTCCAACTTCTCATCACCATTCAAAAAGCATTGCACCGATTTGAAAAATTCCAAAAGCATCAGCATCAGAAGGCTTTGGTGGTGCTATATTGAAATTTTTGTGTGCCTCCCTAGAATATTTGTAGGAGATATGATGAGATGATTTCTACTGTCTGGAGCAGAAAATGCTGTTATTTAGAAAGGCACTGAATGGGAGAATTATCTGGCTGAATCATCCTTCTGAGGCTCGTAGCGTATGAACCGTGACAGCTACAGCTAAAACGAAGACATCCCATCGAAGCGGACGAGTAAAACTACTGTTTTTGCGTAATTGATGAGTGTACTCTAAGAAATGTGGTCGTAGCAGATTTCTGTTTAGAGACATTCATCTGAAACTGCAGATCGCCTGATCTGCAGCTCCAAACGTCAAATTGCAGGCCTTGAACGTCTCATCACCATTCGAAAAGTTTTGCAAAATTCCAAAACCGTCAGCGGCCGAAGGCTTCGTTGGTGCTCTGTGTGGATTTTTTTGTATTGTAGGAGATATGACAAGAACATTTTAGCTGTGTGACAGCGACAGAAGCTCAAAATGTCTCGATGATTTCCATGGGCGTCAATGGGAGAAAATCTGGCTGACTCCTCCTTCTGAGCCTCGTAGCGCAAAAACTGTGGCAGCTACAGCAAAATCGAAGCCAGTGTGCACCACCACATCATGAGCATCTCAACCCCTCCTCAACTTGTCCTAAAAGCTTGCTAATAAACTGTGCATGTCACCAGCAGGTGGTGTAATGAGTGATCTTCTAAAACAGTCATTAGTGCTCTGCTGAGCTCCCAGTATCAGTGTTTAAAATTGTGTGATAAGCCAAGCTTTTAAACAGATGTAATAGCTGCTTCCTTTTTTTGGGGGGTGGGGGGTGTACAGTAACCAAACCGATGTGTTAAACAGTGACCCACAACAAAGCACACAAAATTTGGTGTGGATCTGATGTTGCATAATGGAGATATAGCAAGTTGTAAAAATCTAGGGGGCGCTGTTTCTAAATATGAAAAAAATCCTTTTGAGCAGTTCTTAGGTGTACAAATGTAATTTCTGTGAAGTTTTGTGAGAATCAGATATTGCGTGTTTTATTCAGAGGAAACCGTCTCTAAAGGGGCGGAGCTAAAATAATTTCAACAAATGACCACATGAATGTTTAGGCAGTGTTTGTGTGATGACACATAGAAAGTTTGGTATGGTTGTGAACTTGTTTGTAGAAGTTATTAAGGTTTGAAATTGATGTAGGGGGCGCTGTTGCAGATTCAACAACTGACTACATGAATGTGTAGGCAGTGTTTGTGTTTTGACACATAGCAAATTTGGTACGGTTCTAAACTTGTTTGTAGAAGTTATTAATGTTTGAAATTGATGTAGGGGGCGCTGTGGCACATTCAACAAATGACCACATGAATGTGTAGGCAGTGTTTGTGTGATGACACATATCAAATTTGGTACGGATGTGAACTTGTTTGTAGAAGTTATTAAAGTTTGAAATGGATGTAGGGGGCGCTGTTGCAGATTCAAGAAATGACCACATGAATGTGTAGGCAGTGTTAGTGTGATGACACATATCAAATTTGGTATGGATGTGAACTTGTTTGTAGAAGTTATTAAAGTTTGAAATGGATGTAGGGGGTGCTGTGGCACATTCAAGAAATGACCACATGAATGTGTAGGCAGTGTTAATGTGATGACACATATGAAATTTGGTACCGTTGTGACCTTGTTTGTAGAAGTTATTAAGGTTTGAAATTGATGTAGGGGGCGCTGTTGCAGATTCAACAAATGACCACATGAATGTGTAGGCAGTGTTAGTGTGATGACACATAGCAAGTTTGGTATGGATGTGAAATTGTTTGTAAAAGTTATTAAGGTTTGAAATTGATGTAGGGGGCGCTGTTGCAGATTCAACAAATGACCACATGAATGTGTAGGCAGTGGTTGTGTGATGACACATATCAAGTTTGGTATGGTTGTGAACTTGTTTGTAGAAATTACAACCAAACGTAATGAGGAGGGCGTTTGTGCGCAGCATTTTTTGCTAATAACGTTGCCATGGTAACACAAAACGCAAAGAAAAGTAATAGCACACCTTCCCCCGAACGAGCCGGTCGATTTGATGTAAGATTTGTGGGGGTGCACATT
>SSNS01000607.1:61057-80978 GCA_006937985.1 Aphyosemion australe
CTTTAAAGAAACACATTAGATACATCAGATCTCAATATGAAGTTGGATATCTATACAAATAACGACAGGGCAATGTCTTAGGAACAAAAGGATGCCAAGTCTTTTAATGGAAATAAAAGTGTTCAGCCTACAGAGGGCTCAATTGTGTAGACACCCTAAAATCAGAGTGAAATGAAGATGTGGCAGGCTAGTCCATTATTTCAAAAACTTCATTTCTGCAACTCAAAATGCTTTTCAGTATCTTGTGTGGCCCCCACGAGCTTGTGTGCATGCTTGACAACGTCGGGGCATGCTCCTAATGAGACAACGGATGGTGTCTTGTGGCATTTCCTCCCAGATCTGTGTGAGGGCATCCCTGAGCTCTTGTACAGTCTGAGGAGCAACCTGGCGCCGCCTAATGGACCCAAACATAATGTCCCACAGATGTTCTATTGGGTTTAAGTCAGGGGATCGTGAAGGCCATTCAATTGTTTCAATTCCTTCATCCTCCAGGTACTGCCTGCATACTCTTGCCACATGAGGCCGGGCATTGTCGTGCATTAGGAGAAAACCAGGACCTACTGCATCAGCGTAGGGTCTGACAAAGGGTTCAAGGATTTCATCTGGATACCTTATGGCAGTCAGAGCACCATTTCCTAGGCAGTAGAGGTCTGTGCGTCCCTCCATGGATATGCCTCCCCAGACCATCACTGACCCACCACCAAACCTGTCATGTTGAACGACGTTGCAGGCAGCATAACGTTCTCCTTGTCTTCTCCAGACTCTTTCACGTCTATCACAGGTGCTCAGGGTGAACCTGCTCTCGTCTGTAAAAAGTACAGGGCGCCAGTGGCGGACTTGCCAATTCTGGTGTTCTTGAGCAAATGCCAGTGGAGCTCTACGGTGCTGGGCAGTGAGCACAGGGCCCACTACAGGACGTCGGGCCCTCAGGCCATCTTCATGAAGTCTGTTCCTGATTGTTTGGGTAGAGACATTCACACCAGTGGCCCTCTGGAGGTCATTCTGTAGGGCACGAGCAGTGCTCAGCCTGTTCCGCCTTGCACAAAGGAGCAGGTATCGGTCCTGCTGATGGGTTGTGGACCTTCTACGGCCCTGTCCAGCTCTCCGAGAATAACCGCCAGTCTCCTGAAATCTCCTCCATGTTCTGGAGATTGTGCTGGGAGACACATTAAACCTTCTTGCTGCAGCACGTGTGGATGTGCCATCCTGGAGAAGTTGGACAACCTGTGCAACTTCTGTAGGGTTAAGGAATCGCCTCATGCTGCCAGTAGAGATAATTACTCAAGCCAAAACTAGCACGAGTGGAAAACCAGCCAAAAAAGATCAAGAGGGAGAAACTTGAAATGACCTCCACATGTTAAACCAGTCCTGTTTTGAGGGTTTTGTAATTGTTGCCACTTTAGTGCACCTGTCGTTAAGTCCATGAACACCAATACAGCTGAAAGTGATTAACAATGCCCTCAGCTGCTTAATCAACCAGAAAATTATCAGACAGGTTTCATTGATTTCATGCCAGGCCCAATAAAAAAAGTGTTCCTTTAAGTTTTGTGAGCAGTGCATTTCCTGAGCCTTGCAGCAAAAACTGCACCACAGACTTCAGCTTTAACAGCGTTCCCTTTTTGGTCCAGGGGCGTTAGCTTGGCCTTGGACTCCACTAACCGAATGTCTATTCCTTCATCTGTTTTCCACCTAAGGTACAAAACAGCTCCATATGATTTATCACTTCCATCAGAAAAGGTGATCGCCCAAGGTGATCCTCTCCAACCTGGTGGTGTAAAGCTCCTTTGGAATTTGATTTATCCTAGTTGTGTATACTCCTGAAATAGTGTGATAGCTTCCTCTCTGAAGGTCTTTAGAGAGAGGTTTGTCCCAGGTACTCTGAACCACATGTCCACCCTTTGACTCCTGGAAGGCCTTTCTAACAAGGATAGCACACTTCTGCTTAATTGGACTTACCAGTCCATGAGGATCATAAAGTCCAGCCATGTGGCTCAGTAGCTCACGTCTTGTCAAGGGGTCAGGTGTCTTTGACCTCACGTCCTCAACTGAGAGATTCTGCCCCGTCCTCATCTTCCCTTTTCTATTTGAGAAGTTAACTGAAGACATGATGTAGAGCTTGTCTTCATCTGCAGAATATCCGATGCCCAAGGCCTTGTTGTCTTCGTCGACTTCCCTTTCCCCAATGCAATCTTTGCTGTTGAGGTGGGCATTTCACCTCCTCTCCTCCCACTTTGCCCTGACAGGACCCATAGTTTTAGGTGAAGTCCACCAGCTTTCAGGATTATCTCAACTTCTTGGGTGATTTTATCAAGTTTATTAGCATCATTATGGGATGTTAGAATGTCATCCACGTAAGTGTCCTCCTTCAGTACTCTGCGTGCTTCCTCCAGATGAGAAAGCAGCGTCCCAAAACGAGCACTGGGACAGCGACATGTTAAAGATCTCTGTGAAGACCTCAGCCAGTTCCACTGCACAATCACATAGCACCCTTCCTGGAGTGCCATCTGGACCAGCTGCTTTCCTTGAGTTAACACCTCTGAGTGTACGCTGTACCTAAGCGGTCTGCAGAATGAGCACCTGGCTATTGCTTTTTGGTGCTGCAGCTGGAGTCATTGTTCCAGCAGTTGTCACCTCATTGCGGCCAAAGAAGCTGTTGAGCTCTTCAGCCAGTCTGGCATTGTTGTTGGATGGTGAGTTGGTGCTAGTCTGATTTGTGATGTGCCGTATCCCTTGCCATGCACGTCGTGGGTCTGAGTTGTCAAAGTGGCTCTCGATCCTCCTCCTGTAAACCATCTTGGCCTCTCTGATGTCCCACATCAGCTCTGACCTGGCAGCGCTGTATTGTTGTCCATCACCAGACCTGAAAGCTTTGTTACAGGCCTTGAGCAGGAACCTGATGTCTTTGGTCATCCATGGCTTGCTGTTGGGGAAGGTGCGGATTTTCTTTGTTGTTGTAACAGTATCCATGCAATGTTATATGTTATGCTGGGCTTACACCTAAGGATTTTCACGGTCTCTGTCAAGTTGCTTTCCAACCCCACTTGAAAGGGGCTCATCTAAAGGAGAATATAGGCAGGATTCCACTCAGGACTTCATAACTTCACTTTCATTTTCCTTTATTTCTTTCTTTTAAATAGGGGTCATACGGTGAAGCATGGAGCAAGGCAAAGCCTACGAGCAGGTGAAAAACCTGAACAAAACACAATATGTATACTAAGAAACTGATATATAAATATATAAATATTCCACCACCACAATTGTATATTTACAAACATTCAAACAACAAACACCCCCTTTGCAGTAAATTTATACATGATTTAACATGAGTACGCATGATTAATTATTTTGGACCGAATCTCATTTAATTCATAAAATAAGATGACCACGTTTAAAATCATGATCTCAATTAAGGTTAAATGCAAGCAACTAGCAGAAGCAACTAGCAAACCCATCAAGCATAAACATCAAGTTAATCATGAGAAACATTTCTGATGCGCACCCGACTATCCGGGCCTGCTCTGAGCGGCGCTAAACAAACACGCGTCAGCCGATCGGCACCACAGGTAACGTGTTTCAATTATATGTCTCTTACCGGCTGCCTCCCCTGTCTTTAGATGAGTTACATCGCCATTCCCTTGGAAGATCACCGCGTTGGTGCTTCCTCGGCTTTCTCAAAGAGCTGTAGCAAGATTTCCGTCCCTGGCGCGTCCTACATAAAACTTTTCCGGTGATGCGTGATGACGCGCGGAAATGCGTCCGCGAGTGTCAATCAGTTCCAGCTGTTTTCCACAACCTACCACTACGTGCTTATTCATTCATTTAGTTTATTTTTATTCTGTTTTCTCAATTTTCATGTTTATTATTATTTTTATTTTCTCTATTTTTATTATTTTAATGTCCATCTAAATCAGAACTCTGTATAAACCATAATTTGACCGCACACCTCCCACTCGATATTCACGTAGGATAAGAATATCGCAACTTATGAAAGGTCAAACCACCTTATTGTTGGTCCTCAACAGGCAATAAGACAACTAAACGTCTGACGTCTCTGTGCAAAATAACTGTCTTACTCTTACCTCCACCGAGACCTGAAGGGTCTATCTGAGTGTGGGGTTTATCAACTTGAGCCCCAAGCGCACAGCAACTTGGGGCAACTTTCACATTGACATCCCTCACCACACCTTTGCTGTTGGGGTTGGCACCAACTACTCTACCTAACCTAAATTGTCCTCTCAAAGCGTTTTGGTCACATAACCACACAACATCGCCAACTGCAACGTTCCTTTGTGCAGTGTGCCATTTGCTTCGGATAAATAAGTTAGGACCAGCAAGCTGGCTCCATTCTCTCCAGAACTTGTCCACTTCAGCCTGGATGGCTCTGAGTCTTTTGAAGGGGTAACAGGTAAAGTCAAACATCCCCGAATCCCCTCGATGAGATGCTCGTCCAAGCAGAAGGGTGTTTGGCGTGATGTAGTGAATGCAGTCTTCACGGTTCTGAGTCCTGGCATCAATTGGCCGCTCATTTGCCAAGTTGGCTGCCGTGTAGAGGGCTGTTTGAAACTCACTGTAACTTAGTGAGGATTCTTTCCCGAGATTCCGCAGCGCTCTTTTCAGTACACGCACAGCAGCTTCAGCAGCGCCATTTCTGTGCGGAGAGTCTGCTGGATGAAGCTTCCACACCCATTCAGTTCCATTCCTGGCAGAAAGGTCTTCCAAGTCTGTTTTGTCTTGATCGTCGAGAAACCTGTACATCTCCTTCAAAACTGGCTTGGCTCCAATGAATTTGGTGCCGGGATCTGACCAGATCTACCGTGGATGTCCTCTGATGGCGGTGAATCTCTGGAAAGCTGTTAGGAACCCTTCTGCAGACAGGTCGTTTGCGATATCAGCGTAGATGGCTCTGCTGGCCATGCAGCAAAACATAATTCCCCAAACTTTCTTTGTCACTCTTTTCTTAATGTCGTCTTTCACTTGGTAAGGGCCAAATAGATCTACAGACGTAAACTTAAAGGGAGGAGCAGGTTCCGTCCTTTCAGGTGGCAAGCAATCCATGACTTGTTGACACTTCCTTGCCTTAACTTTCTTGCAGGTCAAACAGTTGTCAACGATTCTCTTGGCAATCCTTCTCCCTTTTATGACCCAAGCTTTGGACCTCATCCTCAGTAAGGTTCCCGCCACTCCTTCGTGGTTTTGATTATGGGCATCATGAGCTAATAAGGTGGAAACCCAGGCATCGTAAGGCAGGACAGGAACGCTGACTTGGTCTTTCTCATAGGTCTGCATTCGGCCACCGCAAACCAATAACCCTGTGTCCTTATAGACCACCAACCTATCTCGTGTGGTGGTGGGAATAACTAGGTCCATTTGTGCCGCGAGGAAGATGTCCCTAAGGGCATTTTCTCTTTCTTCAGTTGTTATTACACCTGTCAGTGGAACTGCCTCCCACTGTGGTTTATCCATTGCTTTATGATGTCTTCCGAACCACTTTGCTGCTCTCCAACAAATGCCTTTTTCTGCAATGTATTGATGTTCTCTTTGGCAGTGGTAGCGAGTTCATTGGCTGACTTAAAAGGCCACTCCTCTTCTGGCAGGCTCAGGAATTTTGGCCCATTTTGCCACTCTGAGTCCTCGCTGAGATCTTTAGCTCCACTACCTCTTGTGATAATATCAGCAATATTTAAAGGACCAGGAATCCAGTGCCAGTCCTTAACATTTGTGCTGCTTTGAATCTCTCCAATCCTGTTAGCAAAAAACTGTCTCTCTGGATTGCTCCCAGGATGGTTTGGCTGTCAAGGAAGTGACGCCATTTTTTAACTCCAATAAGGCCTTGGTCTTCGAAGTACCTTTTCAGGCGGGATGCGAAAACGGCCCCACACAATTCCGACTTTACTGCGTCACCTTTGTGCTCTATCGGAGTCAATTTCGCCTTAGATTCCACCAACCTGATCGCAGGTCCCTGCTCAGTTTCCCATCTCAGGTACATCACTGCCCCATAGACATGCTCGCTCCCATCACAATATGTAATGGCTGAGGGTTTGCCGGTGAAGCCTGTGGGAGTCAGTGACCTGTGGAACTTGATTTTCGCCAGCGCGGCATATTCCTCGAAGAGCGTAATCGCCTCATCTCGAAGGTTGTCTGAAAGTGCTGTATCCCATGTTTCCCCTACTGAATATCCTAGTCCTTTTGTCTCTTGGAATGCCTTCCGCACAAGAATAGCTCCCATCTGCTTGACTGGTGTTCCTAGACCAACTGGATCATACAATCCTGACACCTGGCTGAGTAGTTCTCTTCTCGTCAGAGGATTTGGTGTTGAGGCTTTTATTTGATCTTGTTGGAGATGTTGTCCAAGTCGTATATTCCTCTTCTTTTTTGAAAAGTTGATCACGGTCATGATTTGAACCTTGTCCTCTTCTACTTTATACCTCAGACCCAGTGCTTTGTTGTCACCTTTTTGGATCTGGTTTGGTAAGATCATAGACGTTGCTTCCCTTTCTTCCAGCTCATTTCTATCTACTTGCCTCCCACTTTGGCCAGAAAAGACCCACGGTTTGAGCTCAAACCCTCAATTTCTCAGGATTTGGTCTATGTTTTCTGTTATAGTCTTTAGCTGGATAAGACTGTTATGCGAGGTGAGTATGTCGTCAACATATGCAGCATTTTGTATAACATCCCGTTCTTCTTTGAGGTGTGCAAAAGCAGGAAGATTGGCCGTTTCACGCATTGCAAGTTGCGCAATGCATCCAGCAGGTTTATCTCCCATATTAACCCTGGTGATTGCATACTCCTCCAGCTCGTCCTCGTCTGAATCCCTCCAAAGGAATCTGTGCAAGTGCATTTCTTCCTGCTCCAACCAAACCGAGTTGTACATTTTTTTCACATCTCCTAGTGCAGCGTACCCTCCACAACGGAATCTGAGGAGGACTGCACGGATTTGATTAAGGACATCAGGACCCTTCATTAACAGGTCATTCAAGCTGACTCCCTTGAACCTTTGACTACTGTTCCATACGAGCCTTATTGGGGTAGTTGTTGAGTGTGGGTTTGGTGCAACAAGGTGACTAATATACCACACCAGTCCAGTCCATTCACTGATCATTTCCTCCAACAGTTTCAACTTTTCGTTCCACCATGTCATGTACCTGGGCGGCATAAGCGCTTTTCAGCTCAGGTTCTTTGCTTAATTGTTTTTCAGTTTTAAGAAAAGTGGCTTCAATAGCTCCTCGGTTGTTTGGCAGGGAAGCTGGATCTTCCACCCATGGGTATCTGGCATGCCAGTGAGGTTCACTGCTGTGATCATCCCCTTCAATGTAGGTAAGTCCCTCTTTGACCACTTGAAGTTCTCTTTCCTCTGCGAGTGACATGTCCTTCCCACCTGGCTGACAGTTTCCGCAGCGGCATCCCCCACACTTAGGATTGCATGCTGCACCAATGCTATCCCATCTCCACCATTTGAGGAACTCACGGGTTGTGGTTGCAGTGTTTGCTTCCTGCAGATTCATCACTGCGCACATTTTCCTGGGAGACTTTTGGATACTTCCACCAATCGCCTCTTCATATCTGAGGGCGGCAGCTCTCATGGACCTTGCAAAGTGAGTCTCTGACCTGTAAGCAGAAACGGTCAATTCTTCAAAAAGCTCTGGGTGGGTTCCCCCAACTGTTTTCCCAAGAGGACCATCCCACAGTACAAGATCTCCAACCGCTTGACTTCTTTGTGGTACTAGTCGTCCCTCTCTGTGACTTATGAGAAGGTGGATTTCTTTTGGTCTCTCAAGTTCATCAAGTTGTGCATCTGGGAAATACTTTTGTAACCGCTTTGCTGTTACATGGTTCTGGACATCTGCGATGGCCTCCAGTCCATAGCAGATCAATTGGTGAGATCTCAAAGTTCCTTTTGGGGTCTTCACTCTGATCTTTAAAAGATACCTTTTGGTTTCGACCTGGACTTTCATCCCCCCAACTCCATGAACAATGAGCTTAATCTCTTCACTTCTGAGTTTCAGTTTATATGCCGCTTTATGGGTAATATAGTTCGTGTCAGAAGCCAAGTCAATCAATGCACCAATCCACTGTCCATCATTGGCAGTGACCTTCAGTAGCATCATGATGACTGGTGATTCTTGTAGTCCATGCTCTCCCAATAATCCTCCACACTTAATAGTGTTCAGGGTCTTGGTGGCTGTGTTTGAGAATACATTTTTGCATTGTTTTGCCAGTTCTGGGGGTAGTTTGCTGAAGAATTCCTCTTGTTCCTCAGTGTAACTATTTCTATCCTTGAATTTGTCGAGATGTGGTTTGCCCTTCCTTGGGCTCACTTCACTCTCTTTGCTCGAGGTGTTAGGGCAGAGATAAAAGTGATGTGAGGGCACGTTACTTGCTTTGCAATTCGGATCCTTGCACAAATAGGTAGGTTTGCAGAATTAATCATCATTATGCACCTCCAAGCATTTATTGCATGCCCCAAGCTTTCTGACTGCAGCCCTCTTCTCTTCGGTCCTGAGACCTCGGAACTGTTTGCAGAAATAGAGTTTTCTTTTATGCTTCTGATCTCCACAGACAACACATGCCGCTGGTTCTTGTTTAGTGGATCTGGTCCTAGTGTGTCTAAACTCAGACTTGATTTCTTTTCTATCTGATTCATCATCCCAGAGTTGATCGAGTGGTTCGTAAAGAATTTCTTGATCTTTGAGGAAAGCCAACAGACTATCAAAGCGGTTTTCTGGGTTTACAGCATTCTCCTTTTTGGCTACATGCATCAACCATTCCTTTTTAAGTACTGTAGGAAGTTTGCTCTCAATCGACTTGGTTATCAATGGTTTTTTTATTGCTCCCACATCACCGATGTCACTTAGATCATGAAGAGCTTTTTCCACTGCTTGGATCAGTTCGATGATTTTCCTTGGATGATGGTTTTTAACATTTGGGATTATCTGAAGTTCTTCCACTATTTCAATGGCTATGGCAGTTCGGTTGCCAAATCGGTTTTCCAGACCTCGGAAGATTTCTTCCGCACTGTAGTAAGTGTCTAGATGAAGACTTCTTGTTACCTTTTCCTCGAGGCTATCCAATAACTGGAACTTCTTCACCTCTTTGGAACCAGAGGGTTCCTCTTGCTTCTGAAGTGCTTCCCACTCCTTTTTCCACCTGTAGAAGTCTCGCCTATTCCCTCCATATTTAGGCAGAGACATTGGCTTCAACTTGACGACAGGTGTCATTACATTTATGGGTGAGGTAGCTCCTTGTTTCTCTGAGTCCTTTCTGCTTTTTATCTCAATGAATTCGGAATTGGTGCTTCCTTGGCTTTCTCAAAGAGCTGTAGCAAGATTTCTGTCCCTGGCGCGTCATACATAAAACTTTTCCGGTGATGCGCGATGACGCGCGGAGATGCGTCCGCGAGTGTCGATCAGTTCTAGCTGTTTTCCACAACCTACCACTACGTGCTTATTCATTCATTTAGTTTATTTTTATTCTGTTTTCTCAATTTTCATGTTTATTATTATTTTTATTTTCTCTATTTTTATTATTTTAATGTCCATCTAAATCAGAACTCTGTATAAACCATAATTTGAACGCACAGTCTCAGACTAAAAACGGTAGTCTTTAGGAATCTCATTGGAGTCTGCGCGCTCCCGTCGTCTCCATCGTTAAATGCAATGTGATAATCTGCTGTCGGCGACCCGATTTATGCCAGTCTTTCTCTAGTCTTTCACTTCCATCATACTAGATATTGTCTCTAGTTGTAGTGACATACAACAATCAACAACCAATAAAATACGTTCTCACAGCGGAACCAGGAAGCTCCGTCAGTCATAACAACACAAACATGTCTACAGACGTTGAAATAAGAGCTCCAAGCCGGCGAAAGTGGACCGTGGAGAGAGAGGAGCGCTTGGTCGAGCTAAGGGCAGAGCAGCCGTGTCTTTTTGACATAAACTGCCATTCATACCACAACAGAGTGGAGAACGGAAAGAAGTGCCCATATTCTATCAGTCAGCTTTGACCTGAACTTCTTGTCCCAGACTTGTTTAAAAATCTTTATAATGACCAAAAACCCCAATTTACAATTAATTCAATACAAAATTCTGCACAGAGTACATTATACAGGTCATCAGATGTTCAGAATGGGGTTTGCGCCGTCTGACACCTGTACACACTGCACGGACCACACTCCAGATAATTATATCCATGCACTGTGGTCTTGCCCACCGGTTCAGGGATTCTGGTGCAGAGTATGTGAAGACCTGTCAAAGTGTCTGAAATGTGATATTCAACTCAATTCAGTTTATTTATATAGCGCCAAATCACGACAAGAGTCGTCTCAAGGCACTTCACAAAGTAAACATTCCAATACAGTTCAGTTCATTAAGCCAATCAGTAAAAAGGTTTCCTATATAAGGAACCCAGCAGATTGCATCAAGACACTGACTGTGACATCCCCCTCACTGTTCTTGCTGGGAAACCTGGACGACACCCGCATAGAAACTAACTCGGTTCACATGGTTCTGACTGCCATATGTATCGCTAAGAAAGTGATCCTCATAAACTGGAAAAATAAATATAATCTTTGCATTAACCAGTATAGAAATCTTTTGTTAGACCATATTACACTTGAGACAGCCTCTGCCTCCACATCAAATCAATCTCTCTGGGCTCCTTTGATCGGTTCCATCACATAGTGATGATGAGGGGTCATTGACTTTGTCCTGAAGGATGCTGTGGTTGAGTGGGGGAGGATCTGAGTCTGGAGCATCCTAAGGTTCCCTAGGAGTGGGTTCATTGGGGGGTCTGGTGCTGGGGGGCTGCCGCCCCATTCTGGGGGTGCTTGGGTGACCTTGGGGGGTGTCCAGCTGGCGGCCGTGTGTGGGGCCTTGGGAGGTCTTGACGGGGGTCACAGGCCGCTGCCTGATAGCCATATCACTCTTGGGTGGCTCTAGGTGAGGGCCGGTGGCCTGGGGTCTGGGGGCGCTCATCCCTGGTCGGGGGTCTGGGCTGGGCCTGGGGAGACTGGGTCCTGGCTTGCATGCTGCCGGGGGCATGGGCAGAGCCTGGCACTAACTCAGGGGCCTCAGGTGGACCTTGGTATCTCCTCAAATGGCAGGAACACTTCCATTCCATTGTGGGGGAGGGGGATCTCCGGGAGGGGGAGGACTCAACTCTGCCTGGATGTCTAATGTCTTGTGTAGTCTGGATGTTGATCAAATGGGAGGGTGGGAGTAGATATTCTGCTGGGGTGGGGCTGAGTTGGCAACATCGGGCTCCGTGGGGCTCTCTGACGCTGCTGCGGTGGGCCCTGACCAGATGGGCTGGGGTCTCTTTGCCCTGGGTGCTGTCTGGGAACGGGGGTGCCTATTGGGGTCAGAGGGGGAGTGGGCTCCCTGGGAGGGCTTAGGCCCCCCAGTCTTTCCTCCCCATCCTCAGACATTTCCCTCCTCCTGCTCCATCACATCACCACATACACATAGGGCCTTGGGGTAAGGGCTAGTTCTGTGGGTCCGGGTATGATTCCCATCGCCGCAGTCCCGTGGCGGCCTGTGCTCCAATTTTAATTTGCATATTAAACACTTCCATCAATGACATTTCATGCAGATTCAGAATTAGGGCCTTGGAGGGGGGCACACACTCGACGGCACCTGTAGAGGGGGATCACTCAGCCTCTCCGCGGGTGCCGGTGCCCACTTCCAATTTTAAACTGCACCTAGACACCGACGGTTCTGGGGGGGAATGGGGTTGTGTGCTGACACCAGATGGTGTAGGCCGGATGATGTTGGCGCTGCCCCATCCCCCCCAACCGCAAAATGCACTCTAACAACACGCATGAACACCACATTAGAGCAGGCGGAGGGAGACTAGGGGTCTTCCCACACCACTGTTCTCGGTTCGCTGCCCGGGGGTGGAGACTAGGAGTGGGAGCTGGCTGTCTGGTCGGGGTCTGGGGTGGTGGGTCACTTTGTTCTGCGCTGGGCGGGGTTGCCTGCTCATCATCACCCCAGTTAGAACAGGACCATCTCTGAGTCCGGTAGTGGTTGTGCCCTGTGTGCAGCTGTATCAGACCAGAGTGTGTAGGGTGTGTATGGGGAGTGTGAGTGGGCCTCGTGGCCAAGGAACCAAGGCAAAGGTCAACGCCCTTATCTGCAAAAGCCACGAAACTGGAAATGGGAGGCCAAGGAGCACGGAGTAGGAGGAAACGAGAAAAAATGAAGTTTGAAGAAACAGAAAGGAGATTAAAAAGGGAACTGAAAAATAAAAAGAGAAAAAATAAAGAAACAAAAAAATGATGATGTTACTTCCTGATATATTAACCTGTATTCAACCCTTGTAACACATGTATAACCTTTGTGACAAGTGTATAACTGTATGTGATCTGTTTGACCTGCTGGAAAGAGTTTAGTAGGATAAGGGTCATTACTGACGGCCCGGAAGCTAGACTAAATAAGGTTACAGGATATTCTGTAAAAGGACAAAAGGGCAGTGTTGTTTTTATGAACTCTGAGTGGTCTAAATGGTGATGAATATGAATGAAGGATGCAGCTGATTGGAGCCTGTGGGGAACAACTTGGAGGTGTCAACAAAATTCCAGGTATAAAAGATGCTGTCACTACCGTGTGAGCGGGCTCGCTACATGTGAACCCCCTGCCAGTTCGTTAGGACTGGTTACAATTCTGAGACCCTACTGTAAGCTGAGAGCCTTTAGACCTGGCCCGGCTGAATGGGACTCCGAGGATTAGCTTAGAAAAACTTTACTCAAGCTGCAAAGGGCGGAGGTGACTTTTATGGGACTGAGTGCCCAGAGCACCGTACAGATGCCGTTTTACCCTCCGGGGAAGAGCATCAGAAAAAAACAAAGAATGCCCCAAGCTTGAGTGCGAACAAACATATCTTTCTCTCGGAAAAAAAAAAAAAAAGGAAAAGAAAAGAGAAAAGGAGAGAAAACATACATCAGAGAATGCGGTTAGGCATATCTCTGGACTTCCTGACTAAAGAGCGGCTCAAGGGTCTGCTGCTCCCATGAAAAACTAAAAGTGGCTACAGGTCTGGCCGCTGTCAGTTGAACAATAAACCAATTTCTTACAGCCTTCCAGGTGTTCTCTCATCGGGCTCCATCTGCTGCTGTGTCNTAGGCAGGATTCCACTCAGGACTTCATAACTTCACTTTCATTTTCCTTTATTTCTTTCTTTTAAATAGGGGTCATACGGTGAAGCATGGAGCAAGGCAAAGCCTACGAGCAGGTGAAAAACCTGAACAAAACACAATATGTATACTAAGAAACTGATATATAAATATATAAATATTCCACCACCACAATTGTATATTTACAAACATTCAAACAACAAACACCCCCTTTGCAGTAAATTTATACATGATTTAACATGAGTACGCATGATTAATTATTTTGGACCGAATCTCATTTAATTCATAAAATAAGATGACCACGTTTAAAATCATGATCTCAATTAAGGTTAAATGCAAGCAACTAGCAGAAGCAACTAGCAAACCCATCAAGCATAAACATCAAGTTAATCATGAGAAACATTTCTGATGCGCACCCGACTATCCGGGCCTGCTCTGAGCGGCGCTAAACAAACACGCGTCAGCCGATCGGCACCACAGGTAACGTGTTTCAATTATATGTCTCTTACCGGCTGCCTCCCCTGTCTTTAGATGAGTTACATCGCCATTCCCTTGGAAGATCACCGCGTTGGTGCTTCCTCGGCTTTCTCAAAGAGCTGTAGCAAGATTTCCGTCCCTGGCGCGTCCTACATAAAACTTTTCCGGTGATGCGTGATGACGCGCGGAAATGCGTCCGCGAGTGTCAATCAGTTCCAGCTGTTTTCCACAACCTACCACTACGTGCTTATTCATTCATTTAGTTTATTTTTATTCTGTTTTCTCAATTTTCATGTTTATTATTATTTTTATTTTCTCTATTTTTATTATTTTAATGTCCATCTAAATCAGAACTCTGTATAAACCATAATTTGACCGCACACCTCCCACTCGATATTCACGTAGGATAAGAATATCGCAACTTATGAAAGGTCAAACCACCTTATTGTTGGTCCTCAACAGGCAATAAGACAACTAAACGTCTGACGTCTCTGTGCAAAATAACTGTCTTACTCTTACCTCCACCGAGACCTGAAGGGTCTATCTGAGTGTGGGGTTTATCAACTTGAGCCCCAAGCGCACAGCAACTTGGGGCAACTTTCACATTGACATCCCTCACCACACCTTTGCTGTTGGGGTTGGCACCAACTACTCTACCTAACCTAAATTGTCCTCTCAAAGCGTTTTGGTCACATAACCACACAACATCGCCAACTGCAACGTTCCTTTGTGCAGTGTGCCATTTGCTTCGGATAAATAAGTTAGGACCAGCAAGCTGGCTCCATTCTCTCCAGAACTTGTCCACTTCAGCCTGGATGGCTCTGAGTCTTTTGAAGGGGTAACAGGTAAAGTCAAACATCCCCGAATCCCCTCGATGAGATGCTCGTCCAAGCAGAAGGGTGTTTGGCGTGATGTAGTGAATGCAGTCTTCACGGCTCTGAGTCCTGGCATCAATTGGCCGCTCATTTGCCAAGTTGGCTGCCGTGTAGAGGGCTGTTTGAAACTCACTGTAACTTAGTGAGGATTCTTTCCCGAGATTCTGCAGCGCTCTTTTCAGTACACGCACAGCAGCTTCAGCAGCGCCATTTCTGTGCGGAGAGTCTGCTGGATGAAGCTTCCACACCCATTCAGTTCCATTCCTGGCAGAAAGGTCTTCCAAGCCTGTTTTGTCTTGATCGTCGAGAAACCTGTACATCTCCTTCAAAACTGGCTTGGCTCCAATGAATTTGGTGCCGGGATCTGACCAGATCTACCGTGGATGTCCTCTGATGGCGGTGAATCTCTGGAAAGCTGTTAGGAACCCTTCTGCAGACAGGTCGTTTGCGATATCAGCGTAGATGGCTCTGCTGGCCATGCAGCAAAACATAATTCCCCAAACTTTCTTTGTCACTCTTTTCTTAATGTCGTCTTTCACTTGGTAAGGGCCAAATAGATCTACAGACGTAAACTTAAAGGGAGGAGCAGGTTCCGTCCTTTCAGGTGGCAAGCAATCCATGACTTGTTGACACTTCCTTGCCTTAACTTTCTTGCAGGTCAAACAGTTGTCAACGATTCTCTTGGCAATCCTTCTCCCTTTTATGACCCAAGCTTTGGACCTCATCCTCAGTAAGGTTCCCGCCACTCCTTCGTGGTTTTGATTATGGGCATCATGAGCTAATAAGGTGGAAACCCAGGCATCGTAAGGCAGGACAGGAACGCTGACTTGGTCTTTCTCATAGGTCTGCATTCGGCCACCGCAAACCAATAACCCTGTGTCCTTATAGACCACCAACCTATCTCGTGTGGTGGTGGGAATAACTAGGTCCATTTGTGCCGCGAGGAAGATGTCCCTAAGGGCATTTTCTCTTTCTTCAGTTGTTATTACACCTGTCAGTGGAACTGCCTCCCACTGTGGTTTATCCATTGCTTTATGATGTCTTCCGAACCACTTTGCTGCTCTCCAACAAATGCCTTTTTCTGCAATGTATTGATGTTCTCTTTGGCAGTGGTAGCGAGTTCATTGGCTGACTTAAAAGGCCACTCCTCTTCTGGCAGGCTCAGGAATTTTGGCCCATTTTGCCACTCTGAGTCCTCGCTGAGATCTTTAGCTCCACTACCTCTTGTGATAATATCAGCAATATTTAAAGGACCAGGAATCCAGTGCCAGTCCTTAACATTTGTGCTGCTTTGAATCTCTCCAATCCTGTTAGCAAAAAACTGTCTCTCTGGATTGCTCCCAGGATGGTTTGGCTGTCAAGGAAGTGACGCCATTTTTTAACTCCAATAAGGCCTTGGTCTTCGAAGTACCTTTTCAGGCGGGATGCGAAAACGGCCCCACACAATTCCGACTTTACTGCGTCACCTTTGTGCTCTATCGGAGTCAATTTCGCCTTAGATTCCACCAACCTGATCGCAGGTCCCTGCTCAGTTTCCCATCTCAGGTACATCACTGCCCCATAGACATGCTCGCTCCCATCACAATATGTAATGGCTGAGGGTTTGCCGGTGAAGCCTGTGGGAGTCAGTGACCTGTGGAACTTGATTTTCGCCAGCGCGGCATATTCCTCGAAGAGCGTAATCGCCTCATCTCGAAGGTTGTCTGAAAGTGCTGTATCCCATGTTTCCCCTACTGAATATCCTAGTCCTTTTGTCTCTTGGAATGCCTTCCGCACAAGAATAGCTCCCATCTGCTTGACTGGTGTTCCTAGACCAACTGGATCATACAATCCTGACACCTGGCTGAGTAGTTCTCTTCTCGTCAGAGGATTTGGTGTTGAGGCTTTTATTTGATCTTGTTGGAGATGTTGTCCAAGTCGTATATTCCTCTTCTTTTTTGAAAAGTTGATCACGGTCATGATTTGAACCTTGTCCTCTTCTACTTTATACCTCAGACCCAGTGCTTTGTTGTCACCTTTTTGGATCTGGTTTGGTAAGATCATAGACGTTGCTTCCCTTTCTTCCAGCTCATTTCTATCTACTTGCCTCCCACTTTGGCCAGAAAAGACCCACGGTTTGAGCTCAAACCCTCAATTTCTCAGGATTTGGTCTATGTTTTCTGTTATAGTCTTTAGCTGGATAAGACTGTTATGCGAGGTGAGTATGTCGTCAACATATGCAGCATTTTGTATAACATCCCGTTCTTCTTTGAGGTGTGCAAAAGCAGGAAGATTGGCCGTTTCACGCATTGCAAGTTGCGCAATGCATCCAGCAGGTTTATCTCCCATATTAACCCTGGTGATTGCATACTCCTCCAGCTCGTCCTCGTCTGAATCCCTCCAAAGGAATCTGTGCAAGTGCATTTCTTCCTGCTCCAACCAAACCGAGTTGTACATTTTTTTCACATCTCCTAGTGCAGCGTACCCTCCACAACGGAATCTGAGGAGGACTGCACGGATTTGATTAAGGACATCAGGACCCTTCATTAACAGGTCATTCAAGCTGACTCCCTTGAACCTTTGACTACTGTTCCATACGAGCCTTATTGGGGTAGTTGTTGAGTGTGGGTTTGGTGCAACAAGGTGACTAATATACCACACCAGTCCAGTCCATTCACTGATCATTTCCTCCAACAGTTTCAACTTTTCGTTCCACCATGTCATGTACCTGGGCGGCATAAGCGCTTTTCAGCTCAGGTTCTTTGCTTAATTGTTTTTCAGTTTTAAGAAAAGTGGCTTCAATAGCTCCTCGGTTGTTTGGCAGGGAAGCTGGATCTTCCACCCATGGGTATCTGGCATGCCAGTGAGGTTCACTGCTGTGATCATCCCCTTCAATGTAGGTAAGTCCCTCTTTGACCACTTGAAGTTCTCTTTCCTCTGCGAGTGACATGTCCTTCCCACCTGGCTGACAGTTTCCGCAGCGGCATCCCCCACACTTAGGATTGCATGCTGCACCAATGCTATCCCATCTCCACCATTTGAGGAACTCACGGGTTGTGGTTGCAGTGTTTGCTTCCTGCAGATTCATCACTGCGCACATTTTCCTGGGAGACTTTTGGATACTTCCACCAATCGCCTCTTCATATCTGAGGGCGGCAGCTCTCATGGACCTTGCAAAGTGAGTCTCTGACCTGTAAGCAGAAACGGTCAATTCTTCAAAAAGCTCTGGGTGGGTTCCCCCAACTGTTTTCCCAAGAGGACCATCCCACAGTACAAGATCTCCAACCGCTTGACTTCTTTGTGGTACTAGTCGTCCCTCTCTGTGACTTATGAGAAGGTGGATTTCTTTTGGTCTCTCAAGTTCATCAAGTTGTGCATCTGGGAAATACTTTTGTAACCGCTTTGCTGTTACATGGTTCTGGACATCTGCGATGGCCTCCAGTCCATAGCAGATCAATTGGTGAGATCTCAAAGTTCCTTTTGGGGTCTTCACTCTGATCTTTAAAAGATACCTTTTGGTTTCGACCTGGACTTTCATCCCCCCAACTCCATGAACAATGAGCTTAATCTCTTCACTTCTGAGTTTCAGTTTATATGCCGCTTTATGGGTAATATAGTTCGTGTCAGAAGCCAAGTCAATCAATGCACCAATCCACTGTCCATCATTGGCAGTGACCTTCAGTAGCATCATGATGACTGGTGATTCTTGTAGTCCATGCTCTCCCAATAATCCTCCACACTTAATAGTGTTCAGGGTCTTGGTGGCTGTGTTTGAGAATACATTTTTGCATTGTTTTGCCAGTTCTGGGGGTAGTTTGCTGAAGAATTCCTCTTGTTCCTCAGTGTAACTATTTCTATCCTTGAATTTGTCGAGATGTGGTTTGCCCTTCCTTGGGCTCACTTCACTCTCTTTGCTCGAGGTGTTAGGGCAGAGATAAAAGTGATGTGAGGGCACGTTACTTGCTTTGCAATTCGGATCCTTGCACAAATAGGTAGGTTTGCAGAATTAATCATCATTATGCACCTCCAAGCATTTATTGCATGCCCCAAGCTTTCTGACTGCAGCCCTCTTCTCTTCGGTCCTGAGACCTCGGAACTGTTTGCAGAAATAGAGTTTTCTTTTATGCTTCTGATCTCCACAGACAACACATGCCGCTGGTTCTTGTTTAGTGGATCTGGTCCTAGTGTGTCTAAACTCAGACTTGATTTCTTTTCTATCTGATTCATCATCCCAGAGTTGATCGAGTGGTTCGTAAAGAATTTCTTGATCTTTGAGGAAAGCCAACAGACTATCAAAGCGGTTTTCTGGGTTTACAGCATTCTCCTTTTTGGCTACATGCATCAACCATTCCTTTTTAAGTACTGTAGGAAGTTTGCTCTCAATCGACTTGGTTATCAATGGTTTTTTTATTGCTCCCACATCACCGATGTCACTTAGATCATGAAGAGCTTTTTCCACTGCTTGGATCAGTTCGATGATTTTCCTTGGATGATGGTTTTTAACATTTGGGATTATCTGAAGTTCTTCCACTATTTCAATGGCTATGGCAGTTCGGTTGCCAAATCGGTTTTCCAGACCTCGGAAGATTTCTTCCGCACTGTAGTAAGTGTCTAGATGAAGACTTCTTGTTACCTTTTCCTCGAGGCTATCCAATAACTGGAACTTCTTCACCTCTTTGGAACCAGAGGGTTCCTCTTGCTTCTGAAGTGCTTCCCACTCCTTTTTCCACCTGTAGAAGTCTCGCCTATTCCCTCCATATTTAGGCAGAGACATTGGCTTCAACTTGACGACAGGTGTCATTACATTTATGGGTGAGGTAGCTCCTTGTTTCTCTGAGTCCTTTCTGCTTTTTATCTCAATGAATTCGGAATTGGTGCTTCCTTGGCTTTCTCAAAGAGCTGTAGCAAGATTTCTGTCCCTGGCGCGTCATACATAAAACTTTTCCGGTGATGCGCGATGACGCGCGGAGATGCGTCCGCGAGTGTCGATCAGTTCTAGCTGTTTTCCACAACCTACCACTACGTGCTTATTCATTCATTTAGTTTATTTTTATTCTGTTTTCTCAATTTTCATGTTTATTATTATTTTTATTTTCTCTATTTTTATTATTTTAATGTCCATCTAAATCAGAACTCTGTATAAACCATAATTTGACCGCACACCTCCCACTCGATATTCACGTAGGATAAGAATATCGCAACTTATGAAAGGTCAAACCACCTTATTGTTGGTCCTCAACAGGCAATAAGACAACTAAACGTCTGACGTCTCTGTGCAAAATAACTGTCTTACTCTTACCTCCACCGAGACCTGAAGGGTCTATCTGAGTGTGGGGTTTATCAACTTGAGCCCCAAGCGCACAGCAACTTGGGGCAACTTTCACATTGACATCCCTCACCACACCTTTGCTGTTGGGGTTGGCACCAACTACTCTACCTAACCTAAATTGTCCTCTCAAAG
>SSNS01000607.1:86865-106463 GCA_006937985.1 Aphyosemion australe
ATGTGTATAAGAGACAGGTACAGTGCATCCGGAAAGTATTCACAGCGCTTCACTGTTTCCACTTTTTTGTTTATGTTACAGCCTCATTCCAAAATAGATTAAATTCATTGTGCCCATAAAATTCAACACTCAACACCCCATAATGATAATGTGAAAAAAGTGTCTTTGAAGTTGTTGCAAATTTATTAAAGATAAAAAACTTGAGAAATCACATGTACATAAGTATTCACAGCCTTTGCTCAGTACTGTGTTGATGCACCTTTGGCAGCAATTACAGCCTCAAGTGGTTTTGAATATGATGCCACCAGCTTGCCACACCTGTCTTTGGGCAGTTTTGCCCATTCCTCTTTGCAGTACCTCTGGAGCTCCATCAGGTTGGATGGAAAGCGTCGGTGCACAGCCATTTTCAGATCTCTCCAGAGATTTTCAATGGGGTTCAGGTCTGGGCTCTGGCTGGGCCACTCAAGGACATTCACCAAGTTGTTCTGTAGCCAATCCTTCCATATTTTGGCTGTGTGCTTAGGGTCATTGTCCTGCTGAAAGGTGAACCGTCGCCCCAGTCTGAGGTCAAGAGCGCTTTGGAGCAGGCTTTCATCCAGGATGTCTCTGTACATTGCTGCAGTCATCTTTCCCTCTATCCTGACTAGTCCTCCAGTTCCTGCCGCTGAAAAACATCCCCACCTAGCCTAAATGCACTAAAACTAACTGTAGACCAAAATAATGATAATGATAATCTGAACTGCCTACAAAGAACAGGAACAAAGGAAAATGAACTGAACTAGAGGACTGAATACTCGGGGAGGAAACAGGAGACAAATGATGATGGACTGGAAAACTGAACACTAGGGGCAGAATGTAAAACATGAGGCTAAACTAGGGAAAACAGAACAGAGTACAATAAAACATGAAAATAACTGAAACTAAAAGGCTGGGAGAAAATCAATCAATCATTAACAGGGAATACTGGTGGTGGTCGGAGGGACTGGTGGCGCCAGTGCTCGGCAGCCTCGCCTCTGTCAGTGCGCCCCAGGGCAGCTGTAGCTACGTTGTAGCTCCTCCCCACCAGCGTGTGAGTGTGTGTGTGAATGGGTGGATGACTGATTGTGTTGTGAAGCGCCTTGGGGGGTTGTAGAACCCTAAGAAGGCGCTATACAAATACAGGCCATTTACCATTTACCAATAAAATAGGGAACTAAACACATAAATCTAATCTAGTTAACCGATCTGATGAAATCTACAGTGAAGGACTTGGGGCTGAGGTATGGCTAGAAAGAAACTAACTGTGGATGAATGTAAAGGCTGAATGACAACATGAATCTAAAGGGACAGGAAACACGAGGACACCTGAGAGGGGAGAAAACATGGAAAGGACTGGGAGACAAGGGACACAGGACATGACTAGTAGCATTTAACGTTATCCAACAAATATAATAATGCTAAGTTTTCTTACGATTGTTTGTCCTCCATAATATCTGAAAATAAGTGAGAAGAAAAAGAAAAACGTAGACTCTAACCCTTCCCGATAGTGCTGGTGGTGCTCTCGCATCTTTTTAGGTGGGACAACTTTTACAATCAGTGGCTACCAAAAGCTTTTTCTGCCCCGCTGTAGCTGTTTAACTTTCCACTGTCAGTTTTTTCTTTTATAAATCAGATTTTATGTTCTACATAGATGTATTTTGTTTCTGGTATTTTTCTGAAAACAAATGTGGATTTTAATTAGTTTTCCATTATCATTATTAGAACTTAATTTTGATTTATGGTTTTAGCGCTAACACAGAGCTAACTATTTCATACACAGTATTTTTATATTAGTCTTTGGAAACAGATTTTTATTGCTGCTGTTATTCTGCTTATTTTTATTTGCTGTAATGAACCTATTGTCAACCCATAATATATAAAAAGGGTTTCATAAGGTATAAGTTGAATTGCACGAAACACTTTGGTTTGACTAGGAAACACATACAGAATGCAAATATCTCTTCATGTTTTGGAATGAAAAAGCTTTTTTCTAAGTTGTTTTCTCAGACATTTTACATTCAGACTGTTCAGAAACATTCTAGAACGTACTGCAATGGTAGCATCACCAATATCATATATCTTTCTAGAGTTCATCGTGGAAGGCCAGGAGGAGCTGCAAACAGAGAACGGAAAGCCAAGGTGGCGAGTATTAGGTACAGTCCCTGGGGCGGAGAAAGACATCAAGCTCAAGCTGCGTCCCTTCTGCACCTATCGCTTCCGGGTTGTTGCTGTTAATGACGTTGGGAAAAGTAACCCCAGTGAACCCACAGAGGTCCATCACACACCATCAGCTGGTACTTGAACACATGTCCTTATTCTGCAGCACCAGGTCTTAGGAACACAACGCCTAATTACACACACATGAAAACAACACGGGTCATATGTGTCAGTACCAGGGCATTGCATGTTGTTTTTTATACAGTGGGATGTGAAAGTTTGGGCAGCCTTGTTAATCATGATTTTCCTGTATAAATCGTTGGTTGTTACGATAAAATATTCCAGTTAAATATCTCACATAGGAGACTCACACAGTGATATTTGAGAAGTAAAACCAAGTTTAGAGGATTTATTTATAATACATTTATTTAGTGTGCAATAATTGTTTAAACTAAATTAGATAGGTGCATAAATTTGGGCGCCACAAACAATAAATGAACTAAATATTTAGTAGATCCTCCTTTTGCAGAAATAACAGCCTCTAAACTCTTCCTATAGCTTCCAATGAAAGTCTGGATTCTGGTTGAAGGTCTTTTGGACCATTCTTTACTAAACATCTCTAGTTCATTCAGGTTTGATGGCTTCTGAACATGGACAGCTCTCATTAACTCACACCACAGATGTTTAATAATCTTCAGGTCTTGGGACTGAGATGGTCGTTCAGAACGTTGGACTTGTTCCTCTGCATGAATGCCTTAGTAGATGTTGAGCTGTGTTTAGGGTGGTCCTAACCCTAACCCGGTGCAGCTTCAGCTTGGTCACTGATTCCTGGACATTGGTCTCCAGAATCTGCTGATATTGAGTGAAATCCATGCGTCCCTCAACTCTAACAAGATTCCCAGTCCCTGCACTGGCCACACAGCCCCACAACATGATGGAACCACCACCATGTTTTACTGCAGGTAGCAGGTGTTTTTCTTGGAATGCTGTGTTCTTTTTCCTCCATGCATAACGCTCCTTGTTATGCCCAGATACAGTGGGTACAGAAAGTATTCAGACCCTCGTCAATTTTTCACTCTCTGTTATATTGCAGCCATTTGCTAAAATCAGTTAAAATTCATGTTTGTCCTCATTAAAGGAAAAGTTCGCTTTTTTAGACATTAAGTTTTATGTGTTCCTTCACCCACCCAGTGCTCTGTAAACTTTGACCCATTTCACACACACCCCCCTGCTCAGAGATTTTCAGGGGAGAAGTGATTCAGAAAGGTAGTTCTGGCTAGTTTCGGGGGCGCTTTATCTGCGCCGTTTAGCCTCACAAAAGGATTAGCCTCTGAAAGCATGGCTAATTTGCATCTCACAAACAAAGAGAAAAAAATTACAACGTCACATTACAACGGGACTATTTTTTGTCATTCGTATCCCTGCGCCGCTCCCCGCAGCTATAGAACGAGCTCGTGTCTGGCTGCTAATCCTGGCTGTATGAGTGAAACAACAACTTCTAAATTCACTTAAAAGTAGTTTTTCTTAAATATATCGAGCCATGGTGCGTACCTGCAGGTTCCCGGGTTGTAACAATAAGGATGTTACAGGATCACCTTTTCGGTTTGACACTTTTCCTGCTAAGAACGTTTCTCTAAGGCATCAGTGGCTTTTAGCAATCGGCTACTCCAAGGATACTCGGCTGGAACGAGTCAAAACCTTTCGTTTGTGCAGTGCACACTTCAAAGAGGATGATTACATCAGGAAAAAGTTCGGGAAAAGTGAAAGACTGTTTTTGAAGAGTTCGGCCGTACCAGAAATCTGGGTAAGTTTTGTTTTTAAAAAATTATTTATTCCGCTATGTCCACCGTATTCATGCAATCATCTTCGCATTTTAGCGCATTATTTATGCAATCATCTTTACACCGATGGTTGATCATAGACTGCAGTAGCTTTGTCAACAATCTGTGTTGATGTGTGTGTTTTGTGTAGCAAATGCAATTCTTCATCCGTGTACTCTGGCTCATAAAGATATCCTAGTAGTAAAATAAGTTTCTTCTTCATCTGATATAGTGTTAAAATGAAATTCGTCATCAGATGAGACGGAGTCTGACATGTTTTCGGCATTCGGCAGTGAAACAGCTGACATACAAAGCGCTGTTTAATATCCGCGGAGAGCGGCGCAGTGATACGAATAACAAAAACTAGTCCCGTTGTAAGGTGACGTTGTAAATTTTTTCTCTTTGTTTGTGAGATGCAAATTAGCCATGCTTTCAGAGGCTAATCCTTTTGTGAGGCTAAACGGCGCAGATAAAGCGCCCCCGAAACTAGCCAGAACTACCTTTCTGAATCACTTCTCCCCTGAAAATCTCTGAGCAGGGGGGTGTGTGTGAAATGGGTCAAAGTTTACAGAGCACTGGGTGGGTGAAGGAAGACATAAAACTTAATGTCTAAAAAAGCGAACTTTTCCTTTAATGTACACACAGCACCCCATATTGACAGAAAAACAGAATTTTAGAAATGTATGCAGATTTAATAAAAAAGAAACCTTCAGTGCAGCAGAGATGTTTTTGTAACGTTGGCCAGACCTGTGCCTTGCCACAATTCTGTCTCTGAGCTCTTCAGGCAGTTCTTTTGAACTCCTGATCTTCATTTGCTCTGACATGCATTCTGAGCTGTAAGGTCTTCTATAGACACGTGTGTAGCTTTCCTAATCAGGTCCAATCAGTAGAACCAAACACAGCTGGACTCCAGGGAAGGTGTAGGATCATCTCAAGGATGATCAGAAGAAATGGAAACACCTGAGTTAAATATATGAGCGTCACAGCAAAGGGTCTGAATACTTAGGACCATGTGATATTACAGTTTTTCTTTTAAACTTGCATAAATTACTAAAATTCTGTGTTTTTCTGTCAATATGGGGTGCTGTGTGTACATTAATGAGGACAAAAATGAATTTCATTGATTTTAGCAAATGGCTGCAATATAACAGAGTGAAAATTTGACAGGGGTCTGAATACTTTCTGTACCCACTGTAACTCAATTTTAGTTGAATACAGCATCTCCTTGTGTAAAGTGCACCACCAAATAGTTGAACGATACACAGTGACTCCATCTACAGCAAGATGATCCTGTAGGTGCTGGTCTGTGGGTTGACTCTGACTGTTCTCACCATTCCCCACTTCTGTTTATCTGAGATTATTATTGCTCTGCCACTTGGAGCCTTAACTTGAACTGTGCCTGTGGTCTTCCATTTCCTCCATGTGTTCCTAAGTGTGGAAACAGACAGCTGAAATCTCTGAGACAACTTTCTGGATCCTTCCCCTAAACCAGGGGTCCCCAATCCTGGTCCTCAAGGGCCGGTATCCAGCAGGTTTTAGTTGTAACTCTGCTTCAACACACCTGATTTCAATTAGCAAGTGATTAGCAGGCTTCAGCAGAGCTTGATGAGCTGCTGCACAGGTGATTCAACCACTGAATCAAGTGTGTTTGAGCAGAGAAACCACAAAACCTGCTGGATAGCGGCCCTCCAGGACCAGGATTGGGGACCCCTGCCCTAAACCATGATGGTGACAATTATTGCACACTTCCTGTAAATCCTATAAACTTCGTTTCACTTCTCAAATATCACTGTGTGTGTCTCCCAGATGATAGATTTAACTGAGATTTTTTTATCGTAACAACCAACAACCTATACTGTTTATATACACTGCTCACAAAAATGAAAAGAACACTTTAAAGAAATACAGATACATCAGATCTCAATACGAAGTTGGATATCTATACAAATAACGACAGGGCAATGTCTTAGGAACAAAAGGATGCCAAGTCTTTTAATGGAAATAAACGTTTTCAGCCTACAGAGGGCTCAATTGTGTAGACACCCTAAAATCAGAGTGAAATGAAGATGTGGCAGGCTAGTCCATTATTTCAAAAACTTAATTTCTGCAACTCAAAATGCTTTTCAGTACCTTGTGTGGCCCCCACGAGCTTGTGTGTATGCTTGACAACGTCGGGGCATGCTCCTAATGAGACAACGGATGGTGTCTTGTGGCATTTCCTCCCAGATCTGTGTGAGGGCATCCCTGAGCTCTTGTACAGTCTGAGGAGCAACCTGGCGCCGCCTAATGGACCGAAACATAATGTCCCACAGATGTTCTATTGGGTTTAAGTCAGGTGATCGTGAAGGCCATTCAATTGTTTCAATTCCTTCATCCTCCAGGTACTGCCTGCATACTCTTGCCACATGAGGCCGGGCATTGTCGTGCATTAGGAGAAAACCAGGACCTACTGCATCAGCGTAAGGTCTGACAAAGGGTTCAAGGATTTCATCTCGATACCTTATGGCAGTCAGAGCACCATTTCCTAGGCAGTAGAGGTCTGTGCGTCCCTCCATGGATATGCCTCCCCAGACCATCACTGACCCACCACCAAACCTGTCATGTTGAACGACGTTGCAGGCAGCATAACGTTCTCCTTGTCTTCTCCAGACTCTTTCACGTCTATCACAGGTGCTCAGGGTGAACCTGCTCTCGTCTGTAAAAAGTACAGGGCGCCAGTGGCGGACTTGCCAATTCTGGTGTTNGAGCTCTACGGTGCTGGGCAGTGAGCACAGGGCCCACTACAGGACGTCGGGCCCTCAGGCCATCTTCATGAAGTCTGTTCCTGATTGTTTGGGTAGAGACATTCACACCAGTGGCCCTCTGGAGGTCATTCTGTAGGGCACGAGCAGTGCTCAGCCTGTTCCGCCTTGCACAAAGGAGCAGGTATCGGTCCTGCTGATGGGTTGTGGACCTTCTACGGCCCTGTCCAGCTCTCCGAGAATAACCGCCAGTCTCCTGAAATCTCCTCCATGTTCTGGAGATTGTGCTGGGAGACACATTAAACCTTCTTGCTGCAGCACGTGTGGATGTGCCATCCTGGAGAAGTTGGACAACCTGTGCAACTTCTGTAGGGTTAAGGAATCGCCTCATGCTGCCAGTAGAGATAATTACTCAAGCCAAAACTAGCACGAGTGGAAAACCAGCCAAAAAAGATAAAGAGGGAGAAACTTGAAATGACCTCCACATGTTAAACCAGTCCTGTTTTGAGGGTTTTGTAATTGTTGCCACTTTAGTGCACCTGTCGTTAAGTCCATGGACACCAATACAGCTGAAAGTGATTAACAATGCCCTCAGCTGCTTAATCAACCAGAAAATTATCAGACAGGTTTCATTGATTTCATGCCAGGCCCAATAAAACAGTGTTCCTTTAATTTTTGTGAGCAGTGTATATATATATATATATATATATATATATATATATATATATATATATATATATATATATATATATATATTCATTTATAGAATACAATAGGATATAAAAGAAAATGTCTTTATTGTCTGTTAGTTGGGAAAGTTTGTAGCCTAGGAACCTAGACCAAACATTTCAGTAGCAAAGGATCGGTCTAGCCGCGCTCCATTGTTGCGTCAGCAGGTGAACCATTGACCTGAACAGTTTTGTGTCCAGCCAAACACAGCGTTCTACGTTTATTGGGCGGGCTAAGCACCACAGGTGTGATGCAGACAGACAGCAAAGTGTCATGAAATGGTGATGGTTCCAATAAGACCCAAACGCAGGTGAACAAGAACAGGAGGTAGAGTGGCAGGCAAAAGAACTGTTTCATATGAATAATGGTAGGTAGGGTGACACAACGGGAAGACAAGACAAGGATCTGACAAAGACAAGCATAAACAGATGGTTTAAATACATGAGGGTAACCAGGAATCAGGTGGGTAGGATAGAAAGTGGCAGGTGAGTCCAATATCACTTAATTAGGGGAGACTTGGGATTTTCTTTGAGAGATAAACAGACGGCGGTACTTAAGTCATTTATTTAGAAAAAGGATGTATTTGCTTCTTCTTCTTCCTCATCTGTGTATGGTGGTCTGCCCCATCGACTGATTTTAGTCAAGTTGTTCATTTCTCTGATTGGTCCTGTAATCCTGCAAAGGATTTAGTGGTGGACTTCAGAAGGAGAGTGCATTTTGTCTTCTAATTACCCTCCTTTTTTCAGACAGAATATTGCTGGGGCAATAGGTTTGAGGAACAGCTTTCTCCAAGGTTTTGAGGCTCATGAACTCTGACCTCTTCAATTTGAGCAAATCAGTTTGTTCTCTCATCTCTGGCATTTTGGTGAAGGTCACAAAATGAATCTGGACCTGAATCTGCTTGTGGTGTTTATATGATGATTGTGGCTCACTACTTTTGTCAAAGTTGTTCTTAATAGGATCTAACAAAGTGAAACAACTAACATGCTGTGAAAATAAAGCACAAATGACTTAATAAGTTGAATCAAACAATGAACAAAACTGCCATTCAACAATGATATGACATGAGTTGGGCAGACAGAGGAACCAAGTGAAGATAGCTTAATTATAACTGCAGCAAGGTTATATTAAGACTTTATCTCTTTAAATCAAGTATCTTCAATACTTTAGAACATTTGTTTTTGTTGCCTGTGTAGTTACTTTAGTTTTTAAGTGCCATTCCTCTTTTTCTATCCCAACAGTTCCTGATCAAAATCCCATTGGTGTACAGAGCAACTCGACAGACCCAGGGACCCTTCTCATCACATGGGTTGTGAGTACTTTGATTTGTGTGCATCTAGCTGCACATGCTGTCTTACGCCATCCAATTTAATCTATACCTATTATTTTTATTGTACATATCCCTTCAGAAAATGGAAAAACGCTTCCATAACAGCCAAGACTTTCAGTACAAAGTTTACTGGCGACAGGCTCTGGAGATCACTTCAAACTGGAATTCTGCCATTGCAATTTCTCCACCAATTGTAATAAACAATACTGGAACCTATACACGATTTCAAATTAAAGTTCAAGCTGTGAACAGAGATGGACCAGGGCCAGAACCAGAACTTCATATTGGACACTCCGGAGAGGACAGTGAGTTACCTTATCTTATTTCAGAATGCTTTCACACTACAGGTGCTGGTCATGAAATTAGAATATCATGACAAAGTTGATTTATTTCAGTAATTCCATCCAAAAACTGAAACTATATTAGATTCATTCATTACACACAGACTGATATATTTCACATGTTTATTAATGTTGATGATTATAACTGACAACTAATGAAAATCCCAAATTCAGTATCTCAGAAAATTAGAATATAAATTAAGACCAAAGCAAAAAAGGATTTTTAGAAATGTTGGCCAACTGAAAAGTCTGAACATGAAAGGTATGAGCATGTACAACATCAGTATTTAGTTGGGGCTCCTTTGGCCTGGATTACTAGCCTAGTGAACTAGACCAATTCTTGCTTTGCAGAGTTTGGTCTAGGCACGCTTCATTGGAACCCTCGCAGCCCAAACCACTGCTGTGTCTATCCAATCACAACTCGCTATAGTTTTGGTTGGGCCAATCACAGCGCTCTATATCATGGGCCAATCACAGAGCGGGAGTAGCCGATGACGTCAGCGCTGCGGCCGCGAACGCCGCGAACCCAAGCAACATGGCGGCAACTCGGAAAACATGTTCGTTTGAAACGGCTTTGTCATCAACATTGGATTATTTAGACTCCAACGTGCGTAAGTCTGTCTGATATACTTAGCGGCTTCTTATTTTTATCAAACAAAGTAGTGCAATGTCCCAGTACACCTGATATTCGCGTGTTTTTCATACAAAAACGACAGAAATCATTGAAGCTAGACGCTATTAAAGCCTCCCGCTTTTCCGTCGCCGTGATTACGTCATGTTGTTCGTCACTCTGATTGGTCCTAGCGCTATCCAATTGCGTGCTGACATTTTGAAAGACAACCGTAGATCCCGCCTCACGACTGAGAGCCGTCAGTGGTTCGTGGCCAGACTATATATACACATATATAGGATGGCTTGCCAGGCTACTGGATTACTGCAGCAATGGGGCGTGGCATGAAGTCCATCAGTCTGTGGCTCTGCTCAGGTGTTATGAGAGCCCATGTTGCTCTGAGAGTGGCCTTCAGCTCTTCTGAATTGTTGGCTCTGGCGTATTGCATCTTCCTCTTCACAATAGCCCTTGGGGCTAAGGTCAGGCCAGTTTGCTGGCCAATCAAGAACAGGGATACCATGGTCCTTAAACCAGGTACTGGTAGCAAAACCAGCAGAAGTGCATGGAGTGCTTCTAGGGTGTAGAAAGATTGGGAATACCTCCGGTGCTCTTCAGTTCTGGGATTCAGGTATAGCAACAAAAGAGAGGTCTGTGGCACTTAGGAGGATTAAAATACACTGCTCACAAAAATGAAAGGAACACTTTAAAGACACACATTAGATACATCAGATCTCAATATGAAGTTAGATATCTATACAAATAACGACAGGGCAATGTCTTAGGAACAAAAGGATGCCAAGTCTTTTAATGGAAATATAAGTTTTCAGCCTACAGAGGGCTCAATTGTGTAGACACCCTAAAATCAGAGTGAAATGAAGATGTGGCAGGCTAGTCCATTATTTCAAAAACTTAATTTCTGCAACTCAAAATGCTTTTCAGTATCTTGTGTGGCCCCCACGAGCTTGTGTGCATGCTTGACAACGTCGGGGCATGCTCCTAATGAGACAACGGATGGTGTCTTGTGGCATTTCCTCCCAGATCTGTGTGAGGGCATCCCTGAGCTCTTGTACAGTCTGAGGAGCAACCTGGCGCCGCCTAATGGACCCAAACATAATGTCCCACATGGGTTTAAGTCAGGGGATCGTGAAGGCCATTCAGTTGTTTCAATTCCTTCATCCTCCAGGTACTGCCTGTATACTCTTGCCACATGAGGCCGGGCATTGTTGTGCATTAGGAGAAAACCAGGACCTACTGCATCAGCGTAGGGTCTGACAAAGGGTTCAAGGATTTCATCTGGATACCTTATGGCAGTCAGAGCACCATTTCCTAGGCAGTAGAGGTCTGTGCGTCCCTCCATGGATATACCTCCCCAGACCATCACTGACCCACCACCAAACCTGTCATGTTGAACGACGTTGCAGGCAGCATAACATTCTCCTTGTCTTCTCCAGACTCTTTCACATCTATCACAGGTGCTCAGGGTGAACCTGCTCTCGCCTGTAAAAAGTACAGGGCGCCAGTGGCGGACTTGCCAATTCTGGTGTTGTTGAGCAAATGCCAGTCGAGCTCTACGGTGCTGGGCAGTGAGCACAGGGCCCACTACAGGACGTCGGGCCCTCAGGCCATCTTCATGAAGTCTGTTCCTGATTGTTTGGGTAGAGACATTCACACCAGTGGCCCTCTGGAGGTCATTCTGTAGGGCACGAGCAGTGCTCAGCCTGTTCCGCCTTGCACAAAGGAGCAGGTATCGGTCCTGCTGATGGGTTGTGGACCTTCTACGGCCCTGTCCAGCTCTCCGAGAATAACCGCCAGTCTCCTGAAATCTCCTCCATGTTCTGGAGATTGTGCTGGGAGACACATTAAATCTTCTTGCTGCAGCACGTGTGGATGTGCCATCCTGGAGAAGTTGGACAACCTGTGCAACTTCTGTAGGGTTAAGGAATGGCCTCATGCTGCCAGTAGAGATAATTACTCAAGCCAAAACTAGCACGAGTGGAAAACCAGCCAAAAAAGATCAAGAGGGAGAAACTTGAAATGACCTCCACATGTTAAACCAGTCCTGTTGGAAAATGAAATCTGCATCTCCAGACTCTGAGACCTTGATTTCCAAAGGAAATGCAACATTTACTTTCATCAGAGAACATAACTCTGGACCACTCAGCAGCAGTCCAGTCCTTTTTGTCTTTAGCCCAGGCGAGATGCTTCTGACGCTGTCTCTTGTTCAAGAGTGGCTTGACACAAGGACTGCGACAGCTGAAACCATGTCTTGTATACATCTGTGCATGGTGGTTCTTGAAGCACTGACTCCAGCTGCAGTCCACTCTTTGTGAATCTCCCCCACATCTTTGAATGAGTTTAGTTTCACAATCCTCTCCAGGGTGTGGTTATCCCTGTTGCTTGTAGACTTTTTTCTACCACATCTTGTCCTTCCCTTCACCTCTCTATTAATGTGCCTCTCTATTAACATCCAGCCTCTTTAGCAATGACCTTTTGTGTCTTGCCCTCCTGGTGCAAGGTGTCAATGGTCGTCTTTTGGACGACTGTCAACTCAGCAGTCTTCCCCATGATTGTGTAGCCTACAGAACTAGACTGAGAGACCATTTAAAGGCTTTTGCAGGTGTTTGGAGTTAATTAGCTGATTAGAGTGTGGCACCAGGGGTCTTCAATATAAAACCTTTTCACAATATTCTAATATTCTGAGATCCTGAATTTAGAACTTTAGTTGTCAGTTATAATCATCAAAATAACAGAAATAAACATTTGAAATATATCAGTCTGTGTGTGATGACTGAAACAAATATACAAGTTTCAATTTTTGAATGGAAATAGTGAAATAAATCAACTTTTTCATCATATTCTAATTTTATGACCAGCCTGTATAGAGTCAAATGTGCTCACTTCAACCAAACACTTTTCAGACTAAATAAAGAACGTGACTGTGAACATAGAAAAACATTTTGTTATTATGTCTGTGATTGGTCGTGCTAAATGACAGGCAGCTTGCTTCACTAACGGAGATGCAAACCCTTTTGTGTGCTCGAGTTGAGAATATAAAGTGGGATGGATGTAAGAGGGAATGAAACATGGGGAATGTGTGGGCTGGTAGGAAGTGCTGGGTAGGCAGCTGATGCATGAGTCTCCTGTATGTTGGGAACATGCATGCTTACCACTTTTGTCAGTTATAACAGTTAATGTAACAAACATGGCTGCCTCCATGTGTTAAAATGAATTGTTCTTCATGCGTGTGTGTGTGTGCTTGCTTTTTCTAATTTAGTTAGCATCTAGCTAGTGATTTTAGCTTTCAGGTGATGTAGCAAGCCTTGAACCTTTCAGCCAACCCAGTTCAACTAGCTAGCTCATTTTATTTGTGTCAAATAAATAAGTTAGGATTCAGCTTCTCTAACTAGTTTTTCCACTAACTCATTTGGCCTTCAGGACTATAAACATCTGGATTATACAGCTGTGCAACTTCATTGGTTTTTGTTCTAAAACTTCAAGGCATGTTTTTACAACAGCTTTGACATATTTTAAAACAGATTGAGTCAATTGGCTCCAGAGGGGTACACAGAATACAGCATGCAGGAACATATGGCAGCTTTTTCAGGTAAACATGACCTTATAAGATGGAATCAGTTGTGGTTAGTCGTTATGGTTTGGACACCTTCCTGATTTGAGCTTCAAATTTAAGATGGTGCCATGATTTGAAGGTTGAGGTGAGGACAGACAACGATACATGATGAGGATCTGACAACCGATGTCAACAAACAGAGGGCTTAAATACAACAGGGCAATCAGGGGCAGGTGTAAACAATTAGGAAGGACTACAGAGGACAAAACATGACGGTCTGGGAACAGTGTTGTTTTCGTCAACGATAACTATGACGAATTGATTTCGTTGACGCCCCTTGTTTTGGTAACGAAAACGAGACGCTGACGAGCTAAAAATAGCTCTTTGGTGACTAAAACATGACGAGACGTTCGGGAGTTTTTGTTAACGAGACGAGACGAAAACTAAGCTCAAAATGCACATTTTCGCCTGTCTCACAAAAGCTAAACGTAACAGCGCTGCTGTCTGTGTCCCAGCCGCAGCAGCAGCGGACATTCTCTCCTCTCTCCTCGGCAGACTAGCCGAGTGAACCCGAGTGAAGCTGAGTGAAGTTAGCTCCCGCGCCCACATCAGAAATCCAGCACAAACGTAGCCCTAACAATACGTGGGTGGGAAGCCAACTTCACTCAGCTCTGCTCAGCGCTTAGTGCGCAGCTGCTCATTGAGGAAGTAAATGATGAGAACTGCGAGCGACGAGTAGCCTGGCAAGCCATCCTATATATGTGTATATATAACTCTGCAAAGCAAGAATTGGTCTAGTTCACTAGGCTAAGCGACGAGGCTACTTTTAAATCTATTCGTGACATTAACACGTTTCTTATCCGTGAGCTTCCTGAAAAAGTCATGATTTTGGGCAAATAAATGAAAAAAAAATGACGATATTTAACAGGTTTAATCTGAACACGTTTCAGACGAATGTTTTAAAGTCAGTGTGTCAGGATTATTCTCTCTGCTCTATCGTTCCTAATAACGGGTTCCTGCTTTTAAAAACCAACAGAATAGTTTAATCCCATCTAAATGTTTATGAGCATCACTGTTGATGTTCAAGAGCAGAACTGGGTTATTTATATTACTTCTGTGGGTTCATGAAAACTCACAACACTGCAGGTTTATGGAAAAACATTACTGCATTTAAGTAGGTGGACTTTGCCAGAATAAACATTTATAGACACTAAATTGGCGGCCTGATGAATCAAATAATAAATTACAAACAATATTTTTATTTCTATTTAAATATTGTATAGAATATGTACGCTCCCTAAGAGTCCATTCTGTTAAGGAAATAAAATCATCAATTTCTTTTGTGAAAATCTACTGAATGATGCACTGATCTGCATCAACAAATTATATACAGTATAGTAATTATCAATAAAGTAAAAAAAATGATACCAATCTGGGGATTATTGTTTTACTGAACAAAATCTGGGGCAGCTAAGATTGTCCCATAGCCCTAAAGTAAATGAGGATGTTATGAAACTCACTCCAGTAGCTCAGAGTACGTCTCACATACAAAATCATTTATTAAAGGTTAATTTAAGACTAATACTCTGTTTCATTTTTTGTAAACCTATAAACAAAAATCTTTGTCGACTAAAACCTTTTACAATTTTAGCCGACTAAAACTGACTAAACACTTTTGAGATTTACACGACTAAAACTAAGACTAAAATGCATTTTCGTCACAACGACTAAGACTAAAACTAAAATGCCCGCCAAAAACAACACTGGCTGGGAAGCAGCTCCTGACAGATGGAAATCCAAAAGAGTAACCAAATATTCAAATTTTTGGGATTTCTCCAACATGGCCATAAACGCAAAAATTGCCATAATGCAGGCTTTTTTGGCATTTTTATCTAAATAGTTTTTGTTTGTTTTGTTTGCTGGATGGCTGCTATGAACTCCACAAAAATGGCTATAATTTAGTCATTATGTGAAATAATGTAGTTATATTTCTAGATAATGAGCTCAGAGTTGTGCTAGTAATAAATAACATTCGTAATACATTACTAAATGCTATTTATGGAGATTAAGGTTGCTTGGAAAAATGAAGAAAAGTTCATTTGCCTTTCAAGATAAAAATCACAAGACAGTTCACAAGCACAAAAGAAGGGACAGAACTAGACAGAAATGACAGAAACAGCAGCCTGAAGAGAAGCTAGTGAGGGAGAAGAGGATAAACAGGAGGTCCCACCAAAGCCACCTGAACAGGTGAGTTCTTAAAGGAGACCACTGAGTCCACTGATCTCAGGCTCAGGGGGAGAGAGTTCCAGAGTCTGGGGGCCACAGCAGCAAATGATCTGTCACCTTTGGTCTTTAGCCTGGTGCTGCACAACCAGTAGGCTTTGATCATCCTGTTTTTATCCTGTTTTGTATTTTTTTATGTCTGATTTTATTTTTGTTTTTATTTCATGTTTTTAACTGACTTTTGTCATTTTATTGTATTTTTAATTTTTATTTTTTGTTAAGCACTTTGGGCAACATTGTTTGCATTTAAAGGGCTATATAAATACATTTGATGATGATGATGATGATGATGATGATGATCACTGGACCTCAGGGACCTGCTGGGGGTGTAGGCACTGAGAAGATCACCAATGTATGATGGTGCTTGTCCATGTAAGGCCCTAAAAACCAGAACCAGGATCTGGAAATGAACCCTGAAGTTAGTGAACAGTAAAGCTTGAAGTGCAGCACTATTAGTTTAGTGGATAGATAATAGATAAATAAGGAACAACGTCCTAAAACACTAGGAAAGACTAAGGTAGTCTTTAATTTACTTCAGAAATAGGCTTCTTGATCACTTTGTGGTTTTTGCTTACTGTCCAAAAGGGCTGTGAAATGTGCTTCCTATTGGTTGTCTGACAGCATTGGACTGTGAGTCAAAAGGGGATAACAGCAGGAGTGCACATAATCTCCCTCTACAAATGTTATCATTGTTTTATTAAATGTTTGAATATTTGCCTATTCCTGCTTACATTCCACCTTGTATCCTTTATGGTTTTGTTGTCTTAGAGCCAGAAGAGCCCCCGACAGGAATCTCATCCACTGTGAAAAACAGCACAGTCATAATAACATGGAATAAAGCACAGAGGGTTCGAGGCCAACTTTTGGGATATAAGGTACATTTACCATCTATAAAAACTAGATAAATTAGCTGTATTGAATTTCAGAGATTTTGAAACGTCTGCCCAGTAGCTTTAACAGAACACAGAGACTGGTTCAAGCTAAACTGTACCTGCTGCTTAAGAACTGAAGTGAAGCAGGAACTGAGCTAAAATGTATCTAAAGTTAGGCCTTAGGCCCCATTCACTTGCTTACTATGTCTACCAGTGTTCCATCCATTTTTGTGTACATGTGCATGTGTTCCATTAGTGCCTTTGAAGTTAGGCTTCGCTCACTTGGTTACTATGACTACCTTGCCTTTAAACTTAGGCTATGCCCACTTGTCCTCAGTGAGCTGAATGCTTTGATACCACATTTGTGGATGTTGCTGAAAAACTGTAGAAGAAGAAGCATGGCAAAAAAAACTTACAGAAGAATACTGAAAATTAATAATAAAGAAAAACAGGAATAATATAGTTTGAATAAAACAATACATTCTCAAACAATTTATCAATTTCATTTATTAACTTTGTTAAGCATCTGACTCTGATGAAACATTGTCATCTGCCATTATCTGGATCAAAAAACTGTAGCCTCTTTTATAAAACAATGCCGCCAATTTGCCGCAACATCCCTGTGAGCTGTCAGATGATCTGAGCTGCAGATCTAACGGAGAGAAGCTCCCAGAGCACCGAGTCGCTCCAAATGATCATCTCAGCTGATTCTGTTTACAAAAGTGAACTTAAGCGCGTGTTTACTTTCATTTTCATTATAGTTTCCGGCCGGAGCTCGGCATTAATTCATCACATGGTCATGACACCTCCCTCTGTGGCGCCAACACTTAATGTGCGTTTATAAGACCGGCGAAGCCGCAATATTACCGCAATATTACTATCAAGCGTGGCGGCACGAATGCCGCAAAATTCCCGCAACATGATGCCGCCATGGCGCGTTCATAAGAAACACGTTGCGGTAATATTGCGCTGATTTGCCGGCACGGTGTGTCTTATAAAAAGGGCTTGTGCTACAGATTGTTTACAACAGTTACATGTTTGCTTTCCTTTGGTGATGTAAGCAGTGGAGAAGCTCAAACATCGAAAACTGATTTTTATTTATGCTATGCTTTTTAAAAGAATAGTACTTTTTGAAAATCCTCCAGAGGAAATCCACACTTTTTTATATCAGCTGAACTTCATGTGTGTCATTCATGGATGAGCTAGGTCTGGGGCCTCATTTATCAATCTTTTGCACTGAATCCTTACTAAAACTCTACTTAAGCTCTGCAAAAGAAATTTACGTACACAAAAAACACTGCATACGCACAGCTGCACCCAATTTTTGATTTAATTCAGGTAATTTTTGATCAGATCTCACCTCCTTCACACCAATTTAATGCTAAAAATTTGTCAGTGCAAAGTACCATACGAATATTATGCAAATACATTTGGCTGGCTGACCTGTTGGATTTCAAGGGTAACCATAAGCTGAGATATCTTGAAACATCTTTTGTTTTATTGTGGCAAGGTGGAGAAACGAGGGCCCGGGCAGGATTTGATCCCCAGACTCCCGGGTGAGAGTCACGAGCGGTAACCAGTCAGCCAAAGGGATATCCCTGTGGCCAAGCAGCCAGGGCGTATGATCAGTCGGGATACAGTGACAGGACACTCACACTGTGACTAGAGATGCACCGATCAGGATTTTGAGGGCCGATCGCCGATGACCAAAAGCAGTATCTGCCGATCCCGATATTACCGATCACAGCAATATTGTGTTCTCATGTACGCAACATTGCCATTGTATTATTAGTATAAAAGTAGGAGATGAGAAAGTATCATTGACCACTGTTTTATTGCAGGCTGAGGCCATGTGCAATATTTAACACTCTACAGACTCTCTTAGAGACAACTTGGACTCAGCTTAAGTGTAGCTTAAATAGTGCAAGAAAGCAAAAGAAAAAAACTCGAATTTGTGTGTTGTGAGATTTATTATTATTATCATCATCATCACCACCAGCACCAGCAGCACCATCATAACAGTTGCCGTAATGATATGAGTAATTTGATTGTTAGTTTTATTTTGAAGGGCAGTTCAGCTGCTAGAAAAGGTTGCTGCTTCCGGTTCCAGGTCAGCAGCTGTTATGCTATGCTAAGAAAAGCCGCCCAGTTCTGAACTGTTCTGTGGATAAATTGAGAAGTTGTAGCCGTGGGTTACGGCCGACAGTAGCCTGAATAAAAGACCCCTAAACGAGTGACCTGAGAGAGTCAGAGTCGTTACGTTAATAGCTTTATTTATTTATTTCCCGTAGCGGATGCTAGCGAGCGGAACTCGGCGTCGTCCACCACAGAGAAAGGTTGCTCGTCTAACATGATGACTTTAATTACTTTTCAGGTTACACCCCCGTCAATGCATGTGTGTGTGACTCCACAGTGACGGAGAAGTATAAATTAGGCTTTAGTTGCCCATTTTTCAGACAGTCACGCTCATACAGACGAGTGGTGGTTAGTGCAGCCGTGTCTGACTGCTGCTGCTCCGACTCCGAGTGTCTTTTCATTTCTACAGGGAGACATGAAATCTCACCTCACTCCCCCAGAGTTTGCTCTTTCAAAGTCTTATTAAATTCGCTGTGTTGACGCATTTTAAAGAGCTTCCCCCGCTCGTTTACATCACTCTCACAGAGGGAGTAAAAGTTAGTTTTACATATTTGCCGCGATGGAGGCGTGATGCTGCAGCTACACACAGGTTCTCTGTCAGCCGCAAAATATGAGTGACAGGTGATCGGCTGGTATGATCGGCTCTGAAAGGAGTTGCCGATCACGTGTTTTTTCATGAATATCGGCCGATTACGAGCAGTTACCGATCAATCGGTGCATCCCTAACTGTGACATCAGTATATAAACTATATATGTATATATATATATATATATATATATATATATATATATATATATATATATATATATATATATATACACTGCTCACAAAAATGAAAGGAACACTTTAAAGAAACACATTAGATACATCAGATATCAATATGAAGTTGGATATCTATACAAATAACGACAGGGCAATGTCTTAGGAACAAAAGGATGCCAAGTCTTTTAATGGAAATAAAAGTTTTCAGCCTACAGAGGGCTCAATTGTGT